>OY856409.1:957610255-957706255 GCA_963693085.1 Alisma plantago-aquatica
AACGTTGTAATGAGATGACCAAAATTATATTACAAAAACTCATTTTGTTATACTAGATAAACTGTTGTTATAAATATCATTTTTACTGTATTCATAAGGAGAATAAGAATTTCACGTTGTATTTACAAACCGGGTCTTTGTATTACAATTTTGGTTCCACTAGAATTAGGTGCCTTTCTATTACAAAACAGATCCACGGGTAACAAAAGTTAGTTACCGCGCGAGCAGTGAATATATACCCTATATATATGTATACATATATATAGTGCATGTGTGCGTGTGGCTAAAAGAATTGTGTACATGAATACACGTACCCCTCTTCGTTTATGATGGTTGTAAAATTCTATTTAACAATCCAACCTTATGGATGCAAGGTATACCCCTTAGATAAGATGTGTATCAACAATCACAACAATCTTATATCAATAGATCATCCAATGAAAGAAGCATTTTTCCCATATACGAGGTGAGGCGTAAGCCTAAAAATATGCATGAGGGGTATTGATAAATGAAATTATGCATGTAAATACATATTTGTACGTATATAGTAATATGTGTGTGTCCATATATAGTAAAGTTCTATATATATTTTATGTATATGCATGTGTGTATTATAAATATGTACATAGAAACAAATGAAAGCCTTCAAATATGCATGAGGCAGTCTTATTAATTAAATTATACATGTACGTACATTTTTGTATGATATATATATAGAGAGAGAGAGTCAGGCTAGAATAAACTCTAGTGTATTCGGAGCAGAATACACTCAAGTAGTTTTTCATGATGCAATATTTTTTTCAAAAATCTAATCCGTTGATCTTCTTAAACATGTTGTGAATAGCTCATACGCAAAATTTGAGCACATTTGGACATTTATAGGTCATGTTATAAAGACCGCAAAAATTATGCATTTCAAATTAGTTTCGCGCGTCGATTTTGTTGCCCTTGGATGAGTGACTTACACTCATCCAAATGGGCTCAAATTTTATATGTAGCCTAGTTATAGTATGACGATGAAGATCAATGGTTTACATTTTGTAAAAAATAGTCTTGATATGCAAACACACTGAGTGTATTTGTGTGATCTGTACATTCGAGTGTATTCTCTCTCTCTCTCTCTCTCTCTCTCTATATATATATATATATATATATATATATATTATGTATATGCATGTGTGTAACATAAATATATATACAAATATTACGAAAATGAAATAGAAATTATTTGTGAAACTAAATAAGGATAAAAAGAGGTTAAAGACCACCACAATACTGAAGAGTGAAGAACATATGTAGAAAATAATAAGATATCAATTAATAATACTATTAGATCAAATATGTAATTAACATAGATAAAGTAAGAGATAAAATTTGGAATTAGTAGAAACAAGGATCCAAAATTATTTAGAACACCAAAATAGTAAATAAGAAGGTAGCAATCATAGATAAATTTAGCAATGAAGATTGAAAGACATTACTTAGAGCACGACAACAACAAAAATCAATTCAATACTAGTTCCTTAATAAAGTGTTAGTAATAATATTATTCGTAGAGAATTCAGTAATTAACATAATACCATGGTGCAG
Organism: Alisma plantago-aquatica; assembly: GCA_963693085.1. Taxonomy (NCBI): domain Eukaryota; kingdom Viridiplantae; phylum Streptophyta; class Magnoliopsida; order Alismatales; family Alismataceae; genus Alisma; species Alisma plantago-aquatica. The sequence goes on from OY856409.1 coordinate 957,611,846, forward strand.
GACTTCGACTTCGTGTCGACTTCGCCAGGTGTGGAAATGGAAGTTTCAAGGAAGTTTAGACGCAAACTTCGACAAACTTCGAGGCCGATTTTTCAAGAAAATGATGTGAATTTGAAGGAAACTTCGATTGAAAACTTCTAATTATGTTATACTCCTATCTTATAATTGTTCAAGTTAACACAAAAGCACGATTCATGGCTCTCTAGCCCTATGTAGGTTGATAATACAATGTGTTGCTTGTAATGGTCAAACGTGCAATACACATACAAATACAGTTCAAGTGTTGAACATTTGTATTATCTACAATATATGACGAAATACTAGTTACAAGACCCTCTCTAGGAAAGAGTGGCAACAAAAAACATAGGAGTTGATATTAGAAGTAATGAAGAGGGTGGGAGGTGACACTTATGCCTTATATGGTCGTTAGGGCACTAGTTAGGATTATTGTTCTAGGTCGTCTCAACTTCGCCAACTTCGAGGAAACTTCGACAACTACGGAGAAGTTGGGAAGAAAATACATACAAAATATTCAAATTTCGACGAAACTTCAAAAAAATCGCCCCAAAGTTTGGACGAGACCAAAGTATTGGGGATTCGACTTCGCCCATGGTCGAAGTTCGAAGTTTGGACGAAACTTTGCCCAACTTCGCCGAAGTTTAGTTCCATGCATAATACATTATCATCCAGAATCAAGGCTTGTGCCTCACCTAAGCCATAGAGCATAGAAGAAAATGTAAGATTTTGATGTCGTTTTGGTGGTCACAGAAATAGAAATTTTAACAAATTCCGATAGAAATTTTGATAAATGTGTTCCCGGCCTTTGAACGGCAAAATTAATGAATTAGGAAATTTTGCCAGAATGATCTACTAGTGTAGATCTACTCAAATATGTAATAACACTTCATATCGCATATGTGGGGGTGGGGTCTCGTCATTTGTGAGTGAAGGACCCCGAGCTGTTTCGATGGGCATTTTGATGGGGAATTTGGATGTCAATTTTCAATGGTGAAATCAATGAATTAAGTCAGTATAGTTTTAAATACACAAAAATGTGCAAAAAAATATGCTCTAGGTAGTATATGAAAAAGAAAAAATTCAATGATCTACGTGTTTTGAGAGTTTCAATCATGGAAAATAACTTCGACAGTTTTTTGGCAAAATTTTATCGAAACTTCGAACTTTGACCATAGGCGAAGTTGAATCCCAGACTTCGGCCTCGTCCAAACTTCAAGCAAAAGTTTCACTAATGTCGGCAAAGTTGACTTTTTTGTGTATTTTCGTCTCAACTTCTCCGAAGTTGGTGAAGTTGGGGCGAAGTTGAGACGGCCCAGAACATTAATCCTAAGTAGTGTTGTAAAAGCCATAATATGTCCAGGTGTCAAAAAAAACCGGTTTTAGGTTAGTTCCAGGTCGAACAACAACCAGGTTGATAAAGAATAGGTCAACCCGGAACCAAATTTTTTTACAAAGTGATATGTCTGAAGCCGAACCTGGTTTCATAATTTGGAACCCCAAACTTCATATATTTTTGTTAATTAGACATAAAATATAGTATCTTGTATATAATTAGACTTTATATTTTTCAAATTTTTCAACCCAAATTCATTTCGGGTTTAACAAATCACCAACCAAAACCGATCCGATTTCAATTCGGAATTTCGGACATACATATCCGAACTCGGAACCGACCCAAATTTATAAAAAATCCAAACCAAACCCAATTCTTTCCGGGTCGGACGAGACCGAGTTACGGGTTCAGACAAAATTTGACAACCCTAGGCCATATAAGGTATAAGTGTTACCTCCAACCTTTTCACAACTTCTAATATCAACTCTTATGTTTGTTGTTGCCACTCTTTCCTAGAGAGGGTGTTGTAACTACTATTTCATCATATATTCTATAGAATACATAGACAGGGGGCGGTGGGTAGCCCAGCAGTGCGACTCGAATCCCCAATGAAGGGACCCGGGTTCGACTCTAGGCGTCCATCGTGATACAACAGTGGCTAGCATTTGATTGGGCGTGTTGTGGTGTCCCCCCATGACATGGTTGGTCCCGGGGTTTACTCTTGGTCGGCTCCATTAGTGACCTTGCACGAGAGGGGTTCTTCGTTGTAGAAAAAATACATATGGTGAATTGTAATTGTATGTGTATTGCATATTTGACCCATGCAAGAAATACACTGTATTATCAACCTACCTAGGGCTAGAGAGTCGTGTATCGTGTTTTCTGTTAAATTAACATATATAAGACAAAGGTATAACATAACTACAAATTTTCAATCAAAGTTTCCTTCAAATTCACATCATTTTCTTCTAAAAAAGACATCGAACTTTATCCAAGTTTGCGTCTAAACTTCATCGAGTTTACACAAACTTCCACTTCCACACCTAGCGAAGTCAAAGTCTTGCACCATGGTTTCAATAGTCCATATCGATATCTCACTGTCACCGAAACAGAAAAAATTGTCAAATTTCGATAGTTTGCACAAAATTTAAAACATTGGTTCAGAGCCTCGGTGCTTTGAGGGCCTCAGACATAGTGAGGTGTAAGCCTCAAAGCGCAAATGGAATAGCCTCACCTCGAGGCTCAAGCCTCTGCAGCCTCAAGGTGGGTTTTTAATACCATCCACAAGGTATTATCGGCACGCCTACCGCCTCCCGCCTTTTACAACATTGGTTAAAATAGAAGCCTACCCAGATGTGTAACAAAAGAGATCAAGATGCGAAAATAAGTGATCCAAGTAGCTACAAAGGTCTCAAAGTGGTCAATGCCAAATTCTTGAGCAAACCTTCAGCAACCAACTACGCTCTAAGCATGTCAATAGAGCAATCAGAACAAGGCTTTACATTACCAACCAACAACCAAAAATGTTCTAGCTAGGAGGTGGATCCACCAGATCCCAGGTGCCATTGTTAGGCAGTGCATATATTTCGTCCATCATTCCAACTTTCCACCTAGAGTGTCAAAGGGCATCAATCCTACAATAAAGAACAAAGGTATAGTGCAACATTATGGCAAATGCACACAAATGAGGCAATACGGGTGAGATACCAAGTGTTAGAAATATAATATTTTATACAATGATATCTACCTTTACGTAGAGTCATTTCTCCATCTGATTGTATTGGAATGGACAATGGTAGAGGGCAGCTTCCTATGTATCAACTTCCTTTCACCGATCATAGACCCTGGAAAATAATTGTGGTGGTCAAGTTGGTGGTGGGATCACAATATAAGGGTTTGAGATGGGGCCATGTCATAGGAAGACACCTTGACAGACGGAGAGGAGAAAAAGTCATTTCCATGAATCCATGGAAGATGACATTGGTCGAGACATATAGTCGACTAGTCAAACAACCGACACTTATACCCTTTTTTAAGAATGTCTTAGAAAGAAATCATTTTAAGCGCTCGAGGGGAAGCATATCATCATTTGGGTAGAAAATTATGCACAAAGGTGATGCAATGGAAAATCCGAGGAGGAAGAGGAAATGGATTTCACAGAGGATACAAGACAATGTAGAATTCGTTTTTACTTTTTAGAGCTAAACAAGGTTGGTGACTGATGAGAAGGCAAATGGTTAAGAATTAGTTAGCACGGATAAGAGAGCGTACAATGCAAAGGAGGTAACGAGTCTTACAATGCCATTTTACTGTGTGAAGTAGGCGCAAGAGCCCTAACAAATCTCCCATTTTCACAACAAATGAAAGAGACAACATGAGGTAGGTGTACTAAAGAGCATAATTGATGCAAAAAAAATTAAATAGGTGTTAAAAAACGAATAGAAAACATCGCATGAGAATCACAAATAAGGGGAAATACCTCATCAAGCGTTTGGACAAAATGAAACCATGACATCCGCGAGAAGTCATCAACAAAGGTAACGCTATATGTAAAACCATTATAAATGGGTGTCCAAAAAGGACATAAACATCACTATGAATAATTTCAAAAGGTTTTTCAGACTACTTTATAGTTATAGTTGAAAATGACACATGATGCAACGATGGATAATCAAAAGGTTTTTCAGACTACAAGAAGCATGCGAGTCTAAAAGTTTTGATTTATCCAACGATGGATAACCAAACAATAAATGGAGTTGTAGTGGTTGCCAATGATGAGGGCAGTGAGTTGAGACGGTGGACGGGTGAAGTAGTATTAAAGATCACCAAAGCACACTTCCCTCACCATCATTATCATATTACGCAAATCTTGTAACAAATATATCGGCCTAAAGGTTACACAACAGTGCAAGGATCGCACATCTTTAGCAAAAATGTCAAGTGTTAGACAATTAGGAACAAAATGAACTGAGGATAACTTGAAGGTGCAGGATAGGGGAATACAAATTGATTAACGGATCCAACGACCAAGGTGATAATAGAACGTGGGTTGGAATCGACTGAGGTAATTAAGGTAGCACCAGAGTCCACGATCTAATTGCAGTGGCGGAAAGCATGGATGTCTCGGCTTTATCATGATGAGTTATTTTAAGGTGTGATGAAGGTGAAGCATATGATGGATCAATGATTTTCCAGCATGATGTGCCTGCAGAAGACGGTGTGAATTGCACATGTAGCAACCAATCCCCAAACTTTGGAGAGGTGTAAGCATGTGTTCATAATCCTCAATAGCAAGTGAAACGTGAGAGAAGCTTCAAATGGAACTTGGAGGGGTGTCATTCTCCATGGAGGGATCCTGACCAACACTAGGATTGTAGAGTCTGGGTCGATACCTTTGCCACGTCCGGGCTCATAGCGAGCAAAATAGCCATGCTAGGATTAGCGTATGTCATCAATGTGGCCCTTGTTGTGATACGTGCACCTAGGGCACAATCCACGTCCCCATTCACGACCTCGTGTTGCTACAATAACTACCGCCTGAGCTCCCAAGGAGTCAATGGGTGACACAGGACGGTGCCATATCAAACTACGAGAGACAAGCATAAGCCACATCAAACTAGGGGAGACTAAGGTTGTAAATGGGTAGGGGCTATATATTATGTTCCATCAACCATAGGGCACGATCTACGTCCACATCCACGACCTCATGTTGCGACAATAACTACTGCATGAGCTCCAAAGGAGTGAATGAGTGACACGAGATGATGCCATATCAAACTAGGAGAGACAAGCATAAGCCACATCAAACTAGGGGAGACTAAGGTTATAAATGGGTAGGTTACATATATATCATGTTCCATCAACCATACTATGTAGGATAGGGTAAAGGTAAACATATTTTTACCCGTCACTCGCTTACCCTCATTTAAGATGGAAAGGGTAATGGGAGAAGTTTGACCTCACTCGCTTCATCATTTAACCATTACTTTAAAGACAGATTGCTAATTTAGGGTTCTAACATATATATTGATTCCTATGACTAAAAATCCCAAACAAACCTTAACACACTTTTCAGGTTTAACTTTAGTTGTTATTAATTCCATCAACTTGATCATATTATTGGTAGCACATAAAATGCTCTTTAAGGAAGTTATTAAGGACTACAAATACCTCAAAAGAATAGTAGAATAATATAGATATATCTTTTTATAAAATCAATTTTACACTATTTGTTAATCATTAGGATCTATAGAACCATAAAATACTTAGCATTGTTTAAAGTTATCTGTGAATAATGTCCTCCTTTATTTGGGGTTTGGAATATCATACAAAATGATTGTTGAAGATGTTATATATATTTATATGGTTTTACCCATTTTACCCATTATGGTACTCATTCACCTTGTGGGAAAATAAGTGTGGTTGAGGGTAGGGTAAAGGTTTTTAGAGAAAGGGTAAGAAAACCCTACATGTTAGAACTCTACTGCGGGTAAGGAAATGGCAAAGCATGACCTTACCCAGTTACCCTACCCTACCCATTTACAGCCCAGGAGGACAAGCATATGTATGATCCATGGTAGGTGGAGACGTGTTGACAAGCAGGAGTTGGAGAACCATTGCATAACGGGGATTTAGGCTGTTAAGAAAACGAACTCTTATGAGGGAATCATGTTCCTTAGAGATTTCACCAGACGTAGGCAATGAAAATAAGTTGAGTTGGTTCGTGAGCGCCTTCATCTACTCGGAGAAGAGTCGGTCCAAAACCTTGTAGAGACGAAGGCAACTCTCCTTTTGGGTGTAGAACTTTTCATCACATACCACATCATCTTCGCATTATGATGCCACATGTACTTCATGGTGATGGTGGCACCATCTTTCTAAGATTAGTACTTAAAAGTTCCTCGTTACCCATGTGTCTTCTGGAATGACAAGTGTTGCTTCTTTGATGTACTTCAATTTGTCGCAAGATTTGAAGAATGTTTGGACTTACATTCATTCACACAAAAAAAATGTTGCGTTCATTTTGTATAAAGAAACCCAATATGTCATTCTAAATAAACACTTGGGGTTTATTTTCAGCCATGATAATAGATGTTTATTGAAATAGAAGCACGACACATAGAAGAAGAGAGGGCACTAAGCACCACCAAACTAGAAAGACCGTAGGAAAGAATTACAGGATTATAGCGATGTGGTTATCAAAACATGTGACCCCTAAATTAATAGGGAAGTTCAAACTCACTCAACCATGCAGTTTAGAGCAAGGAATTAAATGACCGATACCGATGCCCTTTCGACAGCTTGGGTATAGATATTTACAGGTATACCGACGGAAATATCGACAGATACAATCCTGGCCATATCGACGCCAAAATGAACGAATTAAATCATGAAATTTTACAGGTGTGGTCTCAACACCTAGATGCAATGTTTTATGCAATAAAATTCTATGTTGGGTATGTTTTGGGGGGGTCAATCATGTGTGAGTTAAGGAATATGTCCTGTTTTTTGGAGATTTCGATGAAGGATATCGATGACAAAATGCAAGAATTAAGATCTGAAATTTTACTAGCACAATCTACAAACTCATGTTAACACACTTATGCAATAATATTCAATTTACAACAAACATATAACAGCATAGTAAATTACTAACTCACATCAGTTGTATGTTGAGTGGTGCTAGTTCTTTATAAAATATGTTGTTCATATGGGCCACATATTGCTCCCATATCATGTAACTTTTGTAAGACTTGTTCTATGAAACATGTTCCTCATACACTTCAGGATTGGCAAACTGCATCATCCCAAACTTCGGAAAATGTTCTTCCAAATCTTTTAGATATTTTTCCTTTGTTGTTGAAATGAAAGGAGGTTGAGTAGAAGCAGGTGGAGGTGCTCTTGCTCGAGGAGCTTGAGGTTGAGTAGTTGTAGAAGCAGGAAGAGCCCATGTTTGAGGAGCTTGAGGTTGTAATGGAACACCGGTAATAGGATAAACTGTAGTATGCCCACCACTCCATGTTTGACCTCCATCACCAGAGTATGCTTCGGTGTTCACCCGAAAGCATCCATAAGGGCTACGGATAGAGTATGCTTCGTGATATCCCAAACCCAGTTCTAATTGTAATCTTGGTGGGGGTTCAACATGATATCTAGGAAACCCATGTTGGGGCTGAGATGGGTATCGAAGTGTCTGCCCAAATAACATATCTCCGAATGAATGTTGAGATTGGGAGTCAGATATGCTCATGATATCCATTGAATCAGCAAGATCAAAATGATAATCACTTTGGCTATGATATTGTGGTTGTGGATTGCATGGGTAGGGGTAGGGGCTTGTAGTTGTGGGCATTGTGGCGCTGGCATGTGGTGGAGGAGCACCGCTGTAATTTTTCCCAGTTCGAGTTTTTCTTCTTTGAAATGTTTTTTCAGCCACGGGATTTCCCTGTTCTTGTGGAGGTGCAGCCCTAGTAACATGACTAACATAAGGTCGGTCATCATTTTGAGGATCAACGGGTGGAGGATATTCTAGAGAGTGTTGGTTGCGATTATCACCATCATTGCCACCATCATAAGACTTAGATTTAGAACCAGATGTAGAAGAAGAAGAATCTGAGCTACCTAATTGTTCTTCCACTTCTCTATTGATTTCCATATCAGTATTAACATGTGCAGCTTCAGGATCAAGTCTTTCAGGCGGGGCATCAATAATAATATCATCACCATTATTTGCATCAAATTGCTCTTCTATATATGGATCTGGACGTCCATCTAAACTATCAAGAACAGGACGGCCTATCTCATTCATCCATTCCTCTAAAGGATTTTCTGAATCATCCTCCAGTCCTCTACGTCTTTCAATGTTAAAAGTATATGCGGTGTCAATGGGATCATGGACAACAGCAAAATCCACTTGTAGTTGGCATCACGTATTGCTCTAGCCCTCAACCGCATGTTGTAATGAACGTATACAAGATCCCTCAACCTGTTTGCACCAAGTCTGTTCCTTCTCTTAGAGTGTATCAGATTGAAAGTGCTCCAGTTTCTTTCACAACCCCCTGCAGATGTTGTTTGAGAAAGGATGCGAATAGCCACTTTTCTTAAATGTGTGGCACGTGTTCCATTCCAAACCCACCACTCACAAGGATCACCTGCATCGCGGTCAGCAACCGCATTTGGATGGCCAAATCATCCAATGTTTTCACGAAACTGGCGCAACTGCAAAAATAATATATACGATATTAAGATGATGAAATCAAAGGAAAGAATAATGAGAAATAAAGAATGTAACTAAGTCATATAGTTATATACCTCTTCCAGTACTACCAATCGCTCTTCTGGAGAGGTAATGAACTTGTTAGTGACTTCTCTCACTGCATTCATTAGAGTCGCATTCAAGCCTAGTGTTTGTGAGTATTGGAACCTCGGATTCAAATAGTAAGTTGTCACAAATATACGTAAGGAAATTAGAATGACATTTTATTGTAGACAAGTATGAATTAGACCAATAACTTAGAAGTTAGAATATAACTGAGTCATTGAGAATCATATACCTGCTTTATGCAATGGATGCAAAAGCATATTTGTCCAACGATTCTCATAAATTTTTATGTATTGCTCATTGGACCTAGGAGCTGCTTCTTTGATATTGTCCACCGTTGAGGTCATTGCATCATAAAGGAAAGGCATTGTTGCAGTTTTGTCACCATCTACGAGCCTCAATACTTTGACAATGGGTTCCATTATTTTCAGCACTCTAGTAACCTTATCCCAAAAAGGTCGGCTGGCAATCAACTCCTCAATTCTTTTGCCAACAGGGGTGTTGTACTCCTTCATGGAGGTCCACTCCACTCCATTGAAGAGCCTCCTAAGTCCATCCTTTTTGGACTTTCACGATTGTAAGGCAAGAAAATTTGTTGCAAATCTAGTTGCCCATGTTCTAATAAGATCACCACCACAGTAGTCAGGTCGCCTCATGGCATTTAGCAGAAAAGAATGGTTGTAGATGAATCCCGTTATCAACCTACCATCAATGATAACATATTTGATGAAATTAATTGATCCATGTCCTTCAGAATGAGATCTATGCAGTGGGCAGCAAATGGTGCCCAGTAGACTGGATATTTCTTCATTAAACTCTCGTCGGCCTTCTTAAAGGCAGTAGCATTATCAGTTACAATTTGCACCACATTCTCCACACCAATTTGCTTCATGTATGTCTTCATTAATTTCCTTAGGTATCTGTGGTTCCTGACCTCAGCTGAAGCATCAACAGAATCTAGAAAAATTGTGGATCCACGACAATATGCAAGAAAGTTGATAATTTGTCTTATGTTTCCATTAGTCCACCCATCACACATAAGTGTGACGCCATATTCAGCCCACATGTGTTTTTGGTCTGAAATCCATGCATGTAGATCCTTCTTCTCTATGGGAAGATACTTGTTCATCAATTCATATGAACTGGGGGCCTTGATGCCCCTACCAAACTCCCCTATCACATCTACCATATATTGCAGGTAGGGTTCAGTTGCAACATGTGCAGGTATACCATGAGCAAAGAAGAACTTACCCACTGCCTTGCCAACCTTTTCTTTTGCACCAGTAAACATTGCTTTGAGGTTTTTTTGCGTAGCCTCAGGCCTCCTAACCCCTGGTTCATCAACATTCCTCAATCTCACACTAGTAAAACGAAAAAGTGTATCAATGCCTCCTTTCTTCCTTTCACCATGACCAGCTCGGTCTTCATCGTCATCTAGGTCAACAACAGGAATACGTGCAGTCCCACTGCCTCCACCTGCACCAGATGGCCCATACCTCCTTGTAATTCGAGCTGCCTCCTCCCTTACCCACTCACTTCTACGAGAATCTCTAATAGCACGTCTATACATACGACGTGAATAAGTTGTATCACATTCAAGAGGATATCCAATATCATCATCAGATTCAGCAGAAGAACATGTGGGCCTAACATCAAATAATGTATTTGTATAAGCCCTTTCAACCTCCTTCATCTTTTGTTGTTTTTGTTTCTTTGCGCCCATCAGTTTCTTGAAATCATCTCTAACACTTTGGGGACACCTTTGGCACATTGCCACATTTTTGTCACCACCAGTAATGTGAAGTTTAAATCTAGTAATCCCCCCTCCACAAAGTGTTTTCTTGCAGTAATTGCAAATTATATTTGCCCTGTTTCGGTCAACAGGCGTGCAGTGATTCCATGCAAAATCCACATCCTTAGCTCCAACATTACCCGCCCCAACACCCTCACCATCGTTTGAAGACATCTTCTCAAATCAAAAGTCAACACTGCAAAAAGACAGACACAAAAATTAGGTGTATGAAATTAATAACCCATTAAGTTGCAAGAAATTAATCTATTTTACGTATTATAGAATCAAAAACAATACTTTAACTGTATAAATGTTACATGTATCTATAGAAACAAACACAATATTTTTTAAGATTTTTATTAACAAGAAAAAAAGGTTAAATAAAAAAAAGTCTGAAATTATTTTAAAAATTAAAAATTTGTCATTTATCTAGTATTAAGGCAAGTGAGTGTTATAAGTTACTCATTCCATCTTATATTACACTAACACACATAAATCTGTAGAAAAAACAAAAACAAAAAAATGCATTTTTTAAATTTTCAGCATTTTTAATAAATGAAAAAACGAAAAAATATATATTTGTACTATATTTTTGTTTGTATTTGTTCATATTAGTATTTGGTACAACTTTTTCTACTAAACCTAAGTTAGATACCTATTATTAATAGTACTTATTGTATTATTACGAATTTTATATTAATTAGTGAAATTATGTGATAATATTAATTAATAGTAGCAGATCTAGTGATACATTAGTAGATCTACATAAAATAATCATAGATCTATTGTTAAATAGCATTAATCCTAAGTTTTTTTGAGTAGATCTCGATTTTGGGTGTATTTAGAGAATTTTGGAGAAGTTTTATGATGAAAATAGAAGGAAATAGAAAGGGGAGGGGTTAGAGAAGATGAGAAATGAAAGAAATTAAGAAAACATACCTTGATCAGGGCTGATTCGAGCTCCAAGGAAAGAAATCGCCTCAAATCTCCAAGTTGCTCCACTCAAACAGCAGCAGCAAGCAACAGGTTCGCGTAAATCGACATGACGGGGCGGCATACCGCATGTATCGCCCGTAAGTGGCGCTTTTTGCAGCGGTACCCCTCGGTTTTCAGCGGTAAGTGGCGGTTTTACCGGTAAATCCACCGGTATACCGATATTTGCGGTACCAGCGGCATACTTGCTCAAATCGATGACCGATGGCGTCGATATCGGTATTTCGACCGGTATACTGACGGTACCGGCGATATCTCTTTCCTTGGTTTAGAGGATGCGCAATGACAGGGAGGAAGAGAAATTAAAGAATGTGCCTCTGATAATATAAAGAAGAAATGAAATAAGTCTCTCTTTGTGCTCTTTTTAATAGGGTAAAAGAGAGGCAGAAGGTAGAGGAAGAGGCCTTAGGCCACTATATCATGGCCAGTTGTTGCTTGGCTCAGGGTGATTGCGGCACTATAGTTGTTGTGTCAATGCTTGGTGGCAACAGTGTTGTTATTTGCTGCTATTCTTCGGTCGACAGAGGCAGGGCAACGACCAGCAGCTATGAAGGCATGATCGAAGCCCACTATTGTGGTTGTCGGCAATGCCGACCTTGCTTGTTGTGCTATTGTGGCTTCCAATGGCAGTGGACTTGCTTGTTGTCTCCGCTCGTGCAACCGGCAGTGGCATGTGGTGTCGTTGTTGTTGTTGGGCTCCTTATCTAGTGGCACTAAGAGAGAGAAAAGACAAAGGGAGGGAGAAGAAAGAGATGGGATTAGGGATAGAAGGATTTGCTACCATCCATTTTCTTTGAGAATATATAAACTTATTTGTCGGTAATTTTCATTAGTTAGCACAAGAGTACATACAACCTATATATAGGAGATATGTGGATGCAGTTAAGTTGATAAATGGACCTCATTTAAGTGTACCTAACACAAAAGAGACACAAAGGCAAATAATAGAGCACATGGGCATAAATGACAAAAGAGATACAAAAGCAAATAATAAAGCACATGGGCCCAGGTCCCATAACCATTTATACTAACAGATAGTTTGTGTGCTTTTTCATCAATTCTCTTCTTTAATTATTTACTAAACTACTTATACACACTAAATTTATATACATCCATACATACATATATGCATGCATGCATACATACATACATATATGTATACCATGGTGCAGGACTTCGACTTCGTGTCGACTTCGCCGGGTGTGGAAGTGGAAGTTGATGGAAACTACGAGGAAGTTTAGACGCAAACTTCGATGCCGTTTTTGGAATAAAATGATGTGAATTTAAAGGAAACTTTGATTGAAAACTTCTAATTATGTTATACCTTTATCTTATATATGTTAATTTAACACAAAACACAACACACGATATCTAGCCCTAGGTAGGTTGATAATAATACGGTGTGTTTCTTGCAAGGGTCAAATGTGCGATACACATACAGATACAGTTCACCATATGTTTTTTATATAACGAGCAACCCCACCCGGACAAGGCCACTAATGAAGCCGACCAAGAGTAAATCACAAGCCACCTATGTCATAGGGGGACACCACGGCGTGCCCAATCAAATGCCAGCAACTGTTGCACCACGGCGCACACCTAGAGTCGAACCCGGGTCTCTTCATTGGAGATTGCCGAGCCGCACCGCTGGGCTACCCACCGCCCCCTCTCTTATGCATTTTATACAATATACGATCAAATAGTAGTTACAACACCCTCTCTAGGAAAGAGTGGCAGCGACAAACATAGGAGTTGATATTACAAGTTGTGAAAAGGTTGGAGGTGACACTTATACCTATGGCCTTTAGGGCACTAGTTAGGATTAATGATCTGGGTCGTCTCAACTTCGCCCCAACTTCGCCAACTTCACGAAAACTTCGACAACTTCTGAGAAGTTGAGACGAAAATACACACAAGAAAGTCAACTTTGCCGACATTAGTGAAACTTCGGCCCGAAGTTTGGACGAGGCAAAATTCAACTTCGTCCTTGGTCGAAGTTCGAAGTTTCAGCAAAATTTTGACAAAAATCGTCGAAGTTATGTTTCATGATGATTACATTATATTTGTACATTTACGTATTAATATAAACAGTTGTGATGCTTTGCACTTTATAAATATAATGTTATGCTCTTTTGTAATGAATTTATTTGAAAAATCCAGAACCACATATGTGCCCGCATTCTATATATACTCAATGGAGTACCATGGCCAAACACATCGCCTTTCAGAACATTAGGACATTTGTTTTCACGCGGTTGAGTAATTACTCCCGTATTAAAATCTGAGATTTTTTTTGTGTCAAGGACTAACCACACTAAATTTAAGACATACTTTATTTCACCATGATAACATATTTATTCTTTTCTTACCCAAAATTCTTTTAGATATAATTAGTACTAAAAATATTCACAAGCTCAGAAGTCAGAACATATATTCTGATCATGCACACAAAGTTACAAATAAATGACTTACAGTCAAAGACACATTTTCAGATGTCAATTTCTGGCATTCTTCTTGTAAGTGTTGCAGCTCATCTTTGAGTATATCATTTTCCTTCTTCAGGTGACCTACGCGTACGGCTAGTTCCTCACACTCTGCCTATTCCATTGAACAAGAGCCAACACATTGTCAATGCATTATGTTGACAGCGAAAAAAATAGTAGCAGTTTCTGAAATTCTATCATGCAGCTCACAAATAAAAAGCATGGCTTGTTCCAGGCAGAATGCATCGTATAATAACAAAAAAAGCAGATAGCTTAAATTCAGAAGAGAACTGTGTAATTTCTGAAAATCAGGACGTTGTAGTTTTGGTTTTCATTGGGCATTTTGAGGTAAGTTTTAACTTTCCTTGTAAAAAATATCCCCTGCAAATCCAAGCTTTCAGCAAAAATATGCATGGCTTAGTATTAAACAAGGTAAGGAAATCACTAATCTAATTAGTGAAAAGTTTGTGATGTTCATTATATAGTTTGAAGAGTGAAGTGTTCTCTAACATTATATTTCAAAAACATTTATGCTAACAAGACATGGAGGAACCAATCTTCCCATGCCAGACAAAACTTTCTCCTCATGGTTTAAAAATGTGCCTCAAGGCAAAGGTGCTCATAACACAAATATGGGTATGAACGTGCATATGAGCACGCTAAAGAAAAAAAAAAATATATCAAGGATGAGGTTAGGTACTTCGGATCATCACTCATCATGTATATAATACAGGTTTGCAACAAAAGGGTGCAAATATGTATTAGATGGAGACACAAACATTTTGGAGTATAGAATGACTATAGGTGCCTACATATATGCTGTTAAGATATGCTTCTCAATTTGCAAAATATAGGAATTTCCCTACAAACCCTTGGCACAACTAAACACTGCAGGCGGGCTCCACCCTAGTGCACACACAAGCAGAACCAAATCCTCCTACTGTTCAGCAGCAATCTGGAGGTCCATGACAAGCACCGTCTTGGAAACCCTATGCTGGCTCTCCTGTGAGCCGGTTCTTCCTTTTTATCTTTTTATACTCCACTTTCGAAAAAAAGTTGGGAGGGTGGGCGTTATGTAGAGCAATTAGTGTTGCTTTGTTAGTTAAGAGAAAAAGTCTTCTGTTCATCATAGAATCTGGTTTCCAGCTATCTGCAACCCCTCCCCCTCCCGTGCCACGACCCTTTGTCAAGATCAATGCTGCTTGGGTGGAGGCTTTAGACGACCACTAGATCCATTTACCTTCCTCAAATGATGTTATTTCTAAAATAATAAAAGGCTTTTATTATATGAGTAAAACAATTATAGAGGTCTCTCTTTTATAGGACGAGAGTAAAGCATAAAGCAAAGACGAGCAACATGGGATAAAAGAAAGAGGCTAATAGACAAGACAAGTCTAAAGCCCATAACACAATAATAAAAATAAACCTAGTAAAATATATATACTAATACTCCCCCTCAAGCTAGAGCATAGATATCAATCATGTCCAGCTTGTTCATCAGAGTAGTGAATCTAGTCTTCGGAAGAGTTTTGGTGAAGATGTCTGCAACTTGATATGAAAGAAGTGTATAAGGCGTAGAGATCTGACCGGATAAGGCAGCTTCCCGCACGAAGTGGCAATCAACCTCAATATGTTTAGTGCGTTCATGGAATGTGGGATAGCTGGCAATAAAGATGGTTGCTTTGTTGTCATATTGCATGGGAATAGGTTTAGAATCAGAGATACCAAAATCTTTCAGAAGTCCTCGTACCCAGAACAGTTCGCATGTAGTATGAGACATTGCTCGATACTCGACTTTAGCACTAGAACGAGCAACTACGTGTTTGCTTCTTGCTTCGCCAGGTGACTCGGTTTCCGCCTGCAAAAGTGCAGTACCCAAATGTAGATTTGCGATCTATCTTGCTTCCAGCATAGTCAGAATCAAAATAATCAATAAGATTACAGTGCTCATGTTTCTTGTAAAACAAGCCTTTTCCAGGAGAATTTTCAGATACTTCAAAATATGGCATGCAACGTCCTAGTGACATTGTTTGGGCTTATCTAGATATCTGCTAACGAGTCCAACAGCAGGCGTGATGTCAGCCCTAGTGACAGTGAGATATATACTACCATTCGTCGATATTGAAGATGGTCAGGGTAAGGAGGAGAATTCTCGTCATCCCAGTTAGTATTGCGATCCAAGGGAGTAACAGCAGGCTTGGCCCCAAGCATTCATGTTTCAAATAGGAGATCCAGAACATATTTCCGCTAAGACAAGCATAGACCAGAGGATGAACGAGAAACCTCAAAGCCCAAAAAATAACTCAATTTGCCTAAATCTTTGGTAACAAAGTGTTTTTCCATGTAGTTTTTAGTGGCATGGATTCCTGCGGAGTCAATACCAAATAATATGATGTCATCAGCATAGACAATCAAGATTACAAGACAAGAAGTAGTTTTCTTGCCAAACACAGAATGATCTGACTGAGAACAACAAAAATTGAACCTTTGAAGAATGGAGCTCAGCTTGTCAAACCAGGCTCGGGGACTTTGCTTAAGTCCATAAATTGCTTTGCGCAGGCGACAGACTTTGGATGACTCCCCCTTAATCATAAATACAGAAGGATGCTCCATGTATACCTCCTCATGCAGATCGCCATATAGGAAAGCATTTTTAATATCTAATTGAAATAAAGGCCAGTCAAAATTTACTGCCACAGAAATAAGTATACGAACCGAGTTCAGGCGGGTGACTAGAAAAGTCTTAAAGTAATCTACGCCATATGTCTTGAGTGTAGCCTTTGGCTACAAGTCGAGCTTTGAGTCGCTCAATAGTTCCATCAGGATGACAATTTGACTGTAAAAATCACTGTATTGAAAAACGTTCTGAGCGGCAGCTTAATCAGTCAAGAGCTCCAGCCCTTTAATATTGTTGTTGAGCGCCCGCTTAGTAGATTTACATAAAAAGCCATTTTTTGGCCGCTTAACCCGTTTTTCCCCGCTTTTTGCCCTTTTTTCCTCGCTTTTTCCATTTTTTGTAAAATATTGTTGTCAACCTCTAACATGAAGTAAATTATATTGTCCAAGTATTATTGACTATAATATATTAAACTTATATACATTAAATGTTCTATAATAAGCCATTCTTCTAATTTAGAATGCATAATTTGCATGTAAATCGTGATAATAGGTATTGTTGTAATGTATACAAGTAAATTACATGTAACTATCGTCTAATTTAGAATGTATTTGGTTAAATATACTTCTGTAATGTATGAATAACTGATGATATGCAAATATAAAAATAAGTTAGTAAAGTATCAATGATAAGTATATCATTTACTGTTTAGATATATCAACATGTGATGCAAATTTTTGATGTATCATGTATGTAGGAAGTTTTATCCATGACAAGTCTATTGTTTACTATATTATAACAGAAATCATTGATTTATAGTTGTGTTATAAACTATTTGGGTGTTTCATATTGTTGAGTAGTGTGTTTAGATATATATAAAGTTCCAAAAAGTATAATATTTGTATACATATATGTGTGATTTTGTATAAATTTATATAGAAAACTTAAAAACCCGTTTTTTTCAAAAATTGCCTGCTTAATCGCCCGCTTACCGCTTAACCGGTTACAAGGTGTTGTCAGCACGCTTACCGCTTAACATTTTTTAAAACATTGGTAAAAATTCATCTGCAGCCAACTAGTGAACAATCAGCAGGCATATCAACCAACTCCCAAGTATGTCATTCAGTAAGAGCCTGCATTTCAGATTCCATGGCTTGATGCCATGTTCGATGCTGAAGCGCCTGGGTAGCATTTTTAGGAATAGAAACAGCAGATAGAGCAAAAGCGAAGTTTGCAAAATTACTTCCCAAGTTAGCAGTAGTACAAAAATTCCCAACAGCATGAGTGCAAGACCGAGTTCCTTTGCGTAAACTGATAGGAATATCCAAGTCAGAAAAACCTGAGGCGGAGGTGGATATGCCGACGAGGACGAAGGACTTGGAGGGACCATGGAGGGAGTTGGAGCTTTCGGTCTTCTTTGATAAACCTTCAGTGGAGGAGCAGATGCAACATTTGTATCCGGTAGAGCAGTATCATCAATTAGAGGTAAAAGAGTTTCCGCTAGTAAATCAGATGTCAGTGCTGAGTCGACAGAAGAATAGAACGGCATATGCTCAAAAAAAACTACATCAGCAGAAACCATCCACTTCTTTGTAATCAAATCATAACACTTGTACAATTTTTGTGTCCTAGAGTACCCCAAGAAAACACAGTTGGTAGCACGTGGATCCAGTTTGGTTAGGCCAGGACACAGATTTTTCACAAAACAAGTACTTCCAAAAATTTGAGGCGGCACAATAAATAGAGGTGCATCGGGATATAGAATTTGATATGGCACTTGATTGCCAAGAACAGAAGAAGGCATGTGATTAATGAGATAACATGGAGTGGAACCGGTTTCTGGCCAGAAACATCGGGGGACATGGTAGTGGAAAAGGAGAGTATAGGCAACCTCAAGAAGATGACGATTCTTGCGTTCGGCAACCCCATTCTGTTGAGGTGTGTATGCACAAGATGTTTGGTGAATGGTACCCATTTTTCGACGGAACTAACTAACTGAGGTTTGCATGAATTCAAGGGCATTATTACGAAGGATTTATATAGTTTTATCAAACTGGGTACAAATCTCAGCAAAAAAGGATGTGATAGTATTAATGATATGAGATCTATCTTCTAATAAAAATAACCAAGTAGTTCTAGAGAAATCATCAATAAAAAACTCATAAAGTACCAAAAACCAGAAATGTTGGAAACTAACCAAACCCCAAATGTCAGCATGTACTATATCAAACGGTTGTTTTGAGCCAATACCAGTTTTTCTGGTAAAAGTAGATCCAGTTTGTTTGCCCAACTTCATGTTCACAGTGAAAAACTAAATCAGAAATATCAGACAGTAAGTGCTTTAGCCGGTGAAGGGTATCCCAAACAATAGTGCCACTGGAGGCCGGTCATAGAAGTAGTCAGTAGCGCAACAGTCTTCGGTGTGTCCCGGTAGTATAAGTTGTCTGGACCCTCATAGCCCGAAGCAATCTTCATCCTTGTGCGCAGATCCTCAAAGATAACACCATCCGGGTCAAAAGTTATAGAGCAACGTAGGCTCTTAACAGTTCTACTTACATGTAACATATTTATGGGAATTTAGGAACATATAGTGTTGAACGTATTAATAGGCGACCAGGAGTGCAGATATTCCCAATTTTGAAAGCGGGTGTTTGATAACTGTCGGCAAGAGTAACAGGCGGAATAGCAAGAGTTTTATGCAGTTTAAAAAATAAAGTATGATTGCCAATAATATGGGAGGTTGCACCGGAGTCGATCACCAAAGTATTTTTACCAGACTGTGCCAGGAGAGCAGAGTTGCCATTAGTAGAGGTCTCAGCACAGGAAGCCAGTCGAGCTTGAAGCAACTTCTCAAACTTAGATCGGATCCATTCTGCAGAAGGTGGGGAGATGAGGTTGCAGCGGTGTGGGACTGTTCTGACTTGACTTGATTTGCCCAAGCGGGTTTGCCATGCTTGATCCAACAGCGATCTTCAGTATGATTGGTTCGTTTGAAGAAGTTGCAGTAGTGATGTTCAGTAGATGAAGAGTCGGAACCAGATGAGTAAGATCCGCGACCAGGTCCAGTAGTAGAGCGTCCTCGACCAAGCCCACGACCGCGGCCATGACCACGGAAAGAATCACCGAACCTAACAGCAAGTGTCGTCGCATCAGAGGAATCAAGGGAAACTAGAGTGACAGAAGGTAAGCGTTGTATGTGTTTGAGAACAACTCTCAAGGTAGGCAGGGGAGCACTGGACAGGATCTGATCAACCACACCAGCAAAGGAGTGTGGTAACCCAATACGAAACTGAACAAGTTGAAGCTTGTGGCATTGTCGCCGGATTTCCTTAATATCAGCAGCAAGCGGGTGGTACATCTCGAATTCATCCCGGAGAGCACAACACTGATTGCAATAGTCCTCGATAGAATCGATGTTAATGTAATCCTTTTTGGCCAAGCATTTGGAGATTTTGAACACTTTCTTTGGATTGTGTTGATGAGAATACACGTGGGAAAGATGATCCCAGATGTCGTTAGTTATCATGGGTAGCTAGGGTTAGGGTGGGGTGGGAAGGGCTTAAGGAGGATCAGGAGATACCATCTAAAATAATAAAAGGCTTCTTATTAAACGAGTAAAACAATTACAGAGGTCTCTCTTTTATAGGATAAGAGAGTAAAGCACAAAGCAGAGAAGCAATATTAAAAGAAAGAGGCTAATAGACAAGACAAGTCTAAAGCCCATAACACAATAATAAAAATAAACCCAATAAAATATATATACTAATATTATTCAACAAAAGGACGGAAACAGATGAGGATTACATTCGAGTCTGCCTATCACCAGTATATATGTTCCGAAAATGAAATGGTTATAATTCAAAATTCTATAAGATTCTGACACATCCAGGTATGTATCCATCACACTGTTGTTAAGCTTCAAAATCTTTGACAAGAGCAGTTCTTATGACAAAAGAGAGCACATACCCATCGACATACGGGTGCAAACATATATGATTGTGGCCAAATATGTTTTGAAAACAATATGCTAACACATTCATCATGATTGTCTAAGTCTCAATACCATCCAACGGGGTCGGCGACATGGATCCTTCTTTTCCAATCAAGTCTTTTAGGGGTTGTATTCTCATCAAGATAGAGACTAAAATCTCTCCTTACAAGTTCTTCAAAATTAATATAGGCATGTGGCACCTACCTCTTCTTATAGTTGAGCTCGACATAATAGCATAGCTTCGGATAGGTGCATTTGTTGGTCTATGATGTACATTTTATACCATCTCAGGTGACCCTCGTGTAACTTGTCCTCAGTTGTTCCTTGTATAGTCATTTCTCAAGCGATCTTTCCTCGTCTTCTCGTACATACATCACAACATGCAAATTTCGACATATTCATCTTGTTGAGAACTTGTTTCTTCACCACCCCACATTCACTCCCATATAGCATGTATGGTTGTATAATCGTTCTACAAAACTTCCTTTTTAATTTGAGTGGGATATTTTGGTCACATACTACGCCAGTTGCAGGCCTCGATTACAACATCATGTTGAACATTGCAATCGATTTGAACAACGGAACCCAAGTACTGAAACTTATCGCATTTTTATACATCCATTCCATCCAACTTGGCACCACCATTCCCAATCCTAGACTAGCAAAAATTGCATTGAATATACATTATTTATATTACCGAGCTAAATCACTATTTATATTATTGAGCTAAAATCCATTAGGGTCCAATACATTCTTCCAAACTACAATTTCGACGATCAAGTTTTATGTAGTTTCATTAATTAGCACAACATCATCAACAAAAGGGATTTAATCTTGAACGCGTTTTTGACTCATCTAAACAAGAACAAAAATATATATGGGCTTAAGAGTCAACCACTGATTTGCCAACTAACAAAAAATATCTTAGTGTTTCTCCTACATATGTCCTAACATGTGTAGTTGAGGTGTCGTCCATGCACTTCATTAACTTGATGTATTGCATTAACAAATCCTTTTTCTTCAAAACCCACCATAGCACTTCCCTCAGTCGATTGTAAGTTTTTTTGCAAATCACAAAAACTATATGACTTGATTTTCTTTATACTTCTACATAAACCTCCGTATGAGAAAAATAGCATCCATTGTGGATCTTCCAGGCATGAAACCAAAAGGGGACCTTAGTAGTCGGCTAGACTTCCTGAAGGGGAGAACATCCGACCCTGGTGTCGGTCCAAGGCAAATGTCCTAACCAATTATACTTCTTAAAGGAAAGTCTAGTTCTTCTGCCACAAAAGAGTGGTTCCAACTGCAACAATAAGCTCTTCTGGAAAGCACTTTGGTCTTTATCCATCAATGTCTCCAGCACAGCATGTAGTCTCTTTTCTAGCCCCTACAGGTGTACTGTGTATCTTCTTATTGCACCATCTTCTAGTGAGCCTACAACCAGCCTAGGCAGGTTTCAAACTTCTAAAACCGCATTTCATCAAGGAAAGTTGTATGTTCATATAGGAATATGGGGCCTCATCCCCTTGATAATACAGCACTTGCCTAACACATCCCATGGTGCTATCTACCTATATTAATGCATTTGCGCCCATGTGCACAGGTCTCTATGTTGTTATTGTGCAAATCATTATGCATCCTACTGCATCTATCCTCTGAAGTGTAGCCTTGTATTAATTGTCTTGCTACTTTGAATCATCCCAAAAACCAAGTGGCCATTGTCTTGTTGGATGGTAAAACATATCTCGCATAGCATCCCTTAGCAGAGATCTATCTCTATGTCACTTCGCAAGACAGGATCGTCCAACTCATTGATAGATCTCGTACTATTTGTACTTTGATGTTGATGCACAAGCATAGAATTAAATGTCCGATTTCGATGTCGTGTCTGATGGCCCAGAAACAGAAATTTTTCGAAATTTTGCATGAAATTTCGATATTTACGGCCCTAACGATTTCGACGACCAAATAAGCGAGATAAATTATGAAAATTTACCAAATATGCAATAATATTTCATATCTAATATGTGGGGTGGGGGGTCTCCCAAATTTGTAAGTGAAGGAAGCTGAACAATTTCGACAAAATTTCGATGGCAATTTTGATGACAAAATGAAGGAATTAGATTATGAAATTTTGCATACACAATGTTTAGACAAAGATACACTAGATTATATATTAAAGTAATATGTTTAGAGGTTAGGGTGGGATCCATGTCTTGATGATTGAGTGCACAAATAATAAAAAATGGCAAGTCTGCTAGACAGTTAGACTGTTAAAAACTTCAAGTTACAGCTTAGAATGTATAACTTACAATTACAAGTTACAAAGTTACAAATTACAAGTTGTATAGGTCTAGTGTTAGCATTTAACTAGGTTACATGGGACATTTGTACATAGATCATAGAAAGAACTTTGTTATTTTCAAAGTATTTCTCCATATCTCCATAGAAGTGTAGAAATTGATGAAGGTAATGTATAGATGGTCTAGAGATAGCGGAAACATGCCTTAGAATTAAGGAAAATAGGCTTTAGATGCAACAGATTCAAAAACAATTGCCAACATACCCAAGATGTAGTATTAGCAGCCTTAGGAACAAATTTCTCGAAATTCAAGTTGTGTTTCTGTACCATTTTGCAAAATTACGGCCCAAACTGGCCTTTTTGCTGCGATACTTCACCCTATTTTGCGAAATTTCGCACCTAGGGTCGAAATTTTTGCGAAATTACGTCCCATTCCCTGCATTTCGTGTCCGATCATAGGTTTCGATGTCCGATCGGGAAAAAAAATGAAATTTCGAGCAAAATTTCGCAATTTCGATCGAAAGTAATTCCATGTGCACAAGTCAAGGTTGGTTCTGCAACATGTGTCAAGAATTCCACACTTGTATGACTTGGATTACTAATAGTGTAAACTCCTCATGTAAATGCTTTGCAAAAGAGAAGTGAGGGATAGTTTGTGCATATATGTGCTCATAAACAGAATCCTTAGACCAATGACATAGACAAGGTCTGATCAAACTTAAGCTTGCATATGGTACCCATATCAAGGGCCACTATGCATATTTCACGTCTCATTCACGATCTTAAGATGAATCATCCCTCACTTCTTTTAGAATTCAAAAAAACTACACGAGGAACTTCAACTTGTTCAATTTCTAGCTAGTCTTCTTGAAAGTGTTTCTAGGGAAGTTATGTAAGATTCTTGCTAGTGAACCTTCTCCAATATTGTAAAGTTTTTAAACATTATCAACTTGTCTCAACCAGTACTGCTCCATTGCTATTATACCAAACTTTGTTGCTCCTTCTTGGTTCTAGTTGGGGTTGGAGTTGTGATCACAATCGTTGTACAAGGGGAGTTGGACGTGGGCATAGTCATTTCTTTAATTCTCGACCATTGCAACTTATGTGAGTGGAACAATTAAACAAAAGATTAATGTTGGGCCAGGCATGGAAGCCTGACATGGGCCAATCAAACTGTTGTTGAAGACATGAGATATTCGCTTCTGCTATTGTTGCTTTGACATTTAATACCACTATAATGTTGTAGCAAGGGCTTGATCATCTTCTTCAAGAAAGGATTGTTTCTCTTAACCACCAACCCATCCTCCATTACCTAATACGCTCCAGAAGGTAGTTCAGCCTTCCTCATTGTTGCCCTACAATCCAGAAATGATTGTTGGATTGTTGATTTTAGTATGTGCACTCATACTTGTGAGAATATATCTTTGTTTACACACCCAAGTCCTCAAGCATCCCAACACCCATCTAGCTAATGATTCCATATCGGCTATTGAGCAAGGAGCGAGATATCGTTGATATTTCAACCAAAATACTGATATCGACGAAGTCTGCTATGGAAATGGACGTGCATACAATTAGGATCACAAGTGTCGATATTTCAGTGAACTTGCCACCGATATTGCCGAATATCTGGGACACTTGTGCAAAATGCACCACTTCCCTACTACATGGCGGTATTGGCGGTGTACCGCCTGGTCTGTCATTGTTTGCGATATTTTGTTGTTGTTGTTGTTTGGAGTGGAAAAACTTGGTGATTTTGAATATTTTTTTAGTTTGGATCTCAAATTAACCCTATCAAGGTATGTTAATTTCTTGCATTTCCCACCATTACCAGACCCTCTCTCTATTTCCTTCCATTTACACCAAAAAAATTCACCAAATACCCCCAAATCCTAGATCTACTCCAAAATACTTGTGATAAATGTTAATTATCACTAGGTCTAAGGTTATTTTATGTAGATCTACTAATCTATTACTAGATCTACCTAATTAGCTCACTAATAATTACTATGACCATTTATTTTACTATTTGATAGTAGAAATACAATAAGTAATATAAATAATTGGTATTGAATTTAGGTTTAGTAGAATAAGTACTACTAAGGACTAACATGAACACGTATAAACAAAAATATAGTCAAAAATATTAGTATATTTCATTTTTATTCATAAATGCGGAAAATTAAAAATTGGTATTTTTATATGTTCGTGTATGTCAATGTGTATAAGATGATATTTGAATTTGGTAACATATCACTTATCTTTTATAAGTAAATGCCATGTTTTATAAATTCAAAAATAAGTTGAGACTTTTAGTTTTTAAAGCCTTTTTTCTTCAAAATAAAATCTTAAACAATATTGTGTTTGATTCTATAATACATAAAGGTATTTTACACTTAAAATATTGTGTTTGATTCCATAATACATAAAATAAATTTATTTTGTTCACTTCATACTTGTTGGGGTGCCCGACTAGTTGGCAACTAGTTGATCGATCAGTTTAGGGGGACCGACTAGCTAGTCACCATATTTGGGCACCGGCTTGTCATCCACCCAGCCCAACTAGTACGCTAGTCAACCGACTGACTGGTTGGCAGATTGGGCTCCTAGTCGGCCGCTTGATCAAGGCGAACCCAGAGGAGTAACTTTTTGTACGTCCACCTACTCCCTTTTTCCTGTTCCCCAACACATAATTTACCAAGGAATAAGGTATATAATTTCGATGTCGTTTTGACAGCGTGCAAATAAAAATTTATGGAACTTTTGACGGAAATTCCCATAAATGCAACTGTGCCCATTTCATGCAATAAACTGAACGAATTAAGCCATGAAGTTTTGCAGGCTTGATCTCTACATAGGGGATAGGTTGGGGGTCCATGTGGGAGGTAAGGAAAAGGGTTTCAATGACAAAATGTAGGAATTAAGTTATGTAATTTTGCAAGTACGAGCTATATACATGCATGTACTTATTAGTGTTATAAAATCAATATTAAATATGTGGGGCATCCCCACAGATTTTACTTGGGTTAATAGTTTGATGTTGATACTGACTCAATAGTCAATCATTTCATTGGCCCCAAGAACACTAGTGCAATGTTTTCAACCAAAATCATTATTTGTTGGTGCAGTTAGCTTCTAACACCCTCATTGTCTAACAAATCACCACTAGGATACATGTCATCCGCATTGAAGAAACTAAAAAGCACGCATTGCATAAGTATATAATAATTTGAATAGCAAATATTAGGGAATGCAATGCAATTAGTATACACTGTGTATGAACACTAAATGGTGAAATAACCCCAATCCCCCTTTAGTCCTCTTCAAAAAAGAACAATAACACCAAGGATAGCAATTATCGAAATTTCCATCAAATGTTTTAAGTTGTGCAAAAAAATTCGAAATCTGTCGAAATTTTGCGAAATTCATTGAAATCATTGCAATTTCGATAAATGCAATCTTGGTAATAGTTTCGACCGAAATCGACACAGTCGCATGTTTCGATACCAGATCCTATCAAAATCGATGTGGTGGAATTTTGCCAATTTCAAGAAACCTCATTCCTTGAATTTAACCGTGGAATGGATGATCATGAAATATAATTTAATTTACACTAGTATTGTAGTACACTACATCAGTTTACCTTATGACTTATTTTAGTTGCAGCAATTCAACCAGTGTTCAAAATTTGGATTTAATAATGATATGTCACTCTTCTCTTTCTATTTATACTTGTTTAACACAATAACTAGTCTTAATTGAAAATTGTTTCTCGTGTTTTATGACAATATTTACCAAATATAGATTATTAGATTCTTACATTAGTTCTTTTGTATAATGTATTGTATATAGCTATATATATATATATATATATATATATATAATTAGTTATATGTAAAAAACCGATGAGTGGGCGCTCGACTGAACGTCCAAGTCGGTTTGGTCGCCCAAGGAGAGAGGGGACTGACAAGCCGACTTGACAAGTATGGTTCACTTCATTGGTTATTTATTTCATATTGGTATCATACATTTGTAGTACTTTAGAGTTACTAAATAGTAAATACTACATCATTTGCTTTTCTTCTTTGCCTTTTGTCTTTTTTCAGTGTCGACATTTGAGAACATGTCTTCCAATTCAAGAGACATTGAGGGTGCTTGGGTTGGTCAAGCTGCAACAAAGGATGTGGATTTGACATTGAATCATTACATGCGTATTCCAAGGAATAAGGGAAAGACTGTTTGCAACTACTGCAAGAAAACCATTGGTGGAGGGGCTCACTAGATTCAAGTGTCACATTATTGGTGATGACAAAAATGTGACGACGTTCCAGAAGTGCCCTCAAAGTATTAGGGATGAATTGAAGAAGTTGGTTGCTACAGAGAGAGAAAAACAATAAAAGTTGAAGGAGGTCAAAAAAGCTTATAGAGATACACTTTTTTATGTTAGGTTCACAAGTTCTTCTGCCTAGTCTAACGATGATATGGTATATCCTCCCAAGGAGTGATACAGTGTACAACACCGTATGAAATCCTTCCGAACTTTTCAGGAGTTCCTTGGCCCATATATCGTCCAAGGAGTGATACAGCGTACAACACCGTATTTATAGGAGCACTTTCAGAGAATCTCACAAAAGCGAGTGGGTTAGGGAGGAGGCAGATCGAATTATGAGGAGATATGGGCCATTTAGTGCATGAACTAGTGGGGCTGCAACACGTTTCTGTTGTTGACCTAGATGATGATGAAGATCAACCAACATAAAAGAAAGAAAGGCACCATTGATACACTGATGAGCCAAGGGGTAGGAAGCATGATGCTAGGCAAACACCATAAAAGCATAATGAAACGACATATGGTCTGTTGGACACCATGTGTTGCCCACTGAATAAATCTGATTCTTAAGGATATGGGCACAATGGATTACATCAATTCCATAACAATTGATGGTAGGTTGATCGCGGGTCTCATTTAGGACCATTCCATTTTGCTAATGCAATGAAGTGACTTGAGTATTGCGGAGGCAATCTAGTTAGATCAAGACTACCTAGATTTGCAACATATTACTTGGTCTTGCATTCATGAAGTCCAAAAGGAATGGACATAGGAGGCTCTTCAATGGCGTGGAGTGGACCTCCATGAAGGAGCACAACACCCAGATTGGTAGGAGGATGAACGAACGGATTGCATGGATTTCTAGGATAAGGTTACAAAGGTCCTGCAACTAACAATGTTGTCAAAGTATCCAAAGCCGGTAGATGGTGATAAAATACAACAATGCATTGGTTGTATGATGTAATGCAACTAACAATGGAGAATACAAAAAATAGTCCAATGCACAATACTTGTCAATTGTAGATAAGCGTTGGGCGGACATGCTTTTGCAGTCATTGCATAAAGCAGGTAAATAACTCAATAGTTTCCTTCTAAGTTGTAATTGCTCTAACTCAGAGTCAAAAATCTAAAATTTATCTGAACTTGGGGTTCCAATACTCCCAAAAACTGGGCTTGGAGGCGACTCTAATGATGTTGTGAGAGATATACTTAACAAATTCATTACCTCCACATAAGAGCAAGATGATCCTTGTGAGAGGTAGCTTTGCAATGGAAAGAAGAAAAGTGGATGTTCGCATTCTTTCTCAAACAACGTCTGAAATAGGAGAGGGGTTTGAAAGAAACTAGAGAACTTTCAATTTGATACACTCAAAAAGAAGCAATGGATTGGGGGGGGGGGGCAAACAGGCTGAGAGATCTAGTCTAGATTCACTACTACAAAATGTGGTTGAGGGCTAGAGCCATACGAGATGCCAACTACAAGAAAGTGGATATTGATGTTGTCCATGACACATTCAACCCATCCAGGCATAAAGGCAAAAGAAGTTTATGATTTAGAAGATCCTTTGGAGGAATGGATGAATGGGATAGATGATCCCATACCAGATAATCTAGATAGTTGACCAGTTCCATACACAGAAGACCAACTTTGATATTAACGCTAATGAAACCCCACCTAAATAACTTGAGCCTAGGCTTGAGCCTGAACATCACAACTTTGATATGGAAATCAGTAGAGTAGTGCAAGAAGAGTTGGTAGCACAAATTCTTCTTCTTTAAAAACTACATTTGGGTCCAAATCTATGCCTAATGATGGTAGCTATAATGGAGGTGGTGGGCACTCTCCAACTGTTAATCCTAAGAACGATATTCGTCCTTATGTTTCTAGGGCTGCACCACCACCTCCAGTAGAAAAAGAACATCCAATGACTATTTTAAAGGAGGAAAACTTGAACCTAGAAAGACTACAATCATGCGTCACCACTTGAGGTTACAACTACATGCTCTTATAGTAGTGATTATTATTCTAGTATTACTTATTAATTTGAGAGTATGAAATTTTCTAATTCTCAATTTTAAAATTGATTTGGTGATATGCTATTTGGGCAAACACAGGCACAACCCTACCCATCTCATTCTCCCTATGAGTATGGGCATTCTGCATATCAACTTCAACCACTACCACTACTAGAACCTATTGGATATTCATATATTGCAAATGTCTCAGGCCCGCATGGAACATATCAGTCAACTCCCTTGCGTACTTCGATGATGGTGGGCAAACAAGGAGTGGTGGTCGTTCAGTTATTCTTATTTCTCTTGTCCCAATAGTTCATATGGTTGTGGTTATTCCTCAAGCTCGTCAACCTTCTCAAGCTCCTACTCTATCTGAAAGCAAGAAAAAGTATCTCAAAGATTTGCAAGAGCATTATCTAAAGATTAGGATGATGCAACTTGTTAATGATGAAGTGCATGAGAAACATGTAACTATATGCAACCAAGCTTATGGAATGTATGTCATGGCCACAATGTCAACCATATGAACTCAATATTATATGGAGAACCACCGCGACACTCAACATATAGCTGATGTGAGTTGGTAAGTTACCATGTTATTCATATGGTGTAAATCGTGTATTACAGCATGATTGTGTGTATTTAAGTTTATGGATTCTGCTGGTAAATTTCATATATTAGTTCCTACATTTTGTCATGGAAATCCTTCATCAAAATCCCAACGAAATAGGACAGATTGCGTACCTCCCACGCGATGGACCCCACCCCTCATAACCAATATAGAACTTTATTGCATAAAAAGATGCATTTAGGTGTGGAGATTACACCTGTAAAATTTCATGAATTCATTTGTACATTTTGGCGTCGAAACAACAAGGATTGCATCTATCGAAGTTTCCATTGGTATATTGATATATACCTATTTCCAAGATGTCGTAAGAGCGTCGGTATCGAGCACCTCGTTCCCTGTGATTGAGGACATCAACACTGCATGTTCCTCGTGTTCATCTCTAAAAATTTGCAGTGTGTATAAAAGTCTCTCAATTTATTGCCTATAAGCAAGTTGGCACGACAACTACTATGTTCCCAGACTTCTCTTCATTATTTGCATCCTAAGGATCTTTAAACAAAAACATTGATTGGTTGGGGGAATGTACAACTGGATGACCTTTACTATCTTGATAAAAAGACGAAGACTCTCATTGTTGTGACTCTTATTGCCTATGTGCTTTATTCCTAATTGCATTTTTTTGGATTCCACCTCTAGAAAGCTAGGGATTTCACTTCTTACACTTTCAAAAACCTTTATCGAAGGTGATTCATGCTAGCTGCAAAAACAACCTCATGCATCTTATTCTCATAAATTCTTTATGTATTAAAGATATATTTATTAAGTACATTTTCATATAAGTAGACCTTGCACAGTTCCAACTTTATTGCTCCAAGCATTTCATAGCATTCATTGATACATTATCAAGACTGAAAGCAGTGGATTTTCTTGTTGAAAGAGCAATAACAAGTTTTTCCTATTGTTAAGATGTTCTTTGCTAAAATCAAAACCAATACTCCTCATTGAACTTTTTTGACCTGACAATGCTCTTGAATTCATCTAATAGCATCTGACCACCTTTTGCATGAAACAAAGAAATATTCAATAGAGATCATGTTCCTACATGCCTTCACAAAGGTGGGGTAGTGGAATACAAAAACCAACTGTTTAGATGGTTGTCCAAACAAATATGTCCCATTCTTATGCTCCCAAACACTTTTGGACTATAGCTAACTACATGCTTACTGGTCAATCGCATGCCATATTTTGTCACATAAAACAAATAGCCTTCGATATTTTATATCCTATTTTTGACATAATTCATATACTACGGATCATTAGTTGCACTTGTTTCATGTTAAAGAATTATGTATAGGAAATGAGAAGTTTTCTTCACAGGCCACAAAATGTATTTTCCTTAGGTATACAAAAACCTACAAGGGTTTTGTTGTTACGATCTCATTTGCAAGTGGCGTGTTAGTTTAAATGTTGTCTTCTTCGAAAGTATGTTTGCCTCAATAAAAACCTTGTCATTCGATATTCTATCATCACCACCTAAGGATGCCTCTTTTCCAATCTTATAGCCTATGCAAAATGAGCTTGCGAAAAACCTTTACGAGTGTACCAATGATAATGCATGGTTATCATAACCGAACTGGACTGGCCAGTTGAATCGGGAACCGGTCACTCTACCGGGTCGGTCCCCTCCCAAAATTGGAAATGAAGTCTGACCGGCATCAAACCGGTGAACCGACAAGTTGAACCGGTGAACCGGCAAACCGGTCCGAATTTAGCCCAACCGCTCGGTTCTCTCACTTAGCAAGTAAATGTATTGTTGCTGCTATTTTTTATGAATTAATATTGAATACTATATAATGTTGGTATATAAATGTCCATGAATAGAATAATATTTGTTATTTAGCTTGTTTATCAAGTAATTGTGAGCAGTTGTGCTATTATTCATGTTTCATAACTTTTGCAAGGATATTTTCTGTGAGTATCAAACACATTTATGTATTTTTTAAACAATAAGGGACGTCATGCTGACGTCACTGGTTGAACCGGTCAGACCACTGGTGGAACCAGTGAACCAAGAACTAGAGGCCTCACCGGTTATCAGATAATGACGCACTTTTCCACATCCATCTCATGCTCCTAACATGCACCCCATTAACTTGGCTATTCTTCCCAAAGATCTGTCCAAAAAGTCACGTAGATTATGGTCACACGCCGCCTTTGTTTCTTATTATTCTTAGATACCTTTATTTTTGAACAAAATGACAAGTATACTTGTACTTGACATGTCATTGTGACGTATTGCTCTCAAAAAGCCTTTTCCATTCATTCTTCTACACAACTCTATTTGCTAGAATCAATATTTTTGTACCTCTATAACATGATAGTAGGGGCAAGGCTTCAAAAATGAGATCTATACTTGTCTAAAACGCAAACCTAGGATATGGTCGATCCTTTAGCTTATTGCAAACCTAGGATATGGTCGACCCTTTATTTTTGAACCAAATGACAAGTATACTTGTACTTGACATGTCATTGCGACGTATTGCTCTCAAAAAGCCTTTTCCATTCATTCTTCTACACAACTCTATTTGCTAGAATCAATATTTTTGTACCTCTATAACATGATAGTAGGGGCAAGGCTTCAAAAATGAGATCTATACTTGTCTAAAAGGCAAACCTAGGATATGGTTGATCCTTTAGCTTATTGCAAAAAGGTTGGTTGTTGATGGGTCTTCTCTGTGAAACACCATCCAGATGGTCCAATTGAGCACCTCAAAATCAGGCTTGTTGCCAAAGGTACCACTTATACCATGGTTATCAGAACCGAACCGAACCGAACCGGCCGGTTGAACTGGGAACCGGTCACTCTACCCAGTCGGTTCCCTCCCAGAGCTGGAAGTGAAGTCAGACTGGCATCAAACTGGTGAACCGAACAATTAAACCGGTGAACCGGTCCGGTTTTAGCCCAACCGATCGGTTCTCTATCTTAGCAAGCAAATGTATTGTTGCTGCTATTTTTTGTTAATTAATATTGAATAATATATAAATGTTGGTATATAAATGTCCATGAATAGAATAATATTTGTTATTTGGTATGTTTATCAAGTTATTGTGAGCAGTTGTGCTATTATTTTCTATGACTATCAAAGTCATTTATATATTTTAAAACAATTAGTGGTGTCATGCTGACGTCACCTGCTGAACCGGTCAGACCACTGGTTGAACCAGTGAACCGGGAACCAGAGGCCTCACCGGTTCGCTGACCGGTTTGAGTCTGACAACATTGACTTATACCCAAGTTATTGATTATTTTGGGACATTCTTTCCAGTCTCCACGATCGGTTAGATTTTTATCTTTATCATTGTTAAGTTGGACTAGATTATACTTCAGCTTGATGTTAGAAAGCATTCTTTATATGATACAAGGATGAGACTATCTTCATGGAGCAGCCTTGGGATTTGTTACTTAGGGTGGTTGTCGCAAGGTTTGTCATTAGAGGAAGTTATATATGGCTTAAAGCGAAATCCATGAGCTTGGTGAGAAACTAAGCCAAATTCTTATACAAATAAGATTTTGTGAATGTCGTGTTAACCACTCTCTCTTTGTGAAAAAAGAGCCATGTTGACCACTCTCTTTGTGAAAAAAGAGCACCTCATGCATTGTTGTCTTGTTAATGGTAACAATTTCTTTCTAGGAGTGACTCTTTTGGCCTCCAAGAAAGTAAGCGGTATATATGCATATACTTTGTCGATAAAGAACTAAAGAAATTTAATATATGGCATGGGTGTTAAAGTTGAAGTGTTAAGAAAATTATACGTCAAGGCGGCTAGGTGGGCATCTTCACACCTAAGGGACACCTAGGCAGAAGTCTAGGTATTTTTCATTCTTTTTTCACATATTTTTAGTTATACTCGAATCTATTTATTATTAAGTATTTTTGTATTGGTTTTATCAATCTTAATCGATAGTATTTTTCTATTGGTTTTATCAAATCTTAAATCAATAATAACTTGATCCAAATCACAACTAACTTGGTCTAAACTACACCTGATATTTGACCTAACTTGATCCAAATCACATCTAATTTGGTCTAAACTACACCTAATATTTGACCTAACTTGATCTACATTGATAAATAGACCAAATTTGACTTGCATTGCCCTAATTTGGCTCAACTAGACCTAACTTGGTATGACATCACGCAATCACATTTCCTCTAATTTGCCGTAATTAGCCAAACCGAGACATAATTTAGTCAACTTTGAACTCAAAGCAGACCTAATTTGCCTAAATCATACATGTTTCAACCTTATAATGACTCAAGGTGATTCAATTGACCAAATTATGACCTTTCTTCATGCTAAAGTGGCCTTTAGCTGGCTTAGATTGTAGGGTTGTCAATGGCTAAGGGTATACGCTTTTACCCTTTGTCCATACCCTAGAGGGTAAGGGTAAGGACAAGGGCAAGAATTTTTGTTACTCATTTACCCTTTACCCGCTTACCCGTTCCCATAATAGGGGAGGGTAAGGTAGAGAAGTTATCCATACCCGTCTACCCTTTTACTTGTTGATAGTTAACAAAAAGATATTAAATATATACAAAAGGTTTCTCTTCATAAATAACCCAACCTTAATTTTCATAGTTCTATACGCATATGATATATAGTCTTTTTAGCTCAAAACCTCACAGAACGCAACTGCCAGCCTCTCGACCACAGCACTCGCACGCAAAAGTCCATCTCCAAGAGCTTCTACCTTCCAGCCTCCAATTGGCCATGCTTTCCGGTTAAGCTTCCATGTGCCAATTGTGATTTTCCCTTTTGATTCCAAGCTTGTGTCATGATAAATGGGGAGATCTAGCAACAACGCCTCCAAGTTCCAGTCAATGTCGACAACAACTCCTCCAGGCTTTACTTGACACCAACAACTACTACTCCTGGCTCCAGTTGGACCGACCATTCTGGTTTCACGGTGCCATTTAGCAGTGGCCCAATGTTAAAGATCCTCCACCGCATTCACCTACTTCTTCCACATTGCAGAAGGCAAAGCAAAGTCCACACTTCTGTGACATGAACTACTATTATTTGATCTCCTTTGCGGTTATTATTAGTGTATATATATTACTAGGTTTATTTTTATTATTGTGTTATGGGCTTTAGACTTGCCTTGTCTATTGGCCTCTTTCTGTTATCCCATATTGCTTGTCTCTACTTTATGCTTTACTCTCTTGCACTATAAAAGAGAGGTCTCTATAATTGTTTTACGTATCTAATAATAAGCCTTTTAATATTCATCAGAGCACCATGATCCATCTTAGCCCCTCCTAGCCCTAGCCGTCATCTAACCTCTATCCCTCTCCCTAGTTGCCGCCACCCTCCCCCCCCCGGCTCCATTTCCTCCAGCCCTCCTCTCCCTCTTCTCCAACCCTCCTCTCCTACTTCTCCAATCCTGACCCATAGTGCCTGCGCTAGCCCACCCGCCACCCACCCTCTCTTTTTCCGCCATCGTTGCCCCTCCTTCCCTCCTGCCGCTGCCCCTTCTTCCCTTCCTCTCCTCCTCCCAAAAGCCCTCTTCCACCTCTCCTTATCCCCCCTCATCCACCACCATTCTCACGGCCACGTAGACTCTCTTTCTCCATCTCTCCCTCCTTTCTTCTTCGGCAGGTTTCTGGTAACTTTCTAATAGCAGCACGTTGACGCTCTGTTCAGCCCATGTTCATTGTCTGTCGGCGCCTCATGGTGGAGTAATTATCTCCCCATGTTGGCATAGGTCTTTCTCTTTACTTCTTCCCCCGAGCAGGTTGTTGATGATCTGATGCATCGGATCCATCTCTTCAACCTACTGCTCCATTGCGGGTTTTACTGGATCTTTTGATCCCGATATTATACTGCCTTGATGCTACGTTCCTGCTTCATCTGTGAATGTTGTACCGACTTCTGCTGCCCCTACATGGGTTTCTGAGATCTCATGCCCCAGATCTCTTGTTACTAGCTTTGCTCATATGTTGGGTTCCTGCTGTTGTTTTTTCCTGTTGACTGCTACATGTCTGTTGCTCCTGCCTGCTTTGACGTCTTGCATACTACATGACTCATGGCGTCCACCGATCCACTCCGGAATTTCTGTGTCACTACTGTCAACTTGGATGGTTCCAACTATCACACATGGGCTGCTTCTTTCGAGGTTTATGTCAAGGCTCAAGGACGCTACTCCCATCTTTCTACTAAAGGCACGGCTGCTCCTGCTGCAACTGCTGATGACAAGACAAAGTAGGCATACGATCTGTGGTCTAAAGAAGATTCTGGTGTTATGACCAGGATGGTCAACAGTGTTGAACCTAAAATCAGCCAATCTCTCCTACGACATGCGGACGACTAAGGACATGGGATCAATTTTCCCATGTGTACTCTCATCAACAAAATCTGAAGAAAGTGTTTGATATCTTCAAACACTTGGTCAAGAAAGAGTACACTAATATTGATCCTATAGAAGACTATTATAATCAGTGTGGAACACTCTGGGATGAATTTGAGATCTACCATCCGCTCACGGTTGATATTAAAAGCCCCATAACAGCGCAACGAGCTTCAGCTTGTTCAGTTCCTGGTTGAGTTACCACCCTCCTTTGTGGGTGTTGTTGATCAGATTCTATCCAGTGATCCTCTATCTACTTTTGCGAGACGTTTTAAAATGCGTACAACGCTTACCTTTTATCGCTCAAGCGTCTTCTGACTCTTCTGATGGTGCAGCCCTTATCGTTCGGCCTGGGGATTCTTTCCGCGGTCATGGCTGCGGTCGAGGGCGTGGTCGAGGGCGCTCTACTACCAGCCCTGGTCGTGGTTCGTACTCGTCTGGTTATGACTCCTCATCAACTGAACAATGCTATTGCAACTTCTACAAGCACACCAATCATACTGAAGACCACAGTTGGATCAAGCATGGCAAACCTGTTTGGGCAAATCAAATTTTATCAGAACAGCCTAACCTTATTGCTTCTTCGTCTGCTACACATTCTGCCCACTGGATCTGATCCGAGTTTGAGAAGTTGCTCCAAGCACGACCAGATTCCTCTGTTGAGACTTAGACTGATGGCAGTTCTTCTCTACTAGCACAGTTTGTTAAAAATGCATCATGTGTTACTGGCTTCTACTTTATTTTCTAACCGCATAAAACTTTTGTTATTCCACCTGTTATAGTTGTCGATGGTTCTCAAACACCCGTTTCAGGAATAGGGAATATTTGCACTCTTGGCCGTCTTTTATTACGTTCAGCATTATACGTTCCTAGATCTCCCCTATAAACCGGTTATCTGCGAGTATAATTGTTAAGAGCCTGCGGTGCTCCATAACTTTTGACCCGGATGGCGTTATCTTTCAGGATCTGCGCACGAGGATGAAGATTGGTTCGGGCCATGAGGGATCAGACGATTTATACTACCTGGACACGCCAAAGACTGTTGCATTCCTGACTACTTATGTGACTAGCATCCAGTGGCACTATCTTTGGGACACCCTTCACCGGTTAAGTTGAAGCACTTACTACTTGGCATTTCTGATTCAATTTTTCACTGTAAAACCTGCCAGTTGGGCAAAGAGACTAGATCTAATTTTACCAGGAAAAGTTGTATTGGCTCAAAACAGCTATTTGATATAGTGCATGCTGACATTTGGGATCGTGGTCTATTTCCAACATTTCTGGTTTTCGGTACTTTCTAAGTTTTATTGATGATTTCTCTAGAACCACCTGGTTATTTTTGTTAAAAGATATCTCATATACTTGATACTATCACATCGTTTTTTGCTGAGATACGTACCCAGTTTGATAAACCTATAAAAATCTTTCGTACTGACAATGCCCTTGAGTTCATGCAAACATTTGTAAGTCATTTTTGTCAGAAAATGGGTACCATGTAGCGAGAGCAAGTAGGAGGCAACCATGTAGTTAGAGGTGTGATTGATAATGGCATACATACAAAATATCTCGATAGTCATGCTAATTTTGCACACTATAACATAAATCATGTGACCTCAAAAATGAAAGTTAGCGGGTCATCATAGTCATAGATACCACTCATCTTTAAATATTTCCTTTGTAGATCTTTATAGAAGTGAGAGAAATAGGAGAGAGAGGTAGAATTAGGCTAGGAAGAGAAGAAACATAACTTAGGTTGCCCCTAACATTGTTTTAAAAAGCGGTATGCGTTATGCATGCGGAGAGGTCACCTTGTAGAGTATATGCGGTATGCGGGAGTATATGCGGAAGTATATGCGGTTTTGGGTTTTTTTAATAATTTAATTATTATATATAAATTAATCACACAATTGCATATTTAATTTGTAAAATTATATGTTTGGACCCTAAAATTTGAGATAGATTTAAATATAAAGTTTAAATGAAAAGTAAAGCACCATTTAGAATGCATTCTAGAATTATTTAAGCATAAACTTACATGAAGCATGCACAAAATGGTTTAACACAAGTACATAACAATGAAGACAGCCAAATCATACAAAAAGGTGACTACATGTCCTAGAGGTCCAGAACAACAAACATTAAATGAGTATATGACTCATGTGCAAAACATCAAATTAAAATAGTACATTAAGAGAATGTATCAATAAAACTATAATCTAGTTTGGGCTGAGATAACAAATGTCTATCTAAAAAGCACTGACTAATCGGCCTTATAAGCGGCTAAGTATATGCGGGTCGCTTATGTGGGTCGTGCGGCCTTTTTTTGAAACACTAGCCCCTAACAAGATTAAGGAATCACATTGTAAAATATGCTGACACCGTACCCAATTTCTCGAAATAATAGGTGTTTCTTGAAATTTCGTCGAAATGCAGACAGAATGGGCCTTTTTTCATTGAAATTTACCTAATTTCGTCGAAATTTAACTTTTTTTGGGCGAAATTCCCTACGTATAGGCATGTAAGGCCATTTCTATGTCCGATCGTTGGGGCATCAAAATAATTAGCGAATTTTGCCAATTTCGACGAAATTTTGAACATTGCTTTTTTGAACATATGTCGTTCTATTCTTCTGTCGGCTCTGTCCCGACATTTGATTTAATTGTACTATGATTGATGATATCACTCTACCGGATACAACTGTTGCACCTACTCCGCCACTGAAGGTTTATCAAAGAAGACTGAAGGCTCCAACTCCCTCCATGGCCCCTCCAAGTCCTCCATCCTCGTCTACACACCTCCACCTCAGGGTTTTTTTGACTTAGATATTCGTATCAGTTTACGCAAAGGAACTCGGTCTTGCACTCAACATCCCATTGGGAATTTATGTAATACTGCTAACTTGGGAAATAATTTTGCAAACTTCACTTCTGATCGTAATTTTTGTTTCTATTCCTAAAAATGCTACCTAGGCTCTTCAGCATCCAGCATGGCGTCGAGCCATGAAATTTGAAATGCAGGCTCTCACTGATCGACATACTTGGGAGTTGGTTGATGCACATGTTGATTCTTCACCAGTTGGCTGTCGATGGATTTTTACAGTCAAATATCTCCGGATGGAACTATTGAGCGACTCAAAGCTCATCTTGTAGCCAAAGGCTACACTCAGAGATATGGAGTAGATTACTTGGAGACCTTCTCTCCTGTCGCTCGCCTAAACTCAGTTCGTGTTCTTATTTCTGTCGCAGTAAATTCTGACTGGCCTTTATTTTAACTAGATGTGAAAAATGCTTTCCTATATGGTGATCTACATAAGGAGGTATGCATGGAGCAGCCTCCAGGATTTGTGAGTAAGGAGGGGTCATCCAAAGTTTGTCGCATGCGCAAAGCAATTTATGGCCTTGAGCAAAGTCCTCGAGCCAGGTTTGACAAGCTGAGCCCCATTCTTCAAAATTTTGAAATTCGTCGTTCCCAGTCTGATCATTCTGTTTTTATTAAGAAAACTACTTTCGGTTTTGTCATATTGATTGTCTATGTTGATGACATCATTTTAACTTTTATTGACTCCGCAGGAATCACAGCCACTAAAAACTACTTGGAAAAACACTTCGTTACCAAAGATTTAGGAAAATTGAGATATTTTTTGGGCATCAAGGTTTCTCAATGTTCCTCTGGTCTATGCTTGTCTCAGCAGAACTATGTTATGGATCTCCTCTCTGAAACAAGAATGCTTGGGGATAAGCCTGTTGTTACTCCCTTGGATCCAAATACTAACTGGGAACGAAAATTCCCCTCCTTACCCTGACCATCGTCAGTATCGACAAATGGTTGGGAAATTGATATATCTTACTGTCACTAGGGTTAATATCACTTCTGTTGTGGGCCTGGTTAGCAAATATTTAGATAAGCTCAGACAATGTCACTAGGAAGTTGTATGTAAAATTCTAAAGTACCTGAAAAGTTATCCTAGAAAAGGTCTGCTTTACAAGAAACATAGGCACTGTCGCACTACAATCTTATTGGCTATTTTGATTCTAACTATGTTGGGAGCAAGATAGATCGAAGATCTACACCTGGGTACTGCACTTTTGTAGGCAGTAGCCTAGTCACCACGCCAAGCAAGAAGCAAACGGTTGTTGCTCGTTCTAGTGTTGAAGCCGAGTAACGAGCGATGGCTCGTACTACATGTGAACTCGTCTGGGTACGAGGACTTCTGAAAGACTTTGGTGTCTAATTCTAAACCTATTCCCATGCACTGTGACAACAAAGCAACCATCTTTATTGCCAGCAACCCCACATTTCATGAACGCATTAAATACATTGAGGTTGATTGCCACTTTGTGCGGGAAGCTGTCTTATCTGGTCAGATCTCTACGCCTTATACACATACTTCAGATCAAGTTGCAAACATCTTCACTAAAACTCTTCCAAAGACCAGATTCACAACTCTGATGGACAAGCTGGGCATGACTGATATCTATGCTCCAACTTGAGGGGAAGTATTACTATATATAGTTTACTGGGTTTATTTTTATTATTGTGTTATGGGCTTTAGACTTGTCTATTAGCCTCTTTCTTTTATCCCATATTGCTTGTCTCTGCATTATGTTTTACTCTATTGCACTATAAAAGAGAGGCCTCTGTAATTGCTTTACTTCTCTAATTATAAGCCCTTTAATATTCTAGAGTTATATTAGAAATTTCTTCTCTATTCTCACTTGAAGTTTTTCCACCTTGACCCTGTACTACCTGCAAACCAGTGGTCATCAAGCCTATCCAATGCTTTTTATGCCATGCATATGGGCATCACTCCAACCAGTGTCCACATCGTGTGATGACTATAACAACAACGACAGACAATGATGGCAGAGAATATGAAGATGTCTTTTCGGTTTCAGAACCTAGTGACAAGCAAGAAGCAAACTGTTGTTGCTGGTTCTAGTGTTGAAGCCGAGTAACGAGCGATGGCTCGTACTACATGTGAACTCGTCTGGGTACGAGGACTTCTGAAAGACTTTGGTGTCTAATTCTAAACCTATTCCCATGCACTGTGACAACAAAGCAACCATCTTTATTGCCAGCAACCCCACATTTCATGAACGTATTAAATACATTGAGGTTGATTGCCACTTTGTGCGGGAAGTTGTCTTATTTGGTCAAGATCTCTACGCCTTATACACATACTTCAGATCAAGTTGCAAACATCTTCACTAAAACTCTTCCAAAGACCAGATTCACAACTCTAATGGACAAGCTGGGCATGACTGATATCTATGCTCCAACTTGAGGGGGAGTATTACTATATATAGTTTACTGGGTTTATTTTTATTATTGTGTTATGGGCTTTAGACTTGTCTATTAGCCTCTTTCTTTTATCCCATATTTCTTGTCTCTGCTTTATGTTTTACTCTATTACACTATAAAAGAGAGGCCTCTGTAATTGTTTTACTTCTCTAATTATAAACCCTTTAATATTCTAGAGTTATATTAGAAATTTCTTCTCTATTCTCACTTGAAGTTTTTCCACCTTGACCCTGTACTACCTGCTATGGCAGGTCCCATAGTGAAAATAAAACGTATCTATTTGTGTCTTGTTTCTGTTATGAAAGCAGATGTTAATCATTTTATACTAAAGAAAACCAAGAGAAAGGTTAAGCATTCTTGTCCAACCAGAATCTTTTGTAGTATTCTCTGTATACTTCAGATTCTAAATTTACTTGGGTTAAAATTAGCCCATAATTTGAATAGAGGAGGTATCATGGCAAGCACAAAGCTCCTATGATTAATCAACACTCCCATTACAATCGTGAATTTGTGAGACTATTCTGGTTTGTATTAAGAAACTCCTTTTGACGATGGCTGTAGAAAAGTCTGCGTAAAACCAGACACTAACAATTCTATTTGATCTCAGTGATTCATTATATAATGTTGAATTATCACTTTAAGTTTTTACTATGTGAAAACCCTATCATAGAAAGAGAAACTCTAGTATAATAATTCGAA
Organism: Alisma plantago-aquatica; assembly: GCA_963693085.1. Taxonomy (NCBI): domain Eukaryota; kingdom Viridiplantae; phylum Streptophyta; class Magnoliopsida; order Alismatales; family Alismataceae; genus Alisma; species Alisma plantago-aquatica. The sequence goes on from OY856409.1 coordinate 957,654,025, forward strand.
TTTGAGCTACACAAGGTAGCTAAAACTCATCTTAAATCCAAACTAAGGTTTCAAGCAGTAGAATGTAATGTGTTTTATGAATGCATCTAGATTACCCATTTATCCTTATTCTCCCCGTGTACTCGGTAGGGACGAGGCTAAGGGTAAGGGAATTGCTAAGGCGGGTAATTACCCGTACCCTTACCCTTACCCGCTACCCTGTGGTGGGGAAGGGTAGGGTTAAACTTTTACCCTCCCTATACCCTCCATGTTGACAGCCCTATTCAATTAGGCCTAAAAGGCCATAGGCATCCATTCAGGTCACTTAAGGGCCTAGGCACCTAGTTTTGCCCCCCACCCAAAGCCTAGGGGGCATTGATAACTAGCATGCAAAATACTTTGTCATTAAAGACCTAGAGCAATTAAGATACTTTTGGGGTATTGCAGTTGCATGTAATTGTTAAAAATATGTTATGGTTTAATAATGTCATTAGCATGCTAGGTACCAAACAGGTAGGTAATCCACATGATTCCAAGGATGCTTGTATAGTGACTCTTCATTTGTCAACCAAAAATATGAAAGAGAAGTAGGTAAACTTATATATCTTATTGTGATTCGTTCAGATATCACTTGTGTTGTTGGCTTGGTTAGTAGTAAATATAGTGATAAACCTCATTAATGCCATGGAGATGTATTTTGTCATATTGTACCACATCTCATAGGCTGCCCCTACAAAACAGCAAGCGAGGCCATTGTGAGATCATTGGGTTCTCTAATTCTGGCTATGTTGGAAGTCATCTTGATAGGAAATCAACTTCAGGATTATATACCTTTGTTGCCAAAAATTAGTCATTTGGTAGTAAGAAGCAACTTGTCAATGCTCGGTCCAGTGTTGCAGCTGAATGTAGGGCAACGGCTCAAACTACAACTCAAATAATGCAGATCAAGGCATTCCTTTACGAACTTTGCCCATCACTTTGCACCTATGCAAATGTACTATGATAATTTTTTGTCATTTTCATCGTTAATATCTCAGTCTTTCATGAGATGACAAAGCACATTGAGGTCAATTCTCGTTTTGTATAGGAAGTTGTCAATGCAAACACAAGTAGGGGAGTGCTTGTCACCACACAAAGAGATCACGACTGGAGGGCAACAAGCACATTGCAGGGAGAGATAGTCGGCTTGTAGCTTCCTTTGATCGTCTTCTTCTAGCAGTTAACCATACACAATGCAACAACATGCACGTGGGGGGAAGAGTATACATGTAGCCAAAATAATGAAAGGAGCCAACCACGGGCAGTGGCAGTCTTGAAAAAACTCTCTCGGGTTAGTGTTGGGAATTAGTCTACTCTAGTAGTGTATTCAAAAGCAATTACGAGGCAACTAGATGATTTTATCAGTGAAAGCCTACTATGTATACAGGGGGAGGCAAATTACATACTTCGACCAAATACTAAAATACAAAACAAAAGATACCTATACTACATAAGAGTATAAGAATCAATTACAATACAAACAAACAAACTGTAATCCATACGTGTACAGTGTTCTAAATGTGGCTGCAAACTAGGCTGCAACCGTGTAGATGTATATGATGCAATCCATGAAATGGGATTTGCATAAGAAGCAAGCCCGGATCCAAGACAATCCTGACTAGAGCTTTATGGGCTCAAGTTGGGCTTTTATTAATTCTTTATCACATAAGAAATTTTTATTCTATTTAATTCCGAATTTCAAAATTAGGATTTTGATTTCTTGTTTTTATTTGCTTGCAGTAGGACTTTAGTTTTCTATTTTGTTGACTTGTGCACCAAGTCGTAGAGTCTTATATAAGCCAGTCTTAGGGCCATTGTCCAGGCAGTTGGATATGAATTAGATTTTAATTTGCAATGACAGGATGAAATAACTCAACATCAAGCCCAACATGATGACTCTTTTGAACTTCTCCATCGTGTTACAACCTACAAACAACGCTTCAATACACTGAAGGCCAACCGCAACAACGACGTCCGTCAGCCCGCTCCTCAACCCATACAAGTAGAGCGCATTTTTAAATGAAGCTATCAAAGTTGCATGGCGACCGATGCGAAGATTGAGCTTGACCGGTTGCACTGCACCGATAAGTATTTCCAGTTATATAGAACCTTAAGCGAGGAAATCAAAGTCCTGATTGTCACCTCCAAATTTCGAGGAGCTGCTCTAGCATGGTGGAACCAACCGCGATACAGCCATGTCGACACATGGGGGGAATATCGTGCAGTGATTCTTAACCTCGAGATTACAAGCAGTAGGCCTACTTGGTGTATGAAGATCTCAAGCATGGTGACAACAATCGCCAACTACGCCAGCAAAATCTTAAGAATTGTGCAACCGATCCAAAGTTCAGATGGATGCCACTATAGCAATCGCAAATTTTCAGAGTGGACTTCGTGATGATATAGTTGACCGTCTAGCAGTCATGCATTTCACTTCTCTAGATGATGTTATTCAAAGTGTTGAAAGAATGGAGGAGATCCGGTATCGTTCCCGATTGTGGTCAACTGGGTGGAAACCACGTCAAGGGCCAACTATTACAACAGCAAAGACTACTGAAGGCGAAGCCTACAAACCAGTGGTCATCAAGCCTATCCAATGCTTTTTATGCCATGCATATGGACATCACTCCAACCAGTGTCCACGTCGTGTGATGACTATAACAACAACAGACGATGATGGCAGAGAATACGAAGATGTCTTTTCGGTTTCAGAACCTAGTGACGAGGAAGAAGAAAAAATAGGTGACCAAGTTCTGCAAATCGGGTCCTCGAGTCTATACAGAGTCCACCTCCTAAAGACTGGTGTCGTACGTCATTGTTTTATTTAGTTGTAGAGGTTCAAGGTCGATGTGTGTGCTAACAGTTGATGGAGGATCTTCGGCCAATATATTGTCTTCTTCTGTTGTTCAGGGGTTGGGATTGCAACTAGAGTCCCACCCCAGGCCGTATCGCATATGGTGGGTTGATGACACTTATCAAACTGTGACTCACTACTGCAGAGTTCCCTTTTCATTTCATGGTATTTACAACGTAGTCCTTTGAGATGTGCTCACTATGACAAGTTGTCACATAATGCTTGCTCGTCCATGGCAATATGATCGTCATATGCGACATGATGGGTTCTACAACACATACTCCTTCTAACTTGGCAACGCCCTCAGATGGACACCCTATAGTTCCAGGCAGCTAGGTCGTGTCCTTCGAGAGATGCCTCAGCTCATTACAAGGAGTCATTGGCCCTACCGCTGCTTCACTGGAGGTTCGCATTTTTAAGGGGAGGAGATTGATGCAATCCGTAAAAGGGGATTTGCATAGGAAGCAAGCCCAGATCCAAGACAATCCTGATTAGAGGTTATTGGGCTCAAGTTGGGCTTTTATTTAGTTCTTAATGCACTTAGGAAAATTATGTTCTACTTAATTTTGGATTTCTTTATTATGATTTAATTTCTTGTCTTATCTGCTTGCATTAGGATTTTAGTTTCCTATTTTGTTGACTTGCACTCAAGTCGTAGAGTCTTACATAAGCCAGTCTTAGGGCCTTTGTCCGGGCAGTTGGATATGAATTAGTTTTTATTTTCCTGTTGCGAAGTTTATCTCTCTCATTCGTCTTCTCAGTAGCATGGTGAAATCAATATACTTTGTATTAGAGAGTTTATTTACTTAAGTTGTTTAGTATGTTTTGTAATATGGGCCTAGTTGCCTCTTGGCCCATTAGGGTTTGTCTTGAGTTTGTATGCCTCCCCTTTATCCTATATATAGGAGAGAGGGTAGCACTTCTATCACCAAGAAAACTCCATACAAAAGGGAAAGTCCCTAACATATCGCTTCAACTCATGGTATCGACGCAGGTTTTCGTGTGCTGCCCCCGACCCTGAGAGAGAGAGCACAACGGAGAGAAGCCTCCCCTTGCAAGTGGCCGCCATCGCTAAGCGTTGCTTGGCTGCCCGCAAGGATTTCCCATCTATGCTTCATCTTGGAGTCGTCTCCATGAGCCGTCTCCATCTTAAACAACAAAAGCATCCACTTTGAAGTTGTTGGCACCAGGCCTACAAGGGTCGCCATGCCTCCGTCAATATTGCTTGCTAATGGAGTTGCCGCTATCCTATTCGTTGTCATCATCACATATCTACACCGTTGTTATCTACTCTGCCGCCAATATTATTCATGCCACCACCATTGAGATCTACTCCAAAATCTCAAATAAAGATTTCTCTTTTCTAGCTGACATCGAGACACATCATCTCTATATTGCTATGGTGGAGATTCAAAAGGATTTCCCCCTCTTTTGTTGTTGTCTCTGCAGTTTTTGTAATGTTGTTCGCCGCTAACACGGCGTATCGCTTCTTGACATGTGGAGCCGCCGCTATCCTATTCGTCGCCATCATCACAAAGACACAAACCTACACCATCATTATCCTATTCAAAATCTTGGACAAAGATCTCTTTTTTCTGTTGATATTGGGGACACACCATCCCTATATTGCTATGGTGAAGATCTGGAAGGATTTCCCCTCTTTTGTTGTTGTCTCTGGGGTTTTTGTGTTGTCATTAGCTGCTAACACGGCGTGTAGGCGACATTCTGCTTCATTGGCGACTTCCTTCGCAAAATCTACCCGACGACATAACGTGTCGCTTACTGACACGGCGTGCTGACTGTACTATGACACGACGTGTCGCCTAAAAGACATGGTGTGTCACTTGCGTTCTGTCCCGAGACTCTACCCTGAATCCTGTCAACTAACACCACATGTCGCTTCACGACACGGCGTGTCGCCTACTTGTCGGCGCTGAGATATGTTGTTGCATCTCTGATGTGAGACACGGCGTGTCTCTTCATTGACATAGGGTGTTACCTGCTACAACTACAACTTCTTGGTGTGCTTCACTATCTACAATGATTCTATTACATGGCGGAGGTATCCATACATGGTGAATCTCTTCTTAATCATTACAAGCAACAGTTATCTTCTTTTTGAGCAATTTTATTTGTCTTTTGTTCTTAATACCCTCTACCCTTCCCAGTTTTGCCTACCTCCTCAATACTTGTACTATACCCCATATACATATTGAACCTAATGATAATCGGATCCTACGATTTTTTGTCCTTGTCCAACAAAATTTATTTTTTTCCAAGTGCAGGGGGATTTGTCGGCCTAAGGGCTAGACAAATCTCCTTTTCGGATCGTCAAAAGATCTATTTTATTTTTCTATCTGGCTCTATGTAATCGGGTCATGTTGCAATTTGACTCGAGTTGTTGATTACTTCCTTCACATATTTGTCTGCACAAACACTACCTCTACCATTGTTTTTTACTCTCCACCCCAACCACTCTCTTGACTCTATTCATGGTTGGCGTAAAGGGGATAATAGAGGATGATGAGTAAAGGGAAGAGATGAGATGGAGATAAGAAGACGACTTTTGTTCTGTTGTTCTATGGATCTTTAAGCTACATTTATTGTTGCTTTGTAGTGTTGTTTCTGCTGCTATATGGATCTGTCTATTGCCGATTTGTTGTTTTTGCTGCTATATGAATCCATCTACTGCTGAATTGTTTGCCTTATGAAGAGCTTGAGAAAAATATTTTTCATCATCATCCACTGCTATATGATGTTATCAACTTCACTTGTGATAATTGTTGACCGATTACTACTGCTATCAATTATCTACTTCACTTGTGCTATCTATTGCTGATTTTTTAACCGGCAGCATCATACTTGCTACTTGTATTATGATTAGCACATTATACTTGTTGCTTTGTGCTTGTATACTATCTGTTGTCGGTGCTCTTTTTGCACATTGATCTTTTGTATGTGCCTTGCACACGTCTACTACTACTATTGTTGTGAGCCAGCACTCTCTGGGATTGTGAGTCTGTGATGTATGCTACTAGGATGGAAATTATACAATGAGATGATGGTACCTTTGGTAACTTACGTATGTATGATGGAGCTTCATGCTTTTCTGCTACTATTGTTCATCTTGGAGTCTTTTTGCTACTTTCTACTTCAGGAACAATTGTCTTTTATTGGGCTACATAATCTATTTTCTGCTACTATGTTCCAGCACTCTCTGGCTTGTCTGTGCCATGTGCATGTTGACTCTTTTCTTGTCCATGCCTTGTATGCACTTTGACTTCTACCATTGTGTTCCATCACTCTCTAGTTTGTTTCTTGACAACAGCGACTGCGATGAAGACCATGATGCCTACATGTTGTTGTTTAATCTGCTCCAGATGCCACTTCATATTGATCAAAAAGCTCCTACTACTTGCTTTTGGATTATCTGTTTGAGGGGGAGCATTTGAGTGCTTGAGTGATTTATTGTAACATTGAGGGGGAGAAATTATTGTGTGGGCTTGGTTATCTTTTTATTATGTTTAGTCTCTCTGTCTGTTTGCAAGCTGACTTGGGATTCTCCCAAGCTCCAGCTTGAGAGGGAGTGTTAGAGAGTCTATTTACTTAAGTTGTTTAGTCTATTTTGTAATATGGGACTAGTTGTGTGTTGACCCATTAGAGCTTGTCTTGAGTATGTATGCTTCCCCTTTATCCAATATATAAGAGAGGGGGGCTGCCCTTCTATCAATAAGAAAAATCTGCACACAAGGGGAATTCCCCATCATATCGCTTCTCCAAACTTTTCAAAGAGGTGAGAGAACCACATATGTTGTCATCTGACCGCTTTTTGAAATAGTGGTGCCTAATACTTCCTTCCAAGCACTCTTACTTCCAACTCTCTCAAAATGAGAAGACACTACTTGGATAATGCAATAATGGTTGGTTCCATTGTTGTCTGAGGAGAGCCACAACTCCCACATGAACCCAATGAACTACAGGTTAGTTATTCGAAGGTTATCCCATATTTAATTTGAATGTTCCAAGTCTAGCTCAATGCTCCATGGTCTTAGGCATTTAGCATAATGAAATGGTTATGATGCCTCTAACTTTGATTGTTCAACATAACGATCATGACATAACAAAAATATGCTCGAAGTTTATTTTTTATCTCCACAGATTTTAATCAATATCATATGCTTCACTTATTGTTCTCTACCAAATAATTTAAATTTCTACGACAAATGAGCAGTGGATAAAAAACTTAGACTTAAAGCTTTGACAAATAATGAATTAGTACCTGCTTACGTAATCTTGACCTTCGTGCTGACTCCCTATTAGACTGTTTTCTCTTTTGTCGTTTGATCTCCCTTTCATCCTATTTAAATAATAATCAAAGTGAGAAAATCAACGTGAAGATATTAAAGCATCAAGTAATAACCATAAATTAGCACCTGCAACCAAAGATCAGAAGGAACACCATCACGGGAACCGGATAGAGTGCTTGCAACCACAGATGATGCAGCTGGTTTTACGGGAAGCTTGCTTCTTCCTGGAGTTATAGAGGATGGCCCTCCCCAATAATCCATACCAATGTTCAAGGAAGTTGTTGGACCAGCAATTGCTGCAGGCATTATTGGAACTAATGGGGAACCATGAGCCATTGTATTAGACGATACCGGCACTTGTGTCCTTGAGCCACCTGGATGCATACTTTCTGTCAAGCCTGCACTTTTTTATCTTGATATTAAAATCAGACAGCGGGTCCCAGAAAAAACACAAGTAATTTCTTATTGAAACCTGATTCATGGGGTTGGCTCTTGTTTGATGCCTGCATGTAGGAGAAGAGTAAGCAGTTAAATTTCAAACAAAAAGTCTACGAAAACTTTATTTTTACTAAAATTCACACATTTGCATTTAGGTGAATCATCAACCTATGTCAGTTTACAGCAACTAGTCAATGAAAATGGCTCCAAGATACAGCATTGCGCACAGAATTTAAAGAAGCCATGGTAATTAAATGTATCATTTCCAGTGAATCATAATGGTACTCTAGAGATATGCATACAAATTCGATCTCAGTATCATCATATATCTTCAGGCCTTACAAATCAAAGCTAGTTTCAAGTATTCGAAGAAAATTAGAAATAATTTACATTGACATTAATGCTCTATAAAGATAGTTGTTCATAGGAATTTTCAAAGGTAACAAATTTGGTCAAATAGTTGACTACCAAGAACAAGGATCTATCAGCATAAATATCTCACCATTAACACCCGGGGCAATATAATTATCATTCCTCCTAACTTCAGCAATTATAAATTGGTACAACATATATGAGTTATTTATTGTCTGCAGTAATATAAAGAAATCAAAAGAATCATCCCATCTCTAGGGCTAAATGCCAGTATTTTGAACAATGGTTGGAATTGCTAAAACTCTTTAGGATGAACTGGAAAAAAGAGGCTTTCCAGTTTCAAGTGAGGAAACAATTTGATTTCTTGAGAAAAGGTGATTTTCAACATGTGTGAGACATACTTGTTAAGGTGCACAACGCACGCCTAGGCAATAATGTGTCCTTGGGGGTACGCCAAATTACCGATTTAGGTTATTCTGTAGATCTTAGCTCATGGGATGGCTGTTATTGTTGTTTTTATATTATACTGGTATTCAATTCAAATATTACTACTTACATAATGTGACATATATCTTCTTTTGAGATTTGGTCCTCTTTATGCAAGTTTCCAGAGTTGTATTGTTCTACCCTTAAATTTATTTATTTTTCTTTTTGGGCTATGATATGAAGGACAGTCATTAAATAGCGGATAATGTAGAGCAATGGTATTATATCTTAAATTATTTATTTATTATCTATCTCTTACATTGTTTCAAATTACTCTCTTCCTGTTTTGGTACTAATGATGATTATAAAACATTTAAAACGTGATCTGGTTATCTTTCACTACCATAAAGAATGTTAGGACGAGGGATAAACAAATATTATATACCTGCACGAATTACCATAAATATATGTAAATGAAATGGAAATGGAAATGGAAATCATAAAAAATTGTATACAGATAAGCAAAAATGCACTGAAATTAATGTACTTTAAGTTGGCAAGGCGACGCCTAGGCACGCTAAGGCGTCAAGGCACCCAGCCTTGGCGACTTGCCGTTTTAACAAATATGAGAACAAGCCTTCAATATAAGGGGTTGGATAGTCATGGAAGCCTTCATAAACTAGATGCATACACGAAAATTCCACCACACACTACCGTTATACCAAACATGAAAAGGTTAATAGAAATATTGGCAACCACGGTCATACAGGGTCTATCTAATTGGCAAAAAAACTCAAATTAAGAGCATTATAATAATCAGAATTGCTCTACCTCATCCATGTCGTAAATTAGAGTGGCCTTTGCAGGAGGAGTCCAGTAGTGTTGCTCAAATCTACCTCATAAAAAGTAGGCAATACAGCATACTTGTTACAGCGTGAGCTTAGGAAACAAGGGAACCCCAACTAGACGTAACTTGCCCACTTTTCCGCCAATGGACATTTTTGTAACCACATGTTTTCAGATTAGCCATCTAATCAGGGTTTACTTGGATGATTGCATGCTTAATAGATTTGTCATTGCTTAAGCTTGATTAATGATGGCCGTATAATTATGATTGTTTGAACCTAATGAGAAACTCTGATCATGCTTTTATTTCAAATAATTAGGGTTTGATAATTGCAAACCCTAATCGGGCAAAGTTAGGGTTTTGGTAGCATAAGCATGCATATTTGATAAATACAGTGGTGTAGTAAATGATTTTTAGTATTTTATTTACAACTCTAATTTACTTGAAATTTGAATATGATTTGGAGAACTCAAATGTAAATGTGCTTGAAAAATATCAGAATTTTGGAATGTTTTATGACATGTTTGTCGGCTGAGTTACCCCAGGACAAACTCAGTCAACCACGTATTCAGACTGAAATATAGCAATCTGGTATTTAAATTTTATCTTTTTATTGGTACATCCAACTGATCTGAAATTTTAACTGTAGTTTGGAAACTCCATCTTAGATATTTTGTTAAATTTGCATAATTCTGGATGATGTTAGACTGATCCAGTGAGGGGTGTCGATCGAGTTTCTCCAGGATAAACTCAGCCGACCATGCATTCTAGCAGAAATATAGCAGTCTAGTATTTGATTTTTATTTATTTATTGGTAACTCTGACTGAACTGAAATTTTTATTAAAGCTCTGAAATGTTGTTTCAGACAACATGCTAATTTTTTCAGAATTTTTGGAGGAGATTTGACCTATTCAGTAAACGATCTTGAGTAACATTTTATGATAGAAAATTCTGCTAAAATAAAAGAAAGTGTAAAGTTGGGTCAATTTGCAATTGACCCAAGCACCTTAACTGATCTATATAAGCAGCCTAGCACCCAAGGAGCTCTCATATTTCGTGATTCATTCCAAAGACAAAATCCAAGAGAGAGAGGGAGAGTTAGGGGTTTGAGTGAGGAAGAAGGTGGGGATGTTGACCTAGGGCTTTATCATCAAAGAAAATGATGAAATCAAGTAAGTTTAGCTTCTTCACATAGTTATTCGTGGTGAATCTTCTTTCACATGTCAAGATTCAGTCCCTCCTCTGATTTGATTCGAAATGATATCAAATCTCCCTCTTTTCTTACTCTTTCTCTCCTATTCTCCGTATCTAGGGTTTCCGAGTTGAGAGGAGGAAGAAATGGATTCAATAGCTAGAACCTTGATGGATTTCTAAAAAATTCAGAGTTCGACCTACGTTTTAAGGTGTTTGACACCTTAGGTTAGTGTTTCTCTCCCTATTAAGCTTTGTAATCATGTTGAAAGCCTAATATTATCTGGCTAAAGCAATCGATATCATTGCTAGTACTTGTATGCAATTGTATAACCAATTGGGATGATTTTGGGGAAATTAATGCTAGTGAGTTAGATTCTTTTTCATCAATTAATATTTGTCTAGTTCTTGTCATGTTGATCTAAGTTCTATGAACAATCATGTGGACATAGAAATATGTTGTCTCGTTTGAATATTGCCTAGAACCAACTATTGAATGATATGCTTGGAATAACTGTATAGAATCATATTGAATTGTATTAGAATGAATTACACAAGTGTATTGTTGATTCTTACTGAAATTGAATGACACATAGATAAGGATCAGTACGAGGTGGCGATTTTCCCTGTTTAGAGTTTGCGTTGAAGGGTTGAATCAAATGAGCTAATGAATCAATGCATACTTATGATTGATGAATGAAATATGTGGAAATGGGAAATAGGATATCCATGTGTGTAAATAGTCTTAATGAACTCATGTGCACCATGATGGGATTACTAAATGATATGATTCTTATAATATGTTATACCAAGAATGACTTCTTGAAAATCTTGGAAGTTTAGTATTAAGACGAGTATGAGTGATAAAGCTAGAACTTGTATATAATGTGGTATGTGATAAAATACTGAATTGTAGGTATTAATACTTCATTTGAAGATGGTGAGTCTTACTAATATGATCCAGGCCTAATGCATCTATTTTAGTATGACTTATGATATGATGAATAAACCCTCACATGAATGTGGATCCTCTAATACAAGTTACATAACAATGAATCGGGAAGGATGATTAGAGATTATGATGTAAGAAGATGTAACCTAATCCCTTCTTTTAACCTAAAAGTGAGTAGTATTATAAGGAACTAAGTGATCTTTGTTAATTATGAGAATGCCATTGGAAGTCAATGACATGGTACACTCATTTAATTACAAGAAAATAGATGGACAAGAATGAACTGAATGGTGATGACAAGTTAAGAATGAAACTAATGAAATGGGTATGATAAAGTATATAGTCTATTTATTTTAATTACATGCAGGTTGACTTAAACTAAATGAAATACATTAAAATCATGTTATGAAGGAATTCAATGAGATAGAAACTTTATGCATTTAGTAAATTTAGAATGTTTTGATTCCTGGAGTAGTAGTTAACATGTAATCAAAGAAGTTATGACTAGTGATTATGGAATAAAAGAAAAATGAAGAAAGGTAATAATTGAATCTAAGAACCTTACCTTAACTCTAACCATAGTGTGGTGAGATACATGATAATAATAAACAATACTCTTAGACAAGGGATTGGAGAATGTACATAAGTATAATTTAACTCAACTATAAGATGAAGCCCAAGGATGTGAATTGATTCACACAATTACATGTTTGGAATTCAATTGTATGTTAGGATACTTATATTCTGAGGATGACCTGTGATGGATTTCAAATCAGATCACTTATGTGCTTAATAGTAGCCTAATCGAACATTGGCAAATAGTAAGAGAGAAGTATTAAGTGTGTTTTGTACCTTTATGCTTTGAGATTTATTCATATGCATAGAAATTGAATGAAATAAGTATATGATGCATTAAAAACTTGTTCTGAGCATGATGAATGACATGAGATGTTTATATGCTTATATTGTAGCAAGTTTTAATGTTTATGTTAATACTTGATGAGAACTTTGATATGAAGTGAACGAATAAGAAAATTGTTGAGATTAAATTAAGATGCAGTGATTATTTTTGAGAAACTCTATTTAAGATAAATGATGAACTATGAGATTGTCTCGGGCTGAATGTGCAATGATGACGTTTGCTATGCTCTGATGTGAAAATGGAAAGAATCAAATGTGTTGCGAAATTACATACTATTGTGATTCTTGTTTTATTCTTTGTCTCTATTGGTAAGCTTAATCCTCTTTATGTCATTCTAGTTGTGCTAAAATACACACATATGATAAATGATGTTTTGAATTCTTTGAAGACAAGTAGATGGGATTAATAACAAGAGAAATGATGACACGTCTAGTTAGGTGCCCTGAACACCGTGAGTTTCCCCGAGGCTCACACTGGGGAAACAAAAAGGATCTCCTTGTAGTAATCGATGAATTATGAGAAGGATTTTCGAAGTATAGATCGAGACCTTAAAGGTTAGACCACCAGGATTTAGGAATGAGTCATCTGGAGTGGCTCTAGCTCTAAATCTTTGTTGTGAAAGTCTATGTCCATGAGGAATAGACTCTAATGAAATGAAATATGTGAAACATGAAAATATGAGAAGTTGTGATATGTGATATATTGTTTTGTTGGTTCATATCTTGTGTACCCGAAATGAGGACGTGAGCCTCTTTGGGCAACCCTGCGGTGGACCAGGGTCTGTTGTTGATATCTTAGGGTTGTCAGCTAAACCCTAAGATAATGGCAGTGAGTCGTTGACACGAGAATCAGGCGTGGCGACTTCTACTTGGTGAGGTACAAGCCAAATAGTTTCAGGGTAAATGAATAAAAGATGACAAGCCGAGTAGAATATGATTTGAATGTTCGTTACATCCCTTGTACTGCTAACTGATAGTTTGCCATTGTTGATTATTTAACTTGTTGTGGAAAATAATCATTCTGTTACAGAGATTATTTGTTTCATTTTTTTATTTGTCTTGTTGACAAGTAGTAAATGTTAGATTTGTATCCACTCTAAATATGATTTGGATTGCTTGTCATTTGATTTGGATCCACTCTGAATATGATTTGGATCGCTTGTCATTTAAATAATTTTGTGTGGTAGACATGTCTTATGTGTACTTCAAGTTTAGGACTGCAGGATGTATTTTAGGTCCGGTTGGTGGGGTGTCAAAAAGATGATGTTATCGTTGTGTACTGATTCTAAATGTTTAGATCTGGAATTGTTACTGATACTACAGGATTTTCATTCCTAAGTAAGTAGCATCCACTGACTTGTTCATATGCATGTCCTTAAAGATGTTTTAGAGTTGGATTTGGCCTAAGTGAATAACTTACCTCCTTGATTATATTATTATCGTAAATTAGCTTTTATTAGATGCTAGAACTATCTGCTAGACTTTTCGATATTTGCAAGTTTCTTTTAAGTTCACTATGTCTATACTTAATCTGATGTTGATGCATGTACTCAGCTTGAGTGGGAGATATCTACTCATCGGGGCTCTATATGAGTATCATGAGGTTGTTTCAAATGTTTTTAGGTATAATGCTATCCAGCAGAGAGGACATGAAAAAGATATAAATAGAAGGATAATCTAGATAGAATAGAATGTCCATGTACACTCTCTTTCCAGGGGTAGTATACAAAGTTGTTCTTTCATATTCATGTAACATATGTAAATTGAATTGCATTTGAGCAATAAGTCTTGATTTTGAATTTAATGGAGTGGAATACGTTTTGTGGAGATTGAATATGTTGTCATGACGTGACATTGTACAAGGTTTTATGAGAGAAAAAGGAAAAATTTATCTGTTTTTCATATGTTGTGTTAATTGTGTTTGGTGAGAATTAGTTGTCTTACTTATAATCCGGGCTTAGATTTTGGGTTTCCCTCTAATGGTTGCCATTAATGTTGACCAAAGAGAGGTCTCGACAATTTTTGTGTGTATTTTCCGATTAATGGGCATTGATGTTCTTTATTAGTTTTTAATGTTCGATTAAATATTCTTGTTCATTTTATATCCCTAATACCATTAATAGTAAAAGGAATACGTCATTGCATATTTTCCAATTCACCTCGAGTTGTTCCTTGAATTCAATTTCATTTTGAGGACTTTTTTGTAGTTGTTAGGGGTATCATTATGATGTAGAACAAGAGTCTCGTTCGGCCCTTGTTCACTGCCACACAAAGTAGAGAAAGCCCATTTTTATTTTATCATTTGCAATACTTCTATTTTAGGACTTATTTGAAAATTTAAAGTTTAATTATTTATTTCAAATGATTGTATATTTCTCAATTACCCAGAGCCATTATGGTTTTGCACATCAGTTACAGAAACTCAACCATGTGGGATTATCTTGGCAGGCATTTTAGATTTGATAATTAAACTGTGTTTATTTTCCCTACCCACTTCTCCCCATGCATCATAGAGGCAAGTTGAATAATCATATTATTTGCACCAAAGCTACTCTTTACATATCATGGGAATCCAAATTCATAAATTAGCCAATGATTTTTTTAAATAAAACAAATAATTGAAAAAAACTTGGCTTATTTTAAGGGTTGAGTTGTTAAAAGAATAAGTTGAAGAGTTGAAGAATTACATTAACATGGCATTTCTTTTATTTTCAACTCCATAAATTCATAATCTTTTTGTTTTTATGGCATTCATGTTAACTTAAGCAATGTTAATAGAGATCATATTCCTCAAGGAGCCCGCCTAGGTGCCCTAAGCTCTCAGCCGGAGGGGAGCTAAAACTAGGCGCTTAGACCCTTAAGTGACTTAAGTGGGTGCTATGGCCTACTCGGTTCAAATTGAGCCACTTAGAGGCCAATTTAGTAAGAAGTGGGTCTGAAGTTGATCAAATTAGATCAACATGAGACATTTTACTAAAATAGATCTTAACAGAGCCAAATCAAGTCAAGTTGTGAAATTGGGTTTGATTTGGGAAGAACATGACTATATAGGAAAAGTAGATCTAGTTTGAGAAAATGAGGCTTGATTTTGCCAAATTAGGTCTCATAGGTTAATAGACGGTTACTTAGGAGAAGTTAGATCCAATTAGGACATTTTATGCCAAATTAAGTTTGATTTAAGGCAGATTAGGTCATACTAGGTCTAATCTGGATCAAGTTAGGTCAAATTAGGGCCAACTAGGTCTAGCTTGAGTCAGGTTCAGAGTGATTTAGGTCGAGGTATGATAAATTAAGCTTGGACATAACCAATAAAAAAGGTGATGTAATGTATACATATGTTTATGACTAAATATATGTATATATATATATATGAGGATCGGGAGCCTATACTGACAAGTATAGGAAACTCCCTATACCGGTGTCTATTTAGCATGGTTAAAGTGGTAATTAATCTAATCCTACTCTATGGATGCAAAATATATAGTTTGGATTAGATGCTATTAAAATTTCAGGATGATCCCATTTTTAATTTAGGAGATATAAATGAAAATGTTTTGAGTGGTAGCTGCTAATTTCAGCTGATTTTCAGAGTTACCATTCATTTAATTGGGTGTAAAACTTCAAGATGAAGGTGTTACACATCAGATTTGAATGATTTTTTATACACAGCTCATCTACATGGTATACTTTAAATCCATACAGTCGGATCATGCAAAAAGTCTTGGGAAACACGCCAAATTAGGAGCAGGTATAGGAAATTTCCTATCCCTTAGGGATAGGCTCCCTTGTGTGTGTGTGTGTGTGTGTGTCTGTGTGTGTGTGTGTATGTATATGTATATATATATATGCATATATATGTGTGTATGTGTGTATATATATATAGCCTAGCTCCCTGGGACCCCTTGGGTGGGAAGAACCACCTAGCTTCCTAGACAAACACGATTATTTTGGATGTAATGTAGTTATGTTCTATTACATGATTAAGAGCTTATTTTGGAAATCACATCATGATAGATATGTATACATCTACATCATACAAGTCTAGGAGGCTAGGCGGTCCTTCCCACCCAAGGGGCTCCAATGTCTGAAACTAGACGTTCCTAGGCATGTTACATATTTTGTTTGTTCATTACATTGATATAGTTAGATACACAGATATATTTTAGTCACATAATCTAATATATACAGTATATTATATATATATAATTGATTTTAAAAAGTGGTTGTTTTGTCGTTTAAGCGGTGGCAATCTATTTACCAGAGGAATGTTAGGTTCCGATTGTTTTGATGTAACTGGTCCGAAAAACTTATAGCTCAAGTTCCTTACGCGATTTTGTATGATTCGTTTTAAGTGGTGAACTTGAGTTCCCTTGACTTCTAGAGAGTTACAGACTTATATATAAAACACAGTTCCTGAGTTCCACTTAAAAAGAGCAGAAAACGAATTCCGCACTAACTAGCAACATTTACTATGCAATCATATTTTTTTTTAATAAATGACATATATATAACATTTATGGCTAGGGATGGCAGCAGTGCGGCTATGGATTATTGTCAAAATCATATTTGCACCATGGTAAAATATCATACACCATAACGGTACCACGGTAATATTTTATACACCATACCCACATGATGGTAACACATTATACACCATAGTTGTACTATATCCACCGTAGTTTTCAAAATTGAACCATATACACATCACAAACAAATAAACTCACCGCACTATTTATAAAAAATTATGTTAGCAACATGAAGTGGAAAAATAAAGTTAACTAGACCGATGCATGAAGAATATATTTAAAAAAAACAATTTCGTATATTGTACCAAATAATAAACCAACACTAATATTTATAATCTTTGAAACGTAATGTGAACTAGAAATATTATTATGTGATTAAAACCATGATACTTTTAGTAAGACCATAAACGTTACTGCACCATAATGATTTTTTAAAGAAATATTAACATTTGCACCATAACCACTTTGTGAGATTTGTTGCATTGAAAAAGGATATGATTTATTACTATTTTACACATTAAATACTTGAACATTTTAGAAAGATTTTTACGTTCATACTTACAAAAAACCAATCACATGGAAGTGAATGGTACTTATGTTCCAAAACTGGAACCAGAGTTCCCAAAAAATGAGTTCCATAAAACTTGTGACATACATCAAACCAATCGGAGCCTTAGATGAAGCAGTCGGTAAAGCATTTTGACGCTACGCAAGTGCTTAATCCTACTTCAACTAGCTTCGTGTGGCCAGCTTAATCACCCACATAGGACCGCTTAATCAAAACAAGGTCTAGGATGGTTCAACAACAACTATATGAAAAAGAAAAATGGGTTGTTGGATGCCTATTATGTGTTTCAGGCTATAACGGCATGTTTGGTTCAAAGGATCATGGTTAGGATAGGATTCAGAATCCTGCTAATAATCGAGTCCCATGTTTGTTAGAACAAAAATTAACACACGGATGGTAAATGAACCGGACTGGAGTCCTAACTGTCCGGGACTCCAAGTTCTGGCTCCCCCCCAAGTATTCGCTCAGGATACCTCCCCCGACCCCTAGCGCAAGTTTCGGATATTTTTTCACGCTTTGTGCGGCGGCGCTTCCCTACCTAGCTCAACGACCAACGGTCTCTTCCGCCGTCATGGCTGCCATCCACTGGTTTTCTCACGCAAGACTGGCTCCTCCGCTTTCAAAACCATTGTTCGTCCGGCTTCTCACACACGACGGCCTCCCACGCCTTTACAACGGCCTCCTCTGCTTTCAGAACCATTGTTTGTCCGGCTTCTCACACACGACGGCCTCCCACGCCTTTACAGCGGCCTCCTCCGCCTTCACGGCCGCTTCCTCTAGCTTCTTCACATACGACAGCCTCTTCCACCCTTACGACTGTTGTCCTCCTGCTCTGTTCACGTACGGCGCCGGCCTCCCTCTCCGTAACAGCCTCTTCTCACGGTGCTGTTCATTTTCTACCACGCAAAGCTGTCAGTTATCTCAAACAATTGTTGCCATCCGTCCATAAAAATTTGAATCCATAGCAAATCATGTCCCAATTTGTATCCAAACATGAGATTGGATGACCGGAATCCCATCCTCCACCTGTACTTGCCCATGCTATCCTTCTTCCCAATCCATTCAAATCCCTTCCTTCAAACCAAACATGCCTTAAAGGTAGGAAAAGCAAACCATAGTTTTGTGTTCTCCTACATATATTAAATTTGCGTAGTGTTGTAAGCATTTCTACTACTCACGGCTTGCTATGGATGTACTACTTTATAGTTGATTGATAATATCCTATAGGACCTTTATTGATTCTATATTAAAGTTTCTACGTTAGTATTGTGGAAGTACCATGTAAAAATGTTGCACAAGTAATATAGTACTACCAATGTTTTAAAAAGCACGAACCGGGAATCGTTCGGACGAGACCTTGTAGCCGATTAATCGCCAAGCGGGCGATTTTTCAAAAATCAGATTTTTTTAATGATTTTTCACATTTTATGGACATATATTATATACACATAATTTAATATTTGTGACTATTTTACAGAACTAAACCTATTTATTCCTTTAAAAGAAATACGATGTAACAGAATTAAAGAGCTAATAGATTCAGCAGCTAAACATAAATATATGTATGTATCAGTAAACAATTTCAGGCATGAACAAAATATAAATTGAATTTAGTTGGTTACCTGTGGATGGAGCATGAGCAACATCATACGAGTAGACAACCAGTTGGACAAGGGAAGTAATGTGGCCACATGAAAATACATGAAACAAGAAACAATTAGTACAATATTGATGTAATATTCACAATTTTTCACCTAATGATGTTGCTGAAATCTAAAAGCCAACTTGAACATCCAAAAGATAGAAAATCCAAAACACTAGTACAAAAATAATTGAAAGATAGGACATCCAAACAGAAAAGTCAAAACATAAATGATAAAACATCCAAAACAACACAATCAGCAATAAGTTTGGCCAATCCAACAAAAAGCGGGCCTAACCGGCCGCTTAAAATTAATCGCTAACCGGCCCAAAATTGGGCGCTTAATTCAAAAAGCCTTAACTGGCGATTATCAGCAAAATAAACCGATCAGCCCCGCACCACGGTTAACCGGACAATTAATCGGCCGGTTGGGCCGATTTTTAAAACACCGAGTACTACAAAATTATAAAGAACTATGCTTCGTTGACGCACGGGAGGTTATATGCACGTTTCACACGCGGGTGAAACTGCCCCTGCCAACCAGCGTGGTCCCCCCTTCCACTCCCCACTCTCTCTCTCTCTCTTCTTCTTAAACAGCTATTTTTTATTTTATTTTTATTTTTTTGTTTTGCTTATAACTTTTGATCCCTAATGATTTTTTTCACAAAATAAAGACTAATAGAATCCTAATAAAAAGTACTTTCCAACAGGATCAATATTTACATATTTTGAAAAAATAATAAAAATAGATGGAAATAAAAGGGGTATAAAAAGAGAGAGGGAAGTAAAATTGGACCCAGTTTGGACTTGAATGCGCCCAATTTGGACATGATTGTGCTTTTTGTAATGCGCCTACTTGTGAGTGCACCATCATCATCATCATCATCTTCATCATCATCATCATCATAATAACAATAATAATAATAATAATCATCGTCATCATCATCATCTTCTTCTTTTTCTTCTTCTTGATTGCACCCAGTTTCACATGTATTGTACACAGTTTGACATGTATAACGCCCATAATCAATCCAATATGCCCAATTTGGACTTGATTGCAACCGATTTGGACTTAATTGCAACTAGTTTAGAGTTAAATGCGCCGAGTTCGAACTTGATTGTGCCCAGTTTGGAGTTCAATGCGCCCAATCTCGACTTAAATTTGCCCCGTTCGGACGTGGTTGCACCCAATTAGTGTTGTATCAATGCACCTATTATTTGGAATTGATTGGCCGAGTTTGGACTTGAATGCGTTCAGTTCGGACTTGATTGCGCCCATTTTAGACTTGAACGTGCCGAATTTTGACTTGATTGTGCCCAGTTCGGACATGATTGCGCCTAATTAATGTTGTATCAATGCACCTATTATTTGAACTTGATTGCGCCCAGTTTGGACTTGAATGTGACCAGTTCGGACTTTTGTGCCTAGTTTGGACTTAAATGCGCCCAGTTTCAACTTGAATGCACCCAGTTAGGACGTGATTGCGCCCAGTTATTGTTGTAATCAATGCACCTACTTTTTTTACAATATACCTTGTTTCGCATGTATTACACCCAATTCGTAATGGAATGTGTCTAGTATGTAATTTATTGTGCCTACTTCATAGTGTAATGAGCCTCTTCCTAATTATAATCATGAATATCATCATCATCATCATCATCATCATCATCATCGTTATCATATCATTGGCATCTTAATAGCGTGCATATTAATTTTATGCACCATATTATTTCTCTCAAAATATATCGACATTAGACTTGTTGGATTGTATTTTTATACAAATCTAACGGTTTTCATTTTGTCAAAAATACACTACATATTCAAAGTTATATGTGATACAAATTCATCTCCTCCTTTTTCTATTTTCTCTCTTTACTTCCTTCCCCTGTCACGCATTTATTGCGCCAACCATTCACATCCCGGCTAGCATGCAACACCACCCAGCAGCTAGGCCCCACCTAGAGAAACTGCTCTAGGTCGCGGGTCAAATGAGCGTGAGAAGCCCAGCGCACGTCACCCACTAATTTCTGAATTATAAATACAATAAAGTACAATCTACACTATACAAACAAGAATATGTCTGCTACCAAATTAAATTTAGATAATTATATAATATAAATACTGTATAATGTGTCTTAAATTGTTTGTTGACTACCATGCTATAGCCTATAGGATACCCAAATATAATCTAATACTAAGTTCATTATTAAATAGTTGATACGTTTAATAGTTAAAAGCAAGTTGGTGAATCTTTTAATAATTACACATATTTCTTATTAACTATCTTATTCTAATGCATATTAATCATATTGCTTAGTATTGTGAGGTTTTTCAATATTTCGTACTATTCTATTACTAAGATGTAAATATCAAATTATTTCACTACACGGTCTGCTTTTTTATAAAGCATCCCCCAGATTAGATGCTTCACGCTTAAGCGTTAGGCAAGATTGTCCACTTGCTTCCCGTTTCATGCTTTCCAAATCCTAGAAAATTATAACAGTTACATCTAAGCTTAATCAATCATTATTTGACCTACATACATTGTTGTATAGGCGGTCAGGCGGCCCAGGGGGACGCCCAGACAGTCTAGGTGCCCAGGCGGAGGCCCAAGCGTTTCTAGGCGTTTTATATATTTTTTAGAGTAACAAATATATGTAAAATTTCTGAAAAAATACAATCCTTACACATATAAATATACATGATAAATATGCAATCAATGCGCTAGCATCGTATGAAGAAAGCAACAAAATCATTAAATATGGATTGAATTGTAGAAGTTTTACCTAAACAAAATTCATATAGAAATCGGAAAGCTAAACATGTATTACGTTTGTAGCCAAAACATGTATAATACTATTATGTAGAATTTAGGCTAAATCAAAACTAACAAGAGCTAAACTAGAACTGATTGGCCCTAATTTGAACTCATTTGATCCAAATTTGATCAAATTTGACCTATTTTACCCTAATTTTTGCCTAAACCAGACCTAAGTTTGTATACCATGACCCAATCAATCGCAATTTCCATAAATTTTTCATATATTCACCTAAATGAGACAAAATTTGGCCAAATAAGACCTAGTCGTCCAATTTAGAACAATTTCCCCCAAATCATACTTGTTTCCCCTAAATTAGACCTAATGTGCCTAATTTTCACATGATTTTGTATATTATGATCCAATCAGACCTAATTTCCCCAAATTTTCCCTATATTGACCTAAACAATATCTAATTTGGCCAAATTAGACCTAATCTCACCATATCAGACCATTTCCCCAAAATAAGTCTTGTTTTCCCAAAATCAGACCTAATATGCTCAAATTTGACATAATTTGGCCTAAAATCAAACCTAATTTGCATAACATGACCAAATCAAACCGAACTAACCCTAAATCTCCCTATGTTGATCTAAATGAGGCCTTACATGACCAAATCAGACCTAATTCCCCCAAATTAGACCTAATTCCCCCAAATCGGGCATGTTTTCCCCAAATCAGACCTAAATTACCCTAAATTGACTGTGTTTGGGATAATCAGGCCCAATTTAACCATAAAATGACTCAAATTGATCAAATTCAGATCTAATTTTTGCTAAATTAGCCTTGAATTGGCCTAATTTGGGCCTCAAAAGACCTTAGGCAACAACTTAGGTCAATTAGGGGGCTGGGCCCCCAGTTTGAGGCGGGCTGACTTAAGCCTAGGCGCATGTACAACACAGCCTACATCGCACCTAACATGACAAACTATATCTATTTTGTGTCCTACTTTGACCTAGTTGGTCTAAATTAGACCTAATTTGACCTATTTGTCTTAATTTAACCTAAACCAGACTGAATTGATGCAGGGAATACCGACAGGGGAGAAGATCATTATTGGAAGTGATTTAAATGGCCATGCGGGGAGTAGCAATGTTGGATATGAGAGAGTTCCAATATCGCA
Source organism: Alisma plantago-aquatica (assembly GCA_963693085.1). Lineage (NCBI taxonomy): Eukaryota > Viridiplantae > Streptophyta > Magnoliopsida > Alismatales > Alismataceae > Alisma > Alisma plantago-aquatica. Next base: position 957,677,031 of record OY856409.1, read on the forward strand.
GCAGAGAAGGAGAGGATATTAGATTTTGCAGTTGCATATGATATGATATTAGCAAACACCCATTTCAAGAAAAGAGAACCTCATAAGATTACTTTCAAGACTGGGCACAATTGTAGTCAAATTGATTACCTCCTATACCAGGCAACTGGATTGTAAAGTACGCAAGGATTGTAAAGTGAAGTACTCACAACCCAACATAGGTTGGTGGTTTTGGATATTAACATGGAGATCAATAGAGGCAAGCATAACAACAACCAAAATAGGAAGATCAAGTGGTGGAATCTTAAAGGAGAAAAGAAATTGAATTTTCATGATAAACTCATCAAAGAGGAAACTTGGAACTTAGAGTCTGATGTTAACACTATGTGGCATAACATGAGCTCCTGCATAATAAAAATTGCCAAAGAGGTTTTGGGGAGTCCAAAGGTTGTGGGCCTCCACAGAAAGAGACTTGGTGGTGGAAAACCAAAATAGGAAGATCAAGTGGTGGAATCTTAAAGGAGAAAAGAAATTGAATTTTCATGATAGACTCATCAAAGAGGAAACTTGGAACTTAGAGTCTGATGTTAACACTATGTGGCATAACATGAGCTCCTGCATAATAAAAATTGCTAAAGAGGTTTTGGGGAGTCCAAAGGTTGTGGGCCTCCACAGTAAGAGACTTGGTGGTGGAATGATGAAGTACAAAGGCTATTAAACTTAAAAGAGAGGTCTATAGGAGCTTTCCAAATCTCGAGATGATGCAACTTCTTAGAGACGCAAGCAAGCAAAGAAAGAAGCTAAAAAGGTTGTTCAGGAGGCAGATGCAGATCCTTTGATGATATTTATAAGAAGTTGGACACGAGAGAAGGGGAAACAGATATATATAAAATGGCTCGTATAAGAGAAAGGAAGGGAAGAGTCTTGAGTCAAGTAAAATTGATGAAGAACGAGCTTAACCATTTAAAGAGTATTTTTATTAGCTTTATAATGTTTTATCAGTTTCCTTGCATTTTAGGGGTTATTTGATATTTTCCCAGTTTGTCTTGTAAAGCATGAGGTTTAGTCCCACATTGGCTAGTTGTGTAGTGAGTTGGGTTTAAACACCTATATATAGTCTTTGTAATGCTCCCAGAAAAGCAGACTTGATGAATAAAATCTTTTGATGAATATTATTTCTTTTGATTAATTATTTTAGATTAGTTTATTCATTAGGATCTCCATGAAATGGTATCAGGGCATCGAATCCTAATTTTCATTAGGGTTTAGATCCACAGTTATCTCTCTTCTTGAACCTTGGAAAAAAAAGACGATCGTCGCTCCTTAGCTCCGATCAACAGTAGTTCTCCCCTTCAACAACTTCGCTCCGCAAATCTCCTGCTGATCCTACCGTCTCTCTTCACCCCCGCCTATTATTTCAGTCCACCTCTTCCCTTTTTTCCGCTCACCCCTCTCACTTCAGTCGTGTTTCCTCTTCCACCTGAATATGGCAATACCGGGCGCTTTCCCAGTTCCGCCATCCCATGCATGCTAGCAGCCGGTCTCCCGTGTTTCCCATAGTTGTCAAGGCGCCCGCCTAGGCGCTAGGCAAGGCTGCCCAAACTAGGCGCCCAGCCCAGTATGTGCATTATATGGGTGTCTAAGGCCTTTTAAGCCTAAATTAAGTCATTTAAAGGATAAATTAGCATGAATCAAGTCTGGATTTGGTCGAATTAGATTAGCTTGAGTCAATTTATGGCTGAAATAGGTCTGATTTAGGCAAAATCAGGCCAAATTTTGGAAAATTAGGGAAAACATGTTTGATTTGGGCCAAATTGGTAAGTCATAAAATCACTTCCTCATATGTTTGTTGTTCTTGCTTCTTTTTCTTTTCTTTTTTTATCCTTTCTCCTGCATTTTAGTCCTTAATCCTACTGCTGCTGCGTTTTTTTTTAGTTATTCCTCCTATATCCCCTCCTACTCCGAAATCCTACTACTGCTGTGTTTTTTTTTATTCTGTTTTCTTCAAATCCTCTTTTACATCACCTATGCTTCGTAATGTTGATGATGTTGTACTTTCTACTTTACTCTTTTACATCACCCTTTTTCCCTGCTTTCTTTTCTAAGTCTCCTGCTCCAATTGTTGTTGCAGGCTTGTTGATATTACTTCCCCTTTTTCTTCCTATTCCCATCTCCTGCTACTGCTGTCATAACCTCATTCTGCCCTCTTTTTATGTTTCCTATATGGTATTATATGTAGTATATATGTATAATAAGAATCAAATTAACATACTGAAAAATATACAAAATATAAAAAACGCCCAGAACAGCCTAGGCGCCCGCCTAGGCGGGCTAGGCGCCCCTTGGGAAATGTTGACCGCCTAGCCGCCTTGACAGCCATGGTGTCTCCCTGATCTCCCTTTACCCAGCCTTCAATCACCCGCCCGCAGCCCAGCCGCATTTCCACCTTCACCCAGCCTTCATCAAGCATACACAAATCCCTTCAACCAACAGTTGAGCCCCGCTTTTCCAATTTCGCCATCCCCTGCAACCTCTGTCCTCCTTCCCTCATCACTAACCGACTTCCATAGCCACAGACCTCGCTATCCCCTATTTCCGCCAAGTCCCCAGGCACCCGTCAATCCCCCGCAAATCACCCCACAGACACCTTTGCTTTCCCCGCTAATTTCTTCTCCCCACTCTAATCTTCCCGCAAACCCATCACGTTGATCACGCCAAAACTTCAGACCTTCTTGCCATCTGCAACATACAACCCAAACTGAAATACCACTACCGCATAACCCCGACCCGAATTCCAATTCTACCTCAAACCCATCTCCTCATGTCGATCCATCCCACCTCCACCATCAAGCCTCTACCTTGCACCCTTGTGCCCGTCAACCTTCCTTGTTGTTTGCATTCCCAACCGCAAGCCATAGGAAGGAGGCCACCAGCAGTAACACCCAGCAAGCAGCAGCCAGCAAGGTCAGCCTCCATCAGCAACTGCTTCTCAAGGCAACGCCGCTTTAATGGAGTCTGTGATGCATCCAATTGGGACAACAACAGTCTCTATAGTTTGAGTATCCGCATTTGGATCTGGTATGCATAACCCCGCATATGTTACCTTTTAAGTTTTGGACTTGTTGCGTCCAGTTCAAGTGGAGATATGAGTATTCGTGAATCTACCTCAGTGATTACCTTTATTGTCAAAGATGTTATGGAGCCTTCTATGCTATTGAAGTACAATCTCGTATTTCTGTACCTTGCTCCGCTCCCCTCCCCCGGAGGGGGCCCTTTTGTCACCACTTCTACGATAACATCTCCTCTACCCCCCGTCTCAGATACATCCCCAGAGCATTCTGATATTTTGCAGCTCCAGATGCCCCCAGTCTCAGTTACAACTTTGAAGTTGCTTGATGTTTTGCAGTGTCGGATGACTATTGCCTCAGTTACAACTCCGGGGCCACCGGATGTTTTGCAGATTCAGATGCTCGCGTCTTCTATTACAACTCCAGAAGAGGAGAATTAACGTAGGACGAGCAAAGCCTTTTAAATAGTCTTTTCAGTAGTTTTATAATGTTTTATCAGTTTCCTTGAATTTTAGGGGTTATTTGATATTTTCCCAGTTTGTTTTGTAAAGCCTGTGGTTTAGTGTCACATTGGAGAGGTTATGTAGTGAGTTGGGTTTAAACACCTATATATAGTCTTTGTAATGCTCTCAGAAAAGCAGACTTGATGAATGAAATCTTTTGATGAATATTATTTCTTTTTATTAGTTATTTATTCATTAGGATCTCCATTAAAAATGCATCAAGAATGACTATGAAGGACAATGATATCAAAACCAATGGAGAAATTATTTCTGTAAGCTTTTCAATGGAGATGTTGTAAATAATGTTAGAGACTTGTGTGACATGAATACGAGATATCATTTACACACGATGAGTTCACTTTTTGAGGTCAAGATTGTTTCGAAAAAGATAAAAATGAGAAAGGCATGCAGACCAGACGGTATTCTCATTGATGTATGGAAGAGTATAGGGGATGAAGGAGCTATGTGGTTAACAAAATTCTTTAACAAGATCATGAAGACCAAGAAGATGTTGGATGAGTAGAGTACTAGAGTCCCCATCTACAAGAACAAAGGAAATTCTCAGAGTTGCACAAACTACAGAGGTATCAAGTTGATGAGTCACACAATGAAGCTTTAGGAGAGGATTATTGAGCAAAGGCTAAGATCTATAACACAGATTATAGAAGGAATAGGAATTGTATATTCGATGATTAAAAAGGTGCACAATACAGTCTCTTATATAACAGAAGAGAAGAGAGACTAAAGCAGAGATGAGCAATATGGGACTAAACTACTGAAGTAAAAACATAAGTGAGGCACGTGCTAGGCACATGACACTCAGTAAACCACAACATATCTCTATACTCCCCCTCAAGCTAGAGCGTAGATGTCGAACATGCCCAACTTGCCCACTAGAGTCTGAAAACGAGCTTTTGGAAGAATTTTGGTAAAGATGTCTCCGCTACTTGCTTTTCAGTGCTGAGATATGGAGTGCAAATCCGGCCAGAAAGGACTGTTTCACGAACAAAGTGGCGGTCGACCTCAATATGTTTTGGCCTCATGAAAAGTGGGGTTGCTCGCACTAAAAATGGAGGCCTTGTTGTCACAAAACATCGGTATAGGGCTGGAATAGGATAGGTCGAACTCCTGGACGAGACTCTGGACTAATAGAAGTTCACATGCAGTATGAGCCATGGCTCGGTATTCTACCTCTGCACTGGATCTGGCTACAATAGTTTGCTTTTTGCTTCGCCAGGTAACAAGATTTCCGCCCACAAATGTATAATAGCCCGATGTTGACTTACGATCAGAGCGACTTCCTACATAGTCAGAGTCTGAAAAACCAGAGAGATTACAGTGGTCGTGCTTCTTATATAACAAGTCGTTGCATGGAGAGCTTTTGAGATAGCGCAGAATGTGACATATAACATCCCAATGACATTGTCGAGGTTTATCAAGATACCTACTGATGAATCCTACAGCGGCAGTGAGGTCAGCTCTTGTAACAGTCTGAGAAAAAAGCTTGCCTACCAGCCTTCTGAACTGGTGGTGATCAGCATAAGGAGGAATCCATATTTGGGTCAAGAGGAGTGTTGGCTGGTTTACAGCCAAGCATATCAGTTTCCTGCGAGAGATCAAATACATATTTTTGTTGAGAAAGACACAGCCCTGCAGATGATCTAGATACCTCAATGCCTAAGAAATATCTTAACTTTCCGAGATCTTTAGTGACAAAGTGCTTTTCTATGTAGGTTTTAGTTGCCTGTATGCCCAAGGTATCATTGCCAGATAAAATAATATCGTCAACATAGACAATAAGAATGACTAGCCCAGCCACTATTTTGCGGATAAAGACTGAATGATCTGAGTGGGAGCGACGGAAGCTAAAAGTAACTAAGATCTGATTGAGTTTGTCGAACCAAGCACGCGGGCTCTGTTTGAGACCGTAGATGGCCTTTTTTAGCTTACAGACTTTTGAGGCAGACTCCCCCTGAGAAACAAAACCCGGTGGTTGCTCCAAGTAAACCTTCTCCTGTAGATCTCCATAAAGAAATGCATTTTTAACATCCAACTGAAAGAGGGGTCAATCTTTGTTGACAGCAACAGAAATCAGAATTCGAACAGAATTTAACTGCGCTACGGGAGAAAAAGTTTCAAAATAGTCGACACCATATGTTTGCGTGTACCCTTTTGCCACAAGCCGATCTTTCAGGAGCTCAATTGTTCCATCAGGTCGATACTTAATGGTGAAGATCCATCGGCATCCAACAGTAGGGCAGGAACGAGAGCGATCCACAAGTTCCCACGTCTTGCGATCACATAGTGTCTGCATTTCATGAATCATCGCATGTTTTCATGCAAGAATAAGGAGAGCTTCTGCGGCAGTCTTTCGAATAGTGATGGCAGAAATCGTAGAAGTAAAGAATGCAAAACTGTTATGCATGTAAGTAGAAGAGCAGAAATGACTAATAGGATGTTTGGTGCAGGAACGAACACCTTTGCACTGACTGATAGGGAGGTGCAAGTCAGAAGTTACCTCAGTGGTTGTATGATCATCCGCATATGGAGGAATTGGTTGTGGAGGGGCCATGGAAGGAGTGCTTGTCTTGGTTCGTCGTTTGTACACTTGCAAAGGGCTACCTTCAGGTTGGTCCGAAGAGGGTAAAACCTCAACAATATCTGCCAGAGGTGTCGGTGCCAACATATCACTGGAGAGTGTTGCCCCATCAACAGAGAAATAGGGCATATGCTCAAAAAATATCACATCCGCACTGACAAACCATTGCTTTAGAACAGGATCAAAGCAGCGATAACCTTTCTGGGTTCTAGAATATCCCAAAAAGATGCATTTAGTGGAGCGAGAATCAAGCTTTGTCATCCCTGGGCGTAGATTTTTTACAAAACAGGTACACCTAAAAATACGAGGAACAGAGAACAGTTGTGCATCAGGAAAGAGAATGGTGTAAGGTATGCGATTATGTAAAACAGAGGATGGCATGCGGTTTATAAGATAGCATGCCGTAGAAACTGCTTCAGGCTTGAACCGGTGAGGTACTTTATAATGAAAAGTAGAGTGCGAGCAACCGCTAACAAGTGGTGATTTTTACGTTCAGCAACGCCATTCTGTTGTGGAGTATAGGGGCAAGTAGTTTGATGGATGGTGCCACGAACAGAACAAAAAGATGTGACAGATTTTTGCATAAACTCCTAGAGCATTATCAGTACGGAAAATCTTAATGGGCTTGTTGAACTGGGTCTGTATTTCAAAAAAGAAGATACTGATATTGTCCAAAACAGTGTTGCCATCTTTTAGTTTAAAAAGCCAAGTAGCACGGGAATAATCATCAATAAAAGTCAGAAAGTATTTAACACCAGAGTGACTGGGAACAAAACATGCTCCCCAGATGTCCGCATGAACAATATCAAAAAGTGCTTTAGAACCAATTTCTTTTTAGCGGGAAATACAGAACGCGTTTGTTTACCCAAAAGACAAGATGCACAAGAAAAAGTTTTTTCAGATAATGCTGGAAATAAATGTTTCGGCTTTGTTGCAGAAGGATGACCAAGCCAGTAGTGCCACTGGAGTCCTGTGACTGATGCAAGGAACAAGGTGACCGATACCGACACTGTTTCGACAGCTTGGAAAAAGGTATTTACCGGTATACCGACGGAAATACCGACAGATGCAATCATGGTCGTTTTGACGCCAAAATAAACGAATTAATTTATGAAATTTTACAGGTGTAATCTCTACACCTAAATGCATCGTTTTATGCAATAAAATTTTATATTGGGTGTGGGGGAGGGGGGGTCCATCATGGGGGAGGTAAGGAATCTGTCCTGTTTCGTTGGGATTTCAATGAAGGATTTCGATGACAAAATGTAGTAATTAAGATATGAAATTTTACTAGCACAAACCACACACTTAAATATACATAATTATGCAATAATATACAATCTACAACATATGAATAACATATCTACTTACAACTCACATCAGATGTATGTTGAGTGGCGCGCTGGTTCTCCACACAGTAATGAGTTGATATTACTAAGATATTGCGGCCATGACATGCACATCCTATAAAGGTGGTTGTATGTAGTCACATGCTCCTCATACACATCATTATTGGCCAATTGTATGAAGTTCCATGTTGCTCATTCATGTGCGATACTGTATGTGTATAATACTCCTTTGTATTATATTCACATTACTCTTTAGTAAAACATCTTCCACTAAACATAAATAAGTAACTAATTATATCAATACTAATTGTAATATGCTTAGATAGATTGTATGATAATAGTAATTAATAGTGTTGTAAGTAGATCTAGTGATAATATTGTAGATCTATATAGTATACTTATAGATGTATGTATAGTTCACGTAAACATATAAAAATTGGAGTAATACTAGGCTCTGGCGGTAAAAAATACTTTTTTTAGGTGAAAGTGGAAGAAAAAAGTAGGAAAAAGAGATGGAGAGGTTGCTAATGGCAGAAATGAAAGAGATTAGTTATATTTACCTTGATTTGGGTTGGTATTAGCTCCAATCGCCAAAAATCATCCAAATGCACCTTCTTTTCTCCTCCCAATAAGTAACTACAGTCATTCTCACAAAAAACGGTATACCGCCGGTTTCGGTCGGTACAGTGAAGTTAGTAGTGCATTTTGCACCGAAATCATCGAAACATGGCGGTATTGGCGGTATACATGTCGGTATTATCAGTATTTGCGATCCTATCGGTACGCACACATGTTTCGGTATCGGTACGCGTCGGTATCGGTATTTCGGTCGAAATACCACCGGTACCGGCAAAACTTCATTCCTTGGACTGATGTAGACAGAAGAGCAGATGTTGCAGGTAGTCCATCCAAATGGTAGAGTCTGTTTGGTCCTTCATGGCCCAAACCAATCCTCGTATTCGTGCGGAGATCCTTCAAAACACAACCAGAAGGATCAAATTTAATGGAGCACTGAAATTGTTTTACAGTTTTACTAACAGATAGTAAATTAACAGGAAATTGTGATATGTATAAAACAGATTGGAGGTACAACTTTCGAGATAAGGGAATAGTGTCGATGCCATGAATATGAGTCTTAGAGCCATTAGCAACAATGACATACGGAATATTGATAGTTTTAGTCAGAGCATAAAATAAGTGGATGTCGTCAGCCATATGGACAGATGCACCAGAATCAATACACCATTTATTGTTACCGACAGAAGGAGAGGCAAGCATGGCAAAGGAACCAGTAGTAGATGTAGAAGGTAGCTGAGTCATGCGCTCTTGGAAGAAATTCTCGAACTCCAAGCAAAGCCATTCAGTAGACGGCGGAGCAGATGGTTGGTCGGATGCAGTATCAGTGGAGATTTCTATAGAAGCTTGGTTTACCCAGGTTGGTTTACCGTGCTTGATCCAACACCTATCTTCGTTGTGATTATCTCGACCATACCAGTTGCAGAAGCGAGGGCCAGTAGCTTGGCCTCAACCAGGACTAGTAGAAGAACCGCGTCCACTAGTAGGAGGCAGACGTCCGCCACGACCGCGGCCTCGACCGCGGCCACATCCAAAGTCAGTAGTGCGAACAGCCAGAGCAAGATGCTCAATAGCATGAGTGGAGGTCATCGACGGAAGTCTTTGAACTCGTTTAAGGACGTCGCAAAGAGTAGGCAGAGGGTCACTAGACAGAATTTGATCGACCACGCCAGAGAAGGAAGCAGGAAGAGCAGCCAGAAATTGGACCAGTTGGAGTTCATTGCACTGCTTCTAGGCTTCTTTGATGTCGGCCGTCAAGGGATGGCAGATTTTGTACTCATTCCAGAGAGCAGGGCATTGGTTGTAGAAATCCTCTATAGATGTGAGAGAAGAAAACTCCTTTTTAGCCAAGTTTTTGAAAATTTCAGAAACACGTTTAGGATTCTGTTGATGAGAATAGACATGGGATATCTGGTCCCACATAGCCTTAGCATCATGAAGGCATAACAAGGATTGACTAATCCGCGGCTCGGTGCTATTAAGAAGCCTGGACATAACACCAGAGTCGTCTTTGGACCACTGTGCATAGGTTTGCTTGCTCTTTTCATTCGCAGTAGCAGCAGGTGCGGCAGGAGGATCAGTAGTGAGGTGTGAGTAGGGATGAGCATCGGGTCGGGTTTTGCCTGTCCCAAACCCAAACCCACATTTTAAAGTGGGCCATGGGTCGGGTTCGGGCCCGGATAAAATTGAAAAATGTCAGCCCATACCCGGCCCATATAAGAATGCTGGGTTTCGGGCCGGATTCGGGTTTGCCCATATAACATCGAATGAGCATACCAAATTTTGCTAAATCCAACTTGCTAACATGAAAACTGAATTAGTATGATATGTATTTTGTGATCAAGCTTCAAAAGAATGTATATACACTTTGTGATATGTAGTCAGAATATGTATACCTTAGTTGTGTGATCCCGTACAGCAACGAAAAGGATATTGAAAGAGTACAAATCATTTTCTCGTACATGTGAATGTATAAGTCTTAAAAAATCAATGGAGTCCACAATGTTGTGCCTTTTTGCTTCCTCATCCTATATGTATATACAATGAAATGGGTTTTGGAAGGGCAAAAGATCATTTGCCTCCTACATGTGGGCATATGAGCAAAAAGATGAGCATAATCTACTATGCACTGAGCAAACGATCATTTGTCTCCTACATGTGGGGACACAACGAGATCAAAACAAAGAAATCAAGTACGTTTATTCATGTCAATGATGGTTATCTTACTAGTATCAATTCACTAATCATGTTGATTGATTACATAGTATCCATGTTGCCATTGGTTAGGTACATACTACATATTGCATCAAGAAATCTGTATATTTTTCTTTTAAGACATCGAGTTTGACGGTGGTAACACAGAGAACGAGGCGGCTCAACAGAGGCCATGATGAGCAGAGACAGAACAGTAATAAATTGAGCGGCGCATCAACAGCAATCAGTAGATAAGGAACCCGATATGGGGCAGTAAAGCCGCACCAGAGATATGACGCATCATATCAGAAGAGACCTACGATGGGCAGATAGATGGATAAAGTAACCTACACCGTCATGAGGAAGATCAAGATTCCGTCATGAGGCGCAGGAAGAACCCAGAGAGCCTCTCAATGTACAGGAGCTATGGTTGTCTGGAAAACTTCACGTACGTAAAGAGTGGAAGAAAGCAAGAGATATTAGAGCAGGAGAAGGATGAGGACAGTAGGAGGAGAGGATGGCGGCGCCAGGAAGGTGGGGAGGGGTTGTGCGACGACGCGGGGGGGGGGGGCTACGGCGGCGGGCTGTAGTAGCAGGCTTGGGGGAGGAAAAGGCTAGGGCATAAGAGCAAGGTGGGAAGTTGCAAAGAGGAGGATTGGACCTGCTCTTGATACCATATAGAAGGAATAGGAATTGTATATTTGATGATTAAAAAGGTGTACAATACAGTCTCTTATATAACAAAAGAGAGGAGAGACTTAAGCAGAGATGAGCAATATGGGACTAAACTACTAAAGTAAAAACATAAGTTTGACAAAAGCTAGGCACATGACACTCAGTAAAACATCTCTATACAGATATCAAACAACCAATTTGGTTTCCTACCTGGAAGATCAACAACAAATGTTATTTTTCTAATAAGGAAGCTTATGGAGAAGATAGAGAAAGCAAAAAAGATCTTCATATGATTTTCATTGATTTGGAAAAGGCTTATGATCGAGTACCTATGGAAGTGTTGTGGATGGTTTTGAAGAAAAAGGGTGTGCCAATCCAACACATTGACTTGATTAAAGACGTGTATGATAGCTCTATTGTAAGAGTGAAGACTCCTGGAGAGACACCAACATTTCCTATCACAGTTGGGGTACACCAAGGATCCACACTTAGCCCATATCTTTCGTCCTTGTAGTGGATGAGTTGACAGAGAATGTTCAGGGTGATATTCCTTGGTGTATATTATTTGTTGATGATATTGAGTTGATTGACGAAACTAAAAATGGATTGAATGATAAAGTTGAACTTTGAAGAAAGACATTAGAATTAAATAGACAAATAATTAGTAGGAGCAAAACTGAGTATGTGAATTGCAATTTCAGCAAATCTCACAGTGTGAAACTGTGAATGGTGGAGCCAAGTTGAACGGAGTAGATATACCAAAATGTGATAAATTTCGTTACTTGGGTTCTATTATTCAAATAGATGGGATTGTCCTACGAGGACATGAGGAAGAGATAAGAAGGTAGTTGTTGTTGAGCTACCTTTAATTTGTCCTACGAGGACATGAGGAAGAGATAAGGATGAAAACTTATATTCAGTCCAATATTCTCTTATATGTTTTGAAATGTCTCTCTTCGTGAAGAAAGGGAAGAGATGTAAAAGAAAAACCCAGAGAAAATTTGGGATACTAAGTAGTAAATATTTAAAGAGATGAAACATAATATAAAACAAATGCACACTACCTAATTTCAGTTCTTGAATACCCTGGCCAGGTATTCATCTATTGAAGGCACCGATAAGTATGGATCTCTTAGATTGCTATCTTTCTGATGACTCTGATCAAGTAAGTCATTTTGAGACAATCTAAAGAGCATAATGAAGTAAAAGATGTGGCATGGATATTTCTACCACATCCTAATTAACATATAGAGAAATCTTAGTTAATCATAGATCAACTTATAAACAAAAGAAGATGCTTAGTATAATGTATACCTTGGTCTGAGGACCTAGAGGTAACAGTTACCTGATGAGAGGTAACAATGTTCAGTGATGAACTGAGGGTTTGAATACCCAAATCTAGTAATCATGATGATGATAATACTGAGAGGTGGTGACATGTAATCATCTCTATAATTCCTATGCTGAAGGCAAGGAACCTAAGAGAAAATAAGATTGAATGACACATGTACGATTGAGAGTTCATGCAATACTCAAGAAAGGTGAGAACCTCTTTTCTTTAATAAATAAACCTGGATAATAATGGGGCAATAAAAAGGACTATGTTTCCTTGTGTTCTTTCCTTTTGGGAACATGACAATCAAGTAAGTCTTATGACACTTGATGTGCAGGGATTAGAAGTAATCTATAGAAGGATACTTTGAAAAGTATCAGCTTGTCCTGGATTTTAGTTCCAAGATAGAGTATATGTGTTAAGTAATGTCCCGAGATGAAAGAAAAGTCCTATTATATGTTTGGTTTTAGTAATAACAACAGAGGATAGAAATGATGAGGATGTGATGTGTTTTTAACACATGTAACTAATACCAAGGCAAGGAATTCTAGTGTCCAAGAAGTTTTAAAGGTACAAAATAGTGAGAACGTGACTCTTGATAAGATGAATAATGTTTGGTTATCTAGAAAGGGTAACTTTGAGATTAGTCTAATTACATACTGTAGTATGGATACCATATGTTAGGGGTTTATGCCCCGCATAAACATGACATCAACAAAGATGTATGAGTTGAAGGAACAATTGTAGAATTGTTTTGGGAAAAGTTGATCAAGCTAAAAATAATTTCTTAGACTATCTCTATCTAGATTTGTTAAGGCAGTTTACACATAACATCTAGAGATACCTCTGAGATAGTTCTTCTTTAATAAGTAGCCTCTCCTTATGACAAGAAAATAAACAGCTAAAGGGATAATTGATACAAGTCATAAGAAAGTTTAGTGTTGTGTCAGCAGATTTGAGTGGCACAGCAGATGCATGATAAGACTTGTAGTTCCCAAGTGGGTGACAGAACGTAACTCTGGTCTTTCCTTGAAAGAGAAATGACAAACTAAGTAAGGGGTATGGAAAACTCCCAAGATCAAGGATCTTATTACATAAAGATGTAAGTTGAAAAGGTGACAAATCAGTGACGTTTGACACCTGAGTTAAATAAGGTATGTATAATGATTCTCCAACTAAGAAAAATGTTACCTGACACAGAGTTGACTCTACAGTCAATAATGAAAAGGACAGTGGAGTATGTGTCATGTATGACAGATTCTATGATAACCCTGTGTGAAAGAACTTTGTGCTGGTCAAAGTTCTATGGCATCTCCATGACGTTAAGATGTTATGTGGAGACTTGATGATATGATGAATGAATAATATCTGTCTCCCTTTACCTGGGATTTCGGGGACGAAATCCTTGTTATGGGTTTATAACTTGTAATGACCCTAACCTGGGTTATGAGGTAACCCTGTTTGTTTTGGCTAAGTAAGTTGCTTAGAACTTTAATATAATCCTCTAAAGTGTTTTGCTATCAGGTAACAAACTTATGTTTCAAATTTGGTCATGTTTGAATAATGTTTGAGCAATGTTCTCATGTTTTGGACCAAAATGCAATTTACCCAAGATAAGGGGTTATAGTGCAATATGTCATATGTTGAACATGCCTCATGTGTTTTAGCATCATTATAGAGAGAATTATGCAAGGTGGTGGCTTGTGGAAAGCCTAAATTCCAAGTTTGAACTTGTTTGAATAATGCTAGTGACCTGTGTACCAATTTTGGTGCAAGTTGTAATTCACCCAAAGTATATGGTTGATATGCAAATTACCACCTCTAGAGTGTCCCTACTCCCTCCTAGTATCTTTTAGAGGAGAGAGAAAGAAGGAGGCACCATGTTTGAATCATATTTGAGTATGATATTCTTGGTAATGAAAAGACCAAGAAAGGGTTGAATGTGAAACCCTAATTTGAGCTTGTATCGGGTTGTAGAGTCCATATGAGAGTGCCTATCGGCCAAGGAGCCATAGAGGGAATCCAATATCGGTTTGTGGACTCTTGGCCTTGTCCATGACGGGCAAAGCACCTCAAGGAGGTGATCCATGTCGAGTTAGAAGCTCCTTGCAAAAGTTGTATCGATTTGCTTAATTTATGAGATAAAGATGAGATATCTTATCAAACAAGATAACTAATGGCCGAAATATCATCTCTAGATTATCCTCTAGTGGTTTGCATGTCAAGATAAATATGAGTGCATGCAAGGACAGGTGTCAACCATGCATGTACACGTGGCACCTAGTAGCTTAAAATGGTGACACCTCATATACACACTCTTTCATGAACCTCAAGTATATATACCCTTCCTTTCACCCATAAGTGGAATTTTTCGAAATCTATCACCCCCTTGCTCTTAGATATCGTGCATAGAGTCTAGATATTGTGCAAGGGTGAAGGAGTATCGTGCATAGAGCTTTGGTATCACCCATAGCAAAGTGATATTGCCCATTGTAAAGTGATATCGGCCAAGTGAGGGATATCGGCCATAAGTGAGGGATATCGGCCACAAGTGGTGAGGTATCATGTATAGGGTTGAGGAGCTCAAGTCTTGGACCTTTGAGAAGCTCACATTCAACCTTGGGAACGTGAAGCTTTGGAGCTTGGAGCTTTGAAGTTGCTCTTGAGGCGGGTTATATAACTTGAACTCAATTATGTTATTATTTATCATCAATCTTGCCTTAGTTAAATGATTTACTTTCAAATAGAACTTTCTTGCATAATTGATGAATCCATGAGCTCTAGTAGTAACTTAGGACTGTTGTCCATGAACTAGAACAAGTAGAACGAAGGTCTAAAGCTTGAAGATGATGGTATCACCTTATAAAGTGATATTGGGTTCAAGCACATAAGCAAGCACCTCTAACCCGATATGGTGATGCACCTACACCACTAAAACAATATGGATATGAGTTTATACTTCCTTGCACGATATGGTAATGTAGTATACACCTCTTGGACGATATGAGGTCAAGCACACACCTCTTTGCCCGATATGGTGTGAAGCACACACACACCTCTTTGCCCGATATGGTGTGAAGCACACATACACCTCAAGGGTGATATAGTAAGCACACATACACCTCTAAAGTGATATGGAAGCAAGCGTACACCTCAAACCCAAGATGGTAAGCACACATACACCTCAAGGGTGATATGGTAAGCACACATATACCTCTAAAGTGATATAGAAGCAAGCATACACCTCAAACCCGAGATGGTAAGCACACATACACCTCAAGGGTGATATGGTAAGCACACATACACCTCATACCTGATATGGTAAGCACACATACACCTCATACCCGATATGGTAACCACACATACACCTCTAAAGTGATATGGGTAGCAAGCACACACCTCATACCCGATATGGTGGAAGCACCTCAAAACCCATATAAAGGAAAGCACCTTAGATGCAATGTACTTGATGGAGTAACACATGAAGTGTCTTATATCAAGTCATACATTAAGAGGTATGGAGTTTAATGAATATTGATTAAGTAGTCAAGGAAAGGTTGAGCCAACTTAATAAAGTATGAAGTAATCAATATCCTAGTGAGGATGAGAGAGAAACTTATACTAGTTTAATACTCATGTAATGAGTATACATTGATACTCCTAATATGTGTGGAGACTGAATTAGGGTTTGATTCTTGATGAATGTACTTGAAAACCCTAAATGGTTTTATAAGGGAAACCTTAACCCTAATGAAGGGTAATGATAAGAGTTGAAATCATAATTGGTTAATAAAGGGGAAACCTTAACCATATTGAAATCATGTTGGTAGCCTGAGATAATGAGCATAGCTAAGTATGAGCCATGTGATTAGTTGTTGCCTAGTGAGAGGTGACAAGATGTTTAATGGGTCTTGTGAGCCATGTGATTAGTTGTTGTCTAGTGAGAGGTGACAAGATGTTTAATGGGCCTTGTGAGTCATGAGAATAGTTGTTGCCTAGTGAGAGGTAACAAGATGTTTATAAAAGTCTCATGTAAGAAAAGATAATGTTCAAAATAAACTAGGAAATGGAAACTTAATAACATAATAATAATAATAAATGGATACAATAATAATAATGAAACCTTGATCATACATGATTTATGCTTATAGCCAAATAAGGGCTATAGTGTTTTGAAAATGCTTAAAGGAGATAAGAGGAATACTTGTATTATATAAAGGATGTGAATAAGTATGATGGCTTAATCCAATACCCGGCATAATGCCTAGTAAAGGTGATGCAGTATTCAGTGATGAGTTGCACAGGATTGGCATAGTCCAATACCTGGAATAGATGCACAGGAATGGCATAGTCCAATGTCTGAAATAGATGCACAGGATTGGCATAGTCCAATACCTGGAATAGTTTCACAGGGTTGGTAATAACCCAACACCTGACTGTTATCACATGATCAGTAATAACCAAGGAAGCACGGACACTTCTACACAGCCCCCGTGTCCGTGTCGGACACATTTCGGACACGGACACTTCCCGGACACGGCCCAAAACGTTTTGGACACGGCTGGGACGTGTCCAGTTCAATTTAGTTTTTTTCAGCACACCGGACACAGCTGGACACTGCCCGGACACTTCCTGGACACTTCTGTAATACCATATTTGACGATGCAAATTTTGAATATACAGTTGTTGTTCATGTCCTATCACTGAGAAAATGTCACATAGAGCTAAGATCTGATCACAATTACAAGCAAATCTGTTGAAAGAAAAAACAATATGTAAAGTCTAAGCACTGAATCAGATACTATGAATCAAATTATGGTCTAATAAGTTGGTTAAATGAGTAATATGAACCTCATATATATAAATATTCTGTAATATACTATATTTACAAAAACTACGTGTTTAGTTTTGTTCTTCACATTATATCTACTACACACACAAAGACACACCTCTACATGCATATAAGATTATATATACATAGATACCTTAATCTGGACAAACTTAAAAATAAATTCTAGTTCATACATCATACATCCACACATATTGATATATTAAAAAAACATTTTCCCCTCATCCAATGCCGTGTCCGTGTCCTACATTTTTGAAATTTTCCGTGTCCCGTGTCTGTATCTGTGTCAGTGTTCGTGTCTAGAAACGTGTCTGTGCTTCCTTGGTAATAACCCAACACCTGGCTGTTATCACAGGATTAGTAATAACCCAATACCTGGATGTTAATCACAGGATTGGTAATAACCCAACACCTGGTTGTTATCACAGGGTTGGTAATAACCCAACACCTGGTTGTTATCACAGGATTGGTAATAACCCAATACCTGGTTGTTAATCACAGGATTGGTAATAACTCTATACCTGGTTGTTATCACAAAGTTGGTAATAACCCAACACCTGGCTATTATCAGAGGGTTGGTAATAACCCAACACCCGGCTGTTATCATAGGGTTGGTAATAACCCAACACCTGGTTGTTATCACAGGCTTGGGATAACCCAATACCTGGCTGTAATATCACAGGATAGGTACAATCCAATACCTGGTTGTACTCTTGCAAGATTGGTATAAAGCTGGAACAAGATGATATTACCACAGGATAAGCTTAAGATGTTGGTATAATATGATGGGTAAATAATACACATGTTCTCCATATTCCTTATAAAGTGAATAGATGATTTACAGCTCTATCATAGATAGTTGCAATGTTTTAAAAGATGACAATGTTCTAAACTGCTTATCCTCTGTTCAGTTTAATACTATTTGATTGTGATAATAACATTGTTGGCGAAGAGTTATATCTCTCGCTGGGACAATTGTCTCACCCCGTGGGATCCACATTTTTTTAGGTGGACGTACACAAGGGGGTAGAGACCGTACTGCAGAGGAAGGATAACAACAGCAGGGACAGCAGTAACAGCTCAGGTTGAGTGTATTGTCTGTCGTGTCTTGTAGATAGAAGTCATATGTGTCGTCTCTGTACTCTCAGGTCCTTGGATTTAGTACATGATGGTTATATGAATAATCTGAGATTTTGGCTTGTATGCCTCGAGGTTTGATGTTGCTTTAGTATATGTTTTGACAAAGCAACTGTTATGTGTTATCCTCGAGATGAGATGGTACAATGTACGTACAATGTGAACCATGATGTATATAAGGTTTTGGTTCTTCTTTTAAGAGTTTTAATGGAAATGGATCTCTTTGCAAAATGATTTTAATTTTTAGTAATTTTTGTTACTTCTGCATATTTAGTAACAATTTGGTTGTCGGTTTGGTGGCGGTCGTTACAATGTCGATGCAGATTGGGTAGACGATGCTCGAAATCCATGATATACATTCAAAGTATGCATCTTACTTGGCTAAAATCCAACTGCATGGAAGAGAAAGAAACTAAAAATTGTTTTGTTAGGTCAAGCAGGTAGGCTAAATACAGAGTAATGGCACACGCCTGTTGTGATCTACTAGCACGAAGGTTGAATAAAAAGCAGTAGCACACGACTATTGGGATCTACTGTGCGTTTGTGTGTGCGCGCAGCGTGCTCAAAGCTATGACGGTTGTCCTACATTTTCAAAAACCGCAGTGTCCATTTATGTGTCTCATGTCTGCGCTTCCTAGTATATGCTTATGATAAACATAAGATATGGTGATGAAAAGCATCTTGAGCAACAAGGAGCCCCAGCTTTGTCACCTCAAAATCTTGACGGCTTAGAGAGTGTGTCGTAAACCCTTGCTAGCATATTTGTATAGCCTCAGCAGTGGTAATATCAAAATCATATGATTTCATGAGGCATTTTACACTAGAAAATAGGAATACTGAAATCAAGAAAGTTTTAAGAGACATACTTCAGGAGATTGTGCATCACTACCCACACTAGAACCTTCAGATCCACTTTCACCACTATAATCAACAATAATGTAAGTATAGGGTAGACAAAGTACAGAGTAGACAATGTAAGTATAGAGCAGACAGCATACAATAAACATATGCCCTACCTTTGTGAAGCAGCACCACCACCCGATGTACCAGAGGCTTTTCCATTTTCATTGGATTTACCTGAATGCAGATTCCTCGGCCCTCAGTATTGATATCAATTATCATTAATAAAAATTACGAAATCAACTTACCATCTTGGTCAGGTCCAGCAGATGCAGCAACCTGGAAGATAAAACGCGTACTATCATATTAGCAAAGGATGAAAATTGATGGAGGAAGAGAGGAATATTAACAGCTCATTTCAAATTGCAGGGAATGGATGACTTAAAAGTTTATTAGCAAAGAATGAAAATAGATGGGAGGGAATATTGTATTAGTACTTACGGAAGTTTCACCTGAGCCATTCGAGTATGGCATTGCATATGGAGCATATGGGTGAGATCCCTGGTGATAAAGAAAGCATAGGTGTTTAAATTTGTCAGCATTTATTGGCATGGAAATTACCCAGGAAAAACATACAATCAATCAATAGGAAGCGAGAACTACAAAAAGTTTGCAGTGCAGTTTAACCAGAAAAAGTTTGCAAAGCAACAACCAAATGTAGAAATTAACTACCGGATGAATGGATGGATGAGGATAAAGACCCCCATGAGGGTATACAGTAACATATGGTGGTGGAGCCCCATATGGAGTGATCACATGCTGCAAAGTGGAGAACATATGTATCAGGAATAATTAATTATTTAAAAACTACTAAAGCTATTAAGATTCAAGGTTTAGATAATGGACACTAGCTGAAATCTCATCTTGACCAGATATATCTCCTATTACAGAAACTTTCGACAAGAAGGAATTGTCGACCGTAAGATGATGCAAATCTTTATCTTGCATGATTGGATAGTTCAAGAGAAAATACACAAAATCACCGATTTGTATAATTAATATTAAACTTGGTTAACTCTGAGCACATCTGCATTTAATTATAAACCAACCACTATTAAATCTAGGAAGCACGGACACGGACACGGCATGGACAGGGACACGGACACGGTGTTGAACACGACACGACACGACACATTCACGCACGCACGCGCACACACACACACATATGTGTGCGTGTATAAGTATATATATATATATATATATATATATATATATATATATATATATATATATATATACACATATATAGATATATATACACATATATAGATATATACATATAGATGTACACAAATATATATATACATATATATATATATATATAGAGAGAGAGAGAGAGAGAGATACACATAACATGGAGTTAATACATATTATATCCACGTATCCGAATCTGTAAAGTAACTGATAACATGAGATTCAAAGAAATAACATGTATCCAAATCTATAAACTCAAACCCAGACTTCACTTACGATATGAATGCAGACTTTATGAGAAACCACTGATATCTTTCCATAATGAGATTATGAATGATTGATGAAGAATAGTTAATGTAGAAAACATTTGCAATATGAAATTAAGTATGAAAGAAAAATGATGAATTACAATGAATTTGCATGTCGAATTCCAAGAACATTTTGTATAAGAATGATCAACTATATCTAAGTACGATGTATAATAGATAAATATATAATAACAATTAGGAGAAGGATGGTAAGGAGACATAATGGTACTTTGCTGGAATAAGAGAGAGAGAGGAGTACATAATTTATATTTCTTTTATATAGGGTATTGATTTGGGCCTGCCGTGTCCATGGCGTGCCCAAGCCGTGTCCAAGCCGTGTCCATGCCGTGTCCAAGCTTTAAAAAAAGTGGACACTTCTGAGCTGTGTCCAAGCTGTCCACGGCGTGTCCAAGCCGTGTTCATGCTTTAAAAAAAAGTGGACACTTTTGAGCCGTGTCCACACCGTGTCCGACACGTGTACAGGACAGCCACAGCTGTCCCGGTAAAGTGTTTGTGCTTCCTAGATTGAAATAAACGAGTCACAAGATTTGCAGATAATCGTCAATCAGTCATAATACAAAGTTTATGTTTGGACTAAAAAGATCTATATAATACACGTGCATTCTTATAAACTACACTACCCAACATACTATTATTCATCATATTCTTGAAACAGTTCCTTGAATTTCACTCGTTTATCATGGCAATTGTATTGTTCTTATTTCATAGATTATGATCGAGTCTCAAGTTAACCTACTGCAAATATGGTTTTGATTGATTTCATCAAAACATTAATTAAAGTTTTTTTGAAAACCAAGGTTAGGACAGATTATTGACGTTTACTTCCGCTTATGCATATCAATGAGTTAAAACAGTAGCTATAAAAGAACTGATTAGTATCATTGGTGAGAAAATAAGTAGAAGAAACAAATGTACATGTGCCACGCTGCATGGTAATAAACATCACCAACTTCTTAGTGAAAAATTGGCCAAAAAAATGTGACTTCTTATAACCCCGCATAATACGCCAGAAATAATCGAGGATTGGAAAATTTTTCAACATTTCATGATATTTACCTTTTTTGTAATTTTTTGCATTTTTTTAGAAATTTTTGGGTTGGGTTGGCATGACCTAAGTGGCAGCTAGTGCCTCTGGCCCTCCTACCAACCCCCCCCCCCGACCACCAGTACGGATGGCAAATGGGCGGGTATGAAGAAACCATACCCATACCCATTTGAATTTTTACTTGACCCATACCCACCCCATTAGAGGAAAATACATAATAATACATACCCGTACCCAACCCAATATGTAATGGGTATCCATTACAACCCATTTTTACCAACTTCCAACATTTGGGCACTGACATATTGCAATCAGGTCCAGAATTTTAATAAAATATGTAATTAATGAATTTGCAGCCTGACCCCTGCGTATAAAATATTTGCAATAAGGTCCACAACTTTGACAAAATATACAAATCAGTGTTTCAAAAAAAGGCCGCATGGGCCGCATAAGCGATCCGCATATACTTAGCCGCTTCTAAGACCGATTAGTCAGCGATTTTTAGTTATACTTTGTTACCCCGACCCAAACTAGACTATATCTGTATTGATAACATTCTCTTGATGTACTATTTGTTGTATGTTTTATACATGAGACACATGCTTATTTAGTGTTTGTTGTTTTGGACCTCTAGGACATGCAAACATCTTTATGTAAGATATGGTTAGTCTAATATTCTTATTTATTTGTGTTAAACCATTTCATGCATGCTTCATGGGAATTTATGCTTAAATGATTACTAGAATGCCTTCTAAATGGCGTTTTACTTTTCAAGGTTTCATTGAAACTTTTATATTTGAATCTATCTCAAGTTTTACAATCCAAATATGTATTGTACGAATTAAATCTGCAATTGTGTAATTAATTTATATATAATAATAAAATTATTTTAAAAATTCAAAAACGCATATTCTCCCGCATAAACTCCCGCATACCGCATATACTCTATAAGGTGACCTCTTCGCACGCATAGTGCATACCGCTTTTTGAAACACTGATACAAATTAATGAATTCTACAGAAAATCATGTTGAAACAATTTGCAATATGACCCCCACATATGTAATATTTGCAATATAATCCCTATATATGTAATATTTAAAAACGACGTCCATAATCTGAATGAAATCTGCATATGCAATTATATTTTTATACAGAAAAAAGAGGGCACACGCTACAGACCCATACAACACTCTTCAAGACACTCCATTTTTACCAACAAATCTATTTCTTTTTCTCCATGCTGTAGACCCATACAACATACATAAAATTTAGCTGTCCATAACATAATAAATTTTAAACATCCAGAACACAACTAACTCAAATAAGCACTAATAAACATCTGGAACATGTACACGATTTCAGCTGTCCAAAAGAAGATTCCATATATTGCCAAATGACAGCTTGTTTACAATCATACAGAAATGACAGGTCGTTTACAATCTGAATATTAATCCCAACAGATTTCTCCATGAAGATTTCAACAGTTTGTTTACAATCATACAGAAATGACAAGTCATTTACAATCTGAATATTAATCGTAACAGATTTCTCCATGAAGATTTCAACAGCTCGTTTAAAGTAGTAGCATTGATCGTCTTTGCCATGACCTCATATGCTCCGAACACATTCTTGGAAAGCTGCCCATGGCACATGTTCTTGGTTTTTTCCCAACGTGAACACCACAAACAATTAGCCAGTAGAACTAGTAGACAAGAAGGTGTTTGCGCATAGAACTAGTAGACAAGAGGTAAAAGTCTGCATATAAAATACATATAGATCTCCTTGGCGGCCAGCGTATGGGAGGAACCTCGTCCCGTCGCGTCTCGGTGACTCTTCACAGCAGCTTCGATCAGGGTTCAGGGGAGTAGATGGAACCGTCTCCGATCTGGCAGATCTCCTCAGAGTCGGAGGAACCTTTCTCGGTTGCTGCCTTCTCGCGCGGTGTCCGGTAGCACGCCTTTGTGTGTTTCCGTCGCCTGGCGCCGTCTGCCCGCCTCAGAATCAGATTGCGTCTTCACCTCCGAGAGAATGCGTCGTCACGGCTTCATCACGGGAAGATCAGAAGCGTCGCTGCCTCGAGGGATTCGGGAGGGGATGAGAATTGAAGAATCAAAGAGATAGAAAGGAGTCGGGACTCGGTCACTCGGGAGACGGGAGAGTGGTGAATAGAGTTTGACACACAGGGGGATAATGGGGCCTAATGGGGTTAGGTGTGAAACCCAACTGATATTGGGCCTCCCCATCTAGAACCCAACAAACGAACCGGACCCATCATGCCCATAATTAATTGGGTCCAACTGTATTGTGTTTATTGGGTTATGGGTTTTTGGGTATATTTGCCATCCCTAACCACCACCCACTCACCCGAGTGCCCTCCATCAACTTTGCCCTATCTCTTGTGCAGCTCCATTCTCCCCAACTTGAGTGCATCTCACCGGTTGCAACTTTCGAGCTTGTTGTTGTTGCAGAAGCTTCAAGGCAGAGCTCAAGAGGACTATAAAAGAGGCGCCAAGAGGCACGGCTTACTGCGACACCAAAGGACCTACTTCATGGCAGATTCTCCACCCCACGGCGCTTGCTTGTGTTGCAGTTTGTGCATAGTTTTGAAACCCGACCCAACATGGTCGGTTGAACCTCTACCCGACAAGTTTTGCGGGTCAGGTGGGGTTGAAACCCATTTTGGCCTAAGTTGACCCAGTGACCCAGCCAGTTCAACTGTCGACCCGGTGACCCGACCCTCAGGTCAAAGACCAACCGGGTCTGGTTGGTTTTATTTTCCTTACCTAAATGACCATTTGATTGATATTGATATCCTTTAATGCAGGCCCAACTATGGCATAAATTCACATATTCACTTACTCAGTATTTATCACTTGTTTTAAGTATTGCAAGACCATTTGTTTGCTTCTTTACGAATGGGTAATTGGCTTTGTATGCTTGATGTTTCATAATTCATCATCTCATAGTTCTATACAGCTAATTATGGACACATACATACACACTTCTATATTTATATATATGCACATACATATCACTGTAACATACATGTATCATGTATGTATATAGTAATATTATGTATATGTGTCATGTTGATGCCACCGGGTCAACCGGATCGACCCAGTGGTTGAACCAGAGACATGTGAACCAGAAGCTTTGTCGCGTCGACCTCTTGGTCGGGTCTAAAAACCTTGAGTTTGCAGCAGGCACTGCTAATCCTTTTCAAGGTGGTGCTCAGGTGCGTTCTCCTCTCCTCTTCCTTTGATTTCTTCTCTTCCACGCCCTAATATTCCTCCTTCCACTTCCCTCCTAATCTTCTTCCTCTACTCCCCTTCACGGCGAATTCCTCCCAGTCCCTATTGTTTTTCTTATCTCCGAGGACAACGCCACTCCCTTTCCTTCCTTATCCTCTTCCTCTACCCCTCTTCACAATTCCTCCCTACTCATACTGTTTTGCTGTCATTTTATACTGCAAATCATTCCTCCTACCCCTTGTTTTGTTTCCCCTAATATTGTGCCCATTTATGTTCCCTCCCCTTCACGTCTCCACCTCGTCCTCTTGTTCTAATCACTCCCTCCCCTATAGTTCCTTCCAATTCCTTTGTTCCCCTCCCCCTTGCTTCCCCCCCTCCCATCACCTGCGGTAAGTTTCTCCCCCTCTTTTTTCCCATGTTGTTGTGCCCATTATTTATTTCCTCCCCTTCACGTCTCCACTCACTTGTTCTAATCCCTCCCTCCCCGACTTGTTGCACCAATTTTCATATGCCTACCCATTCTCACTCCCACCCTACTTACTTTTACTCTCTCCCATGTCTCCTCTTCTTGTTTGATATAGCTACAACTCATTAATGGTCGATGTCTCCTCCCTCTTTCTATGTTCTACGTAACACAGTTTTGAGCATATGAACTCTCCAGCTCCCAAACCAATCTTATCCTATATCTCTAAGACGTCAAACACTGCTTTTATATACTAACTCCACTATCTGTAATTACATTGTTCAAATTATCATGTTTACTTGTTTGTTTATCTATTTGTTTGCTTTTGTGATATGCATTTGCAATTGCATTTTCTATTTGTTGCTCATATTATATTGTGTATGTTTCTCAGTTATCAAGGCGAGCGCCTAGGCGAGCCTAAGACCCCCCTAAAACTAGGCGCCCAGGTTCTTTTCTTAATTGGGTTCCGACTAGGCGGTGCCAGGCGTCCGCCTTGGCGTGCTAGGCGTTGCGCCCAGGTACTGGCCCGTTAAAAGCCCACTATCTTTTTTCATTAAATAAAATTAAACTATAAAATATATATCCTAAAATTATCATGAACACAAACGAAGTTATACATTTAAACCATTACAACTTGAGAGAGTAAATTATTATGAGACTATTGGGAACATTACTAAAATGATACTTACACATATAAACACATTTGTAGCACACACAAAAATAACACTTACAATTATTATAAAATTGAATAATACGATAGTTAATACATAACACACTAATTTATTAACAATTCAATTAAATGTGCAATGTCCTTTCAGTTTTACGTCACCACAATGTAATGTAACATTTAAATTTGTTACTACTCGATGCTTGTATAAGTGCAATGGCTAATGCTATTGACATTTATTGATGTAAGGATGTTGTGTAGATCACAATACTAATATACCTATTGGTAAATTCTAGAGTCATTAATAATGTACTGCACATCCCCACAACCCTTCATAAATATTACATTTGATTAATATATATAAGAAGTTTTTCATATTATCCCGTTCAACCGATCCAGACCGGTTTCTACGAGTTTTGGATCGGAGCCGACCGAGGACAGGATTTAGGAAAAATACCGGACCAAAATTCAAGTCGACCAAGACCAAACCAGACCGAATAACCGGTCTGATCCGATCCGATCCACCGGTATGGGCCGATATATGTACAGCCCAACAAGAGACACCATCTCAATCACAACAAGCTCAAATCAGAAGAGTGTTGGTCCACAAAAGAAGAATTCAAAGATAGAGGAGCATGCATAAGATATTCTTATCTAGAGAATTTCATCTCACTTCTCTCGTTAATCCTCCTTGGTTTCTCTCCTTTGCACCAAATACAAGCAATACTAAGGCACAATTTGGGACCATTTAATGTGTCTTTTCCTTATGCAACTTGTTTGCCTTTTGCCTAGCACCTTCAAACCCCACCACATTGTTATTGACGTCAAGAACCTCCACAAATGATGTGGTGTCTTCAACTGTTGCCAACTTTTGTAGCCTTTGAGGCTTCACTTACCGTTTGGGTGGCTTACAGCCTTCCTATTTCGGGACCTCAACATTAACAGGGTTGACATCATGTCATCATCCCTGTTAACAGGGTAGTCTTACGGGCTTCCTATTACGGGCTATCACTTCACTTACCTCATCTTGCTATTTCTCTTCCTTCTCTCCTAATATTCTCTGTCTGCATTTATTATAACTGCTGAAAATCACTATTGTTTTAACTTGATTCTTTCTCTTGATTCACTTTTTTACCACGACCACCCGAGCTCTTGAAGGTCAACTGGCTCAACTGCCGTGATCTCAGATTTGGTCAAGCTAGTCCTGTTTGAACCTAGGGTCTGTTTGGTAGGGTGTAGTCGGATGAAAAAGTGCATGTTTGATGTACATTTTTACATTGAGAACTTACTCAACTACATCCCACTACACCCAACCAAAAAATTCCTAAAGATCTTGCTCCACATTGTTTATGAGGAAAAGAGAGTATATCATTTTCTGTATAAATTGCCAACTTCTCTGAACCAAAAATTGTTATAAATAAGCACCTACATGTGTAAACAAAAAACAGCATGGATGTATTATTACCTGTGGACCCCACACATAAGGATGGCCCTGAGGACCTGGTGCTACTGAAGGATGATAATAGGTCGGTGGTATAGGATTTCCCGTTGAGCTATAATACGCCTACAAAGTATTCAACATGCTATACAATAGATTAAAACTGCAGTAAAACGGTTGACATATATTTCACCCCAATATAAATTACTTTTCGCACCTGAAAAGCAGCCCAATCAGGATAAACCGTAGGAGGATTGGGCGGTGGGGGCTGCTCCTGTCAATATTGATAAAAAAATGAATGTCTATGACACATATCATTAAAAAAAATCGCACTGTTTCCCATTATCTCATGTGTATAGGCGCACCTGTACTGAAGATGGTTTTGGTGTCTTCGATGGACTATCGGCATCTTCACTGGCCATTTAGAAATGTTGCAGTTACAGAAACTGTTACGCTTGCCTGGCCTGAGTCATGCCTGGCGTGAAAGTCAAATCGCACAATCATCATACACGTGTTAAGGAATAGACACAACTAATACATCTTTCATTGACAATAGTAACTTTTAAAGCAACTAATTCAGTTTTTACCATATACGATGTTATTCCCATACAAATATTGTGACAGACTACTTTCAAAGGCAGTTACTGTTATATGGAAAAATAAGCCCTAAACAGAAAAGAATAGTCGTTTCTCAAGTACGGCAAGACATATGCAAATATTGTAGCTCTCAGACAAATACATTAAGCGACTTAGTCATTCCGGCAAGATAGTAAGTCATATGCATACATTGTTAAAACGAAAAACATCCACATTGTGGTTTTGTTATTGTTTTTAAATTTCTAATATAATAATTAGCATTGAATATATTTGCTGATAATGTTCATGTGAATCTGTGATTGATAACGGATATAATGGCTTTTGTTCTTATCCTCGGTTATGTATAGTTTGAGAATTATATGGTATAAAAGGATGTTTTGAAACCAAAATTCAAACCAAATCCAACTTCATTCGTTGTCCTGTTGTGTAAGCTATTGATAGTTTCAGCTGTTCACTTTTGATCCCTTTACAGAATGGAATAAGGCACAGCCCACCACTAGTGCCACCATCCCTCCTAGCGCAATTTGGGGGTAAAATGGTAGAATAGGAAGTAGGATTTACTATGTGTTCAAATTGATACTTACTTTTAGAGCTGGAGTGATGGCCGTCGCCGCTTGCTGGAGTGGTGGTCGCTGCTCCTTGCAGTGGCCGTCGTCGCTGTTCCTGAGGTGGCTGGCGCCACTGCTCCTTGCAGGGCCCGTACCGCTGCTGCTTTGAGCTGTCGGCGCGGCTGCTTCAGTGGCCGGCGCGGCGACTTGGTCGGGGCTGCTTGGTCGGGTCCTAGGGCACGGAGCTTTCGAGGTCCGCGGTGATGGGTTCCCGCGGGGTCGGGGGTGTTAGTGTGTGTGAAAAAAAAAATACAACAAGTGGTTGAGGAGAAAAAAAGTGACACTAGTGATTCGGACAAAGAAAACGAATTTAACGTTCTCACATACGGATGTCATAAATCTCTCGATCTAAAAAGAGCGACTTTGATGCTCCGCTCTCCTTTTTTTTTTTTTTTGATGCTCCGCTCTCCTTGATTCACTCTCTTCTCTCCTTTTTTTTCAAGGAATTTTGCTCTTACAAATATTTTTTC
>OY856409.1:957706455-958045455 GCA_963693085.1 Alisma plantago-aquatica
TTATACTCTTCTATTAACTTTTATTATCTTTAATTCTGTATTTCTCTCTCCATCCTACGTAAACGGCTCATTGATTCTCTCCTTTCAAACAACCAACACAAATATCTTTTACCGTAAGTTTCCTTTCACGGACGAGTCTTCTCTCCGCACATTTTCAACAAATTTTATATATCATGTGCATGTGTACGTGTGCGTTCACTAGTTTGGCTAAAAACGCGTGTTTTGACGTGAGCATCCTGCTCCCTAAACCAATCGGTCTGCCGTCAACACTGTGCACTACCCCTGCCCCCCCCTTCACTGTTTGTCCCCTCGCCTGCGCCCTACCTCGGGACCGCCAACCCAGTGGCAAGTCAGCGAAAAGTGACCCGCTAACCCGGTTCCGCATGTTTTCCGTTGGAATTTCCCCCCAAAACGCCTCCACCACTCCTCGGCCGTCCACCGACTGCTCCCGCGCCTTTCCTTCTCCTCCTCCTCGCGCCTAGTCTTCCTGCTCCCGCTCCCCAGTCGTCCACCACCTACTCCTGCGTCGCGCCTGGTCTTCCTGCTCCCCGCCTGCTTCCGTGCCTATACTCTCCTACTCGCGCCTGGTCTTCCTGCGCCTGTACTTCTCCTGCTCCCACCTGCTCCCCGCGCCTGATCTTTCTTCTTCCCGCGCCTAGTCGTTCTTCTCAAACAATGATTTCCAGCCGAACTCCGACGATGATTTTCAATCAACCCCAGTTTTACCCTCTCAGGGAACGCGGACAAAGAGGTCGTCTAGGAGGAGACGCAAAAGAGGGGCGAAAAGAAGAATGGTCGTAATTGGCAGAGCTCGTCCATCGGCGACATCTCCTCCACTGAAGACATCTCCTCCACCGGCGACATCTCCTCCATCTCCTCCACCGTCGACACCAGGTCCACCGGCGACAGCAAGTCCATCGGCGACAGCAGGTCCACCGCCGAAAACTCTTCCCCCGGAGACAGCAACTCTCGCACCTGAACACAGTGGCTCCACCACCAGCAAGAAAAAGAAAGATGACCTCGTCCGGCTCTGCGACGAAGAAGCATACTTCTGAAAATGCCACAACTGCTCCACCATCGATGAGAAAAAGAAAGATGACCTCGTCCGGCTCTGCGACGAAGAAGCCTACTTCTGAAAAGGCCACAACTCCTCCGTCGACGACAACAACTGGCATCACATCTCCAACACATGCACAACAAGAGAGAACCAAGAAGAGTTAGAGAAGAAAAAAAAGGGCAGAGAAAGTGGCGGAAGAACTCAACGAGGTAGAACCATTTGATGCAGACAAGCAGCCAAAGCGGTTGAAGTCTAGGTGTTCGTGGAAAATCTTCAAAGACATATACAACACTTTTAGCGAAGAAGAACAAGCCGTCTTCGCAACAACACCTTTCAAATGCCTACTTGACATCAGACGAGTACAAGTTAATGACACTATGTTGATAGAGGATCTAGCATCCTGTTTCGACAACCAAGATGGGACATTCAACTTCGGGAGTCAGAGATTGGAGTTTGCTACAGATCAAGTAAGACAGTTTCTAGGCGGTCTTCCTGAAAAAGGTATTAATTCTATTTGACACTGCCTATGTACATACTGCCCATGTAGGTTTAATTGAGCCTATTTACTTTCCATTGTGCCCTTATATGTTATATTGCACCCATATAACTTCCCTTGAGCCAACATACTTTTAATTTTGCCCCTATATCTTCTTTTGTGCCCATATACGATCAATTGCACCCATAAAAGGTGCATTGCACCCATAAACGTTCTAATGTTCCCATAGAAGTTGCACTGTGCCCATAAATGTACATTGCGTCCATAGAAGTTGCACTGCGCCCATAGACGTTCATTGCACCCATTTTAGGTGCAATGCGCCCATTCAGCCTTTTAAGACCCATGGATGTCCCATTGCGCCGATTTTATGTTTCATTGCGCCCATTTAGGTGTCATTGCGCCCATACAGGTCCCATTGCGCCCAAATACGTCCATTTGCCCCATTGCGTCAATGTGTGCCCCATTTCACCCATAAAAGGGTCATTGCGCCCATTAAGGTCTCATTGCGCCCATACGTTTAAGTGCACCCATGCGGGTTCCATTGTGCCCATGTGTGCCCCATTATGCCCATAAAAGGGTCATTGTGCCCATTTAATGTTTAATTGCGCCCATACAGGGGGTCTGGTTCCATTGCGCCCATACCGGGGGGGGTCATTGCGCCTATATAACTTGCTTTGAGCCAACATACGTTTAATTACGCCCATGTGGGTTACATTGCGCCAATGTGGTCCCCATTGCGCCCATAAAAGGGCCATTGTGCCCATTTTAAGTTTTAATGCGTCCACTTAGGTGTCATTGCGCCCATATAATTTTCCAATGCACTTATGTACCCCCCATTGCGGCCATAAAAGGGCCATTGCGCCCATTTTAAGGTTTAATGCGTCCATTTAGGTGTCATTGCGTCCATATAACCTTCCAATGCACTTATGTACCCCCCATTGCGCCCAAAAAAGAGCCATTGCGCCCATTTTAAGTTTTTATGCGCCCATTTAGGTGTCATTGCACCCATATAACCTTCCAATGCACTTATATACCCCCCATTGCGCCCATAAAAGGGCCATTCCGCCCATTTTAAGTTTAAATGTGCCCATTTAGGTGTCAATACGCCCATATAACCTTCCAATGCACTTATGTACCCCCCATTGTGCCTGTTACGACCCCACCTCCCGATAACCCCCACTTAAGGGAGACCGAGAGGTCGAAGCCGCACACATAAATTCCGGATCAAGGTTCAGCAATTAATTGATAACAATTAATAAATTCTACTATACTAAACTGAAAAGCTGTAATAAATAAAACTTTTGCATACCTTTGAAAATTTGGAACACTAATACTTCTATCCCGAACTCTGGCTAACTAACTAATCCTCCTTGGACTTTAATTAGTGTATTTCACAATATGACAGATTACAGTTTGTCCATTCTGTTTTGTACCTAAAACGTCGACAAACAAAACATCGGTCAGCCAAAGCTGGTATGTGGGGGATTAACTAATCGTGCAATTATCCATAACAATTATTGCATCCAATTATCAATTAACAAACAATATTACGTTTTAAGTATAACTACACGATCCATGTGTACCCTATCCCCTGCGCTGTCCCTGCAGTGGACCTGGATACTACCTCCCTTATGGTAGATTCCCATTTTACCCCTCATGACTTCACCTAATAGGTGAATCAATTTCTAGGGCTGAGTCACATGGCACTACCCGTGGGTAGCCCACTCCTTAACTCATGGTATGCTAAGAGTCTCATGGCACTACACATGTGTAGCCCAGTTTCTGACTCATGATACCCTAGACCTTGCTCTAGGTTATCCTTAGCCTTGACATAGCCATAGGGGTGGAATCGGATCTAGCTAGTCATACATATATAGTCATTGTGATAGCCATAGTCACTTTATAGAGGCAGGAATTAAATCATCCAACAGTTATTTCACACATTTAGGGAAACATCGGTAAAACCTCAGAAAACTAAGCGGTATAGCCATAAGCGTAACCACATTCCTCTTATTGCAGTCTCAGATATAGAATGAAAGAGAATAGCCAAGTAAGCAAGCAAAGGCAAAGAAACCCTGAAATAAAAGTACAATTTACTTTTATTAATATTTATTCAACATCATTATGTCCCTTAGGGTTTCTATCCAATTTTAGGGTTTTCTTGAAAATTAGGGTTTTACTTTCATTTTCAATTGCCATGAACCCTAATTCATCAAATCCATGTAGAACCTTTTAAAATATCTCCTTTTAATAGTCCTAACAATTTTAGGATCATTATTTTAGCAATTTATCAAAATAACAAGGTTTCCTTCTTCTTTTGCCCTAAATTAGGGTTATCTTATACATTATTTTTCATTCATAGACATAAACCCTAATTTAGTCATATTGGTATTTAAAAACGAATAGATCCTCATATTATTAATTAACAAGTTCATAAACCTCAACTTAACCCATTATGTTTACAAAGAAACATCCTTTATAGATATTTAGGGTTTCCAAATAATTTAAATGTATTTTACTAACAATTTAAAGCACTTTTGAGAACGAACTGGAATTAGGTGTTCTAAACATTTTTAACAAATTCCTTGTAATTTTCCACTCAACTTTCATATATAACTTTTCTTTATCCGAGATTCCTAGCAATTACTATGATTTTAGCAAGGATTTGCTATTTTCTGAATTATTTGTTAGAAAGAGATATATACCGGATTTTTCTAGGTCGTCGGATTGGTGCACCCGGGATCACCTTTGGATCTGACGCTCAGCGTCGCCTGCCCCCACTAGTTAAGTGGCGCGCCCCGCCACTTGATCTTAGTCGCTGGATCACGATCTAACGCTCGGAGCCGCGAGCGTCTTTTTTTTAACCGGTCGCTTCTTCCTCCGTTGGATCGTTGCGAGGACACGATGCTCCTTAATCGAACGGCAACTGCACGTTGTCTCCTTCCTTTAGAACGAGGCGGTGCCGCGGCGGCAAGCTCGCCTGAGCAAAGTCAATTGAACACGAGGGGGAGATCAGAGACCGATGGGGTTGCCGTATGAGTTCGCGAGGGTGCTCTTAACCC
Organism: Alisma plantago-aquatica; assembly: GCA_963693085.1. Classification (NCBI taxonomy): domain Eukaryota; kingdom Viridiplantae; phylum Streptophyta; class Magnoliopsida; order Alismatales; family Alismataceae; genus Alisma; species Alisma plantago-aquatica. The sequence continues at coordinate 957,711,071 of OY856409.1, forward strand.
TGAGGACCCCTATTTATAGGGTGTGGAGGGTTCCCTCTAAGGTTTCCAAACCCGTCGCCGACCCTTGCATCTTCTCAATTGGGCGTTTCATCTAGAAGCACCCAAAGGTAACCAAAACGGGGTATGGGTGGCTCGGAATTCTCTCCTGATTACAATGGAAATATTTCCAAGATAAACCATCCATCAGGAGACGAGGAAAGAGGTGGGAAAATTCCACCTGTAAGCCGTGCTACAGTCCCCGACTCTTGGGACTTTGACGAAGAATCCTGATCCGTTGGATTAACATCCAACGGTCACTATTACTCACGTTGACTCAGAAAAAAAGGGAATGAAATCCCAATAAAACAAGGAAAGTCCCTATTTTAAAGATAACTTGAAAATTCAATTACTCCCAATCCATAAGTCCTTTTGGCCTCAAATTTTTAAACGAAAGTCATTCACACGTTTATCTCTCATTGTACAAAAGTTGGAGTCATTATCCCAAGGAAACGAGTCCTTTTCTTCAGTTTCAAGTTATCCCTTATTTAATGGTATTTTCCACATATTCTTTATTTCCTTGGTTATTATTCTATTCATTTGGGTTCCTTGAACCCCAAGGATCTTTTATAATACGAAAACTTATTATGGGAAATTATTTTCTAGCCTTTTTATCACTTTCAACTATTATCTTATATTATTCCATTATTCCCTTGTATTCTTTTATTAAATGGAATTCCCTTTTTCATTTCTTTTTATTTTTCTTTCAAATGGGCTTAATGGCCAATAAGGCCCATCAAGAAAGTATGCAAGGCCATTATATACGAAATTCATTCAAACAAACCATGAAATCACACATTGGTCTTATTTACTTATTTAGAAGAGATTTGCAAATCTCATTACATGCATTGGAAAAATGAGGTTATAACATCCTCCCCTCCTTATAGGAATTTTGTCCTCAAAATTCAACAATCAAACAAACAAATTTGGATATGCCTTTTCCATGTCCGTCTTTAGCTCCCATGTGGCCTCATCCTCTCCATGGTGCTTCCAAAGAACCTTTATCGTCTCTATATTCTTATTTCTGAGCTCGTTTACCTTGGTATCTAGAATCCGCAAAGGCAACTCAGGATAAGACAGCTTTCCTTGAAGCTCAATTGGTTTAATGCTCAGCACATGGCTTGGATCTTGCACATATCGCTTCAGATTGGACACGTGAAACACATCATGCATCATACTGTATTGAGGGGGTAACGCCAAACGATATGCGGCTTCACCAATCCGTTCTAATACTTCAAACGGACCCACGTATCGGGGACTCAACTTTCCTCTATTTTTAGCTATAGCTCGGAGCGGTCGGATTTTTAGAAAGACATGTTCTCCCACAGCAAAATGCACATCAGTCCGCCTCGCATCAGCATACGACTTCTGTCTGTCTTGGGCTCTCTTTAGCCTTTGCCTGATTAAAGCGACTTTATCGGGATACACTTGGAGTTCCTCTGACCTAAATAAGGTCCTTTCACCAACTTCATCCCAGTGAAGTGGTGACCGACACGGTCTCCCATACAGAGCTTCATATGGAGGCATCCCGATACTGGATTGGTAACTATTATTGTAAGCAAACTCAACTAAAGGCAGGTACTGCTCCCATGATCCACCCCAATCGAGCACACAAGCTCACAGCAGATCCTCTAAGGTCTGAATCGTCCTTTCTGACTGACCATCTGTCTGGGGGTGATAGGCGGTACTGAACTTTAACCTTGTTCCTAGTTCCTCTTGAACCTGCTTCCACAACTTGGAAGTAAACTTTGGGTCTCTATCAGTAATGATGGAACCAGGTACGCCATGCAAGCGTACTATCTCTCTGATATACAACTCAGCTAAATCTGACACCTTGGTAGTGGTCTTTAAGGCAAGGAAGTGTGCTGACTTGGTAAGGCAATCTACCACAACCCATATCGCATCATGACCTTTCTTGGTCCGGGGTAGACCCACCATGAAATCCATGGTGATCTGCTCCCATTTCCACTCTGGAATCTCCATAGACTGTAAAAGTCCGCCGGGTCGTTGGTGTTCAACCTTCACCATTTGGCACGTAAGACAACTGGCTACATAAGCTGCAATGTCTCTTTTCATCCCTGGCCACCAGAAAAGCCTCTGCATGTCCTTATACATCTTTGTAGTCCTTGGGTGTACCGTGTACTTAGAACCATGAGCCTCTTGTCAGATATGTTCTTTCAGTGGTGAGTCTTCAGGAACCCATATACGATTCTCAAATCTGATTCCTCCATCTACTCCCAAAGAAAGACGAGTCTGAGGCTTCTGCATCAAGCCTTTCATCTTGTCAAGTCCTCCACTGGCCAACTTTGCTGCGACAATTTCACTCAGTAACTCAGACTGTATCTGGATATTGGCCAACCGAACTCGATCATCCAACGGTTGAGGTGACCATTCCACCAATTCTTCTAAGTTCTTCCACTAACTAGACAAAATAGTTGCACACCTGAGCTGCTTTCGACTTAAGGCATCAGCTACGACGTTCGCCTTCCCTGGATGATAGGCAATGGTAAAATCGTAATCTTTCATGTACTCCATCCATCGTCGTTGTCGTAGATTCAAGTCTTTTTGCGTCAGAAGATACTTCAGGCTTTTATGGTCAGTGAAGATCTCAAAAGTGGCACCATATAGATAATGTCGCCAAATCTTCAATGCATGAATGATAGCAGCTAACTCCAGGTCATGTGTCGGGTAATTCACCTCGTTTGGCTTGAGCTGTCGGGAGGCATATGCAACCACGTGCCGATTCTGTTCCAACACACAGCCAAGTCCCATCTTTGATGCATCGGTGAAGATCATGAAACCCTCATTTCCTGATGGTAATGTCAAAACTGGTGCAGTGGTCAACTTCTCTTTCAGCTCCTGGAAACGAGCCTCACAAACATTGGACCACACAAACTTCACATCTTTCCGAGTCAACATAGTCAGAGGCAAGGCGGTCTTTGAGAAATCTGCGATGAAGCGCCGATAATATCCTGCCAACCCCAAGAAGCTTCGTATCTCGGAGGGGTTCTTCGGTGTTGTCCAGTCTTGAACTGCTGACACTTTAGCTGGATCTACGTCGATCGTTCCTCCTGAGATGATGTGTCCAAGGAACATGACTCGGTCTATCCAAAACTCACATTTAGAGAATTTCCCGTAGAACTTCTGCTTTCTCAAGATATCAAGGACCTTACTTAGGTGGTCTCGGTGTTGATCTAGGTCATCAGAATAAACCAGTATGTCATCTATGAACACTATGACAAACGATTCAAGGAAGGGTTGAAACACACTATTCATAAGGTTCATGAACACACTGGGTGCATTGGACAACCCAAAAGGCATAACCACGAACTCATAGTGGCCATACCGGGTCCTGAAAGCGGTTTTCGGGATATCCTCACTCTTGACTCTCAACTGGTGGTAACCCGATCTCAAATCGATCTTGGAAAAGACTCGAGCCGACTTCAACTGGTCAAACAAGTCATCTATCCGGGGTAAAGGGTATTTGTTCTTAATGGTAGCCTGGTTGATCATCCGGTAGTCTATGCACATTCGGAGCGAACCATCCTTTTTCTTTACAAAAAGAACCGGCGCTCCCCATGGTGATGTGCTAGGGCGGATAAAACCCTTGTCCAACAATTCCTGCAATTGCTTCTTTAGCTCAAGCAACTCAGCAGGGGCCATCCTATAGGGTGCTCGGGAAATAGGGTTTGTACCGGGAGCTAGCTCTATTGAAAAATCTACCTCTCTCTCGGGAGGTATCCCGGGTAAATCATCAGGGAAAACATCTGCATAGCTTCGTACTACCTCTATCTCCTCTAAGGGTTGTACTTTGGGTTCTGGCTCGGTGACTACTGCTAAGAAGGCTTGACATCCTTTACTCATCATTTGTTCTGCCCGCAAAGTCGACACATACAGGCTGGTGGTGTCATCCTTCCTACCCCTAATGACAAAAGGTTGGTGACCTGGTCTCTTAATGATCACTTTCTTCTCCCTACAGTCAATGTTGGCCCGATAGGTATAAAGCCAATCCATGCCAATGATTACATCAAAATCATTCATGTCAAGAAGGATAAAATATGTAGGAAACTCATGATCTCGATATTTCACAGGTATCATCGGAGTTTTCAAAAGGGAAGTAAAGATCCGACCACTCGGGGTTGTAACATCTAAGACATAACCTAGATCCTTGATATCCAAACAAAGCATAGTTGCAAGATTTCTCGAAATGAAAGTATTAGTAGATCCAGAGTCAAATAAAGCTTTCACATTATGTCCCATAACTTCAAGCATGCCTACATTGTTTTTCATCATGCATTAGACCATTACATGCTTAACTTTAAAACATAAAAGAAAACTCTAAGGGTTATTACCCTCGATCAACCGATTTGCATTAACTTGAGCCTCCTCATTGTCAATGGCAAACACCCAGGCTTGCCTTCTTTCTCCTGCAGGTGGGGCTACAGCTATAGGTGGAGCTGCCACAGGTGGTGCCACTACTGGTGGGGCTGCCACAGGTCCTTGTCCTCTGGGCTCTGGCATAGGACAGACGGATTGCAGATGTCCTTCTTGGTGGCAACGAAAGCAAGTCTTTTCTTGTAGCGACATTCACCAGCATGGCCCTTCCCGCAGGTGCGGCAAGGAGGTCGGTTGTTCTCCTGACGAGGTTTCCCCTTTCCTCCATGTTTACGTTTAGCTTGATGTCGTCCTGGACCCTTCTTGTGGTTGTTCCTCGGGCCTTGGGCTCCTTCAGTGAAACCCAAGTACCCCTTAGGTGGAAACGGGGCAGGCATCACGGTCCTCTCCATGTCTAAAGCAGTATTGTAGGCTTCGGCGAAGGTTCTTGGCTTGCTTGCCATCACATGGGGCCTGATGGCAGTGTGAAGGCGCTCTATGAAGTGATCCACCCTCCTTTCTTCATCCATCTTGTACCCAAAGCGTTCCAGGATCCGGAACTTATGCCCGAAGTCTGCCACAGAAGAGTTTCCTTGGGTCATGTTGGTGAACTCCCTTTCCTTTTCCTTCTTAGCTGAGACTGGGATGAATCGGGCGGTGAAGATCGTCTTGAAATCAGCCCATGCCATGGGCTCCTCTGTCAAGTCTCTGCCAGTGATGTGGGTCTCCCACCATATCTTAGCTGCCCCTTCCAAGAGATGAGCAGCAAAGAGGACCTTCTTGCTCGGTTGAACTTCAAGCATGTGGAAACCATTCTCTATTGCAAGTATCCAGGCTTCTGCTTTATCAACCACTTCCGTCTTATCCTCTCCCCAGAACTTCTCTATGTTCAGCTTGACAAAGTCTAGGATGGTGGCTCCCACACGTGGACGAACAGGGTGTGGTTCACCATTCTCAACTCTAGCTATGTCTCGGAGGGCCAAAGCATTAATGGCCTCTGTCAACTTCCTCTGTTGCTCTAACCACAAGGTATCAGGGGTATGGATCATCATGGTGGGTTCTGAATCATCGACTGGGTCCTCATCCATCTGGGCTACTTCCTCATACACATGCTGCTCTTCATATCCTTGGTCTTCTTCTTGGTTCAGGTTACTAAATGGTACCGGGTCAGGGTCAGGGACTTCTTGAGTGACTTCCTCAGGCCTCTTCCTCTTCTTAGAGGATCCACCCTCATGGTTCCTATTCCTCTTTTCAGAAGACTCCTTTACTTTACGGGGAGGCCAAACACACCTAGCCGGTTTTCTGGAGCCCTCAGGGATAGCAACAGTCTTTGTACGAGCCATCTACATAAGTATAACAAACAGATCTTTAGTTTATCATTAAACTAATTATACTTATGTCAGTGATATCTCATTACATATCTTTTATTAATTTGATGGAGAATTCCTTAATCCTTAACTTATTTGCCCATACCACATGAGGGTGGGGAAGAGAGAGAAATCCCTAACTCTTAAGTCCTTAATAGAAATTGTGATGAGAAGGGATGAATAAGAGGAGAAAATCCTAAAGGTATCTTATTTCGATTCAAATCCTAGGACATCGGCCAGCCAGTCACACATTCCGGGAGTCCTCGTATTCCGACTAGCGGTGCGGAGGAAAATTTTGCCAACCCCCGGAAGTGATCCTTTTCTAGACACCTCAGTCTTTCGGAAAATCCTCTAATAACTCCCTTGGGTTCTACGGAGTTTGTAAAATTTAATAATTATTAACAATTAAGTGGAGAACCATGGCTCTGATACCAAATGTTACGACCCCACCTCCCGATAACCCCCACTTAAGGGAGACCGAGAGGTCGAAGCCGCACACATAAATTCCGGATCAAGGTTCAGCAATTAATTGATAACAATTAATAAATTCTACTATACTAAACTGAAAAGCTGTAATAAATAAAACTTTTGCATACCTTTGAAAATTTGGAACACTAATACTTCTATCCCGAACTCTGGCTAACTAACTAATCCTCCTTGGACTTTAATTAGTGTATTTCACAATATGACGGATTACTGTTTGTCCTTTCTGTTTTGTACCTAAAATGCCGACAAACAAAACGTCGGTCAGCCAAAGCTGGTATGTGGGGAATTCACTAATCGTGCAATTATCCATAACAATTATTGCATCCAATTATCAATTAACAAACAATATTACGTTTTAAGTATAACTACGCGATCCATGTGTACACTATCCCCTGCGCTGTCCCTGCAGTGGACCTGGATACTACCTCCCTTATGGTAGATTCCCATTTTACCCCTCATGACTTCACCTAATAGGTGAATCGATTTCTAGGGCTGAGTCACATGGCACTACCTGTGGGTAGCCCACTCCTTAACTCATGGTATGCTAAGAGTCTCATGGCACTACACATGTGTAGCCCAGTTTCTGACTCATGATACCCTAGACCTTGCTCTAGGTTATCCTTAGCCTTGACATAGCCACAGGGGTGGACTCGGATCTAGCTAGTCATACATATATAGTCATTGTGATAGCCATAGTCACTTTATAGAGGCAGGAATTAAATCATCCAACAGTTATTTCACACATTTAGGGAAACATCGGTAAAACCTCAGAAAACTAAGCGGTATAGCCATAAGCGTAACCACATACCTCTTATTGCAGTCTCAGATATAGAATGAAAGAGAATAGCCAAGTAAGCAAGCAAAGGCAAAGAAACACTGAAATAAAAGTACAATTTACTTTTATTAATATTTATTCAACATCATTATGTCCCTTAGGGTTTCTATCCAATTTTAGGGTTTTCTTGAAAATTAGGGTTTTGCTTTCATTTTCAATTGCCATGAACCCTAATTCATCAAATCCATGTAGAACCTTTTAAAATATCTCCTTTTAATAGTCCTAACAATTTTAGGATCATTATTTTAGCAATTTATCAAAATAACAAGGTTTCCTTCTTCTTTTACCCTAAATTAGGGTTATCTTATACATTATTTTTCATTCATAGACATAAACCCTAATTTAGTCATATTGGTATTTAAAAATGAATAGAAACCTCATATTATTAATTAACAGGTTCATAACCCTCAACTTAACCCATTATGTTTACAAAGAAACATCCTTTATAGATATTTAGGGTTTCCAAATAATTTAAATGTATTTTACTAACAATTTAAAGCACTTTTGAGAACGAACTGGAATTAGGTGTTCTAAACATTTTTAACAAATTCCTTGTAATTTTCTACTCAACTTTCATATATAACTTTTCTTTATCCGAGATTCCTAGCAATTACTATGATTTTAGCAAGGATTTGCTATTTTCTGAATTATTTGTTAGAAAGAGATATAAACCGGATTTTTCTAGGTCGTCGGATTGGTGCGCCCGGGATCACCTTTGGATCTGACGCTCAGCGTCGCCCGCCCCCACTAGTTAAGTGGTGCGCCCCGCCGCTTGATCTTAGTCGCTGGATCACGATCCAACGCTCGGAGTCGCGAGCGTCTTTTTTTTTTAACCGGTCGCTTCTTCCTCCGTTGGATCGTTGCGAGGACACGATGCTCCTTAATCGAACGGCAACTGCACGTTGTCTCCTTCCTTTAGAACGCGGCGGCGCCGCGGCGGCAAGCTTGCCTGAGCAAAGTCAATTGAACACGAGGGGGAGATCAGAGACCAATGGGGTTGCCGTATGAGTTCGCGAGGGTGCTCTTAACCCTGAGGACCCCTATTTATAGGGTGTGGAGGGTTCCCTCTAGGGTTTCCAAACCCGTCGCCGACCCTTGCATCTGCTCCATTGGGCGTTTCATCTAGAAGCACCCAAAGGTAACCAAAACGGGGTATGGGTGGCTCGGAATTCTCTCCTGATTACAATGGAAATATTTCCAAGATAAACCATCCATCAGGAGACGAGGAAAGAGGTGGGAAAATTCCACCTGTAAGCCATGCTACAGTCCCCGACTCTTGGGACTTTGACAAAGAATCCTGATCCGTTGGATTAACATCCAACGATCACTATTACTCACGTTGACTCAGAAAAAAGGGAAAGAAATCCCAATAAAACAAGGAAAGTCCCTATTTTAAAGATAACTTGAAAATTCAATTACTCCCAATCCATAAGTCCTTTTGGCCTCAAATTTTAAACGAAAGTCATTCACACGTTTATCTCTCATTGTACAAAAATTGGAGTCATTATCACTACTACAGAAACAGCCTTTGGCGTCGGTTGTTTAACCCCCTTTGGCGTCAGTTTCTGAGCGATGCCTATGTGGGCGCCGCTAAAGGTCGAACACTTCGGCGTCGGTTTTTTAACCGACGCCTATTTAACATATAGGCGTCGGTCTTTTAGTAGATAACCGACGCCAAAAGGGTTCGCGCCACAGAAAACGGCGTCATCTAGGACACATTCTGCGTCGGTTATCTACTAAAACACCGACGCCTATACTTCAAGACGACACGGCCGTGCTTCCATGCACGGCCGTGTTTAGTACTATAGGCGTCGGTTTTATATGAATAACCGACGCCTTTTCCACCACGGCCGTGCTATCCTGCACGGTCGGGTTGTTTGTACTATTAGGCGTCGGTGTTTTGCAAAAACCCGACGCTGTAGGTCTTTGCTGACGGTTTTCTGTAAATAACCGACGCCTATATCTATTTTTTTTTCATATCAGTTTGCAGGCCTGCTGTGGCTGGTCAGCAGGATGAGAACCTGCAGTTCAGTTTTCTGAACTGCAGGTTTATGACATCCATTGATATCAGCCTACAAACAGGCCACAAACCTGCAAAATTCACAAAAAATAATTCACACAAGTAGATACATTCGGACATCAATTCAATTCTCACATTCACACATATAGAAACATTCAAATACATGTATTAACATTCAGAAATATTCATTTACAAAGTATCATTCATTATCTCTATCAACATCCCAATTATATATTACAGTTGCCACTGCTTGTATGGCTTTTGCCCATTCTTCTCTTATTTCATTTAATGCTTCCATCGTATATGGAGCATGTATATTTTTTAAGCGTTTACCTGTTGTGTTGTCAGTTTTAAACACCTGCAAAGAGAATGATGTATATATATAAGTAATAATATAAAAATAAGATTGATATATTTCATACTAACTAATGAGACTATATATAATACCTCATGTATGGTATCAATGTCCAATGCGGCATGTCGGATAATCATCTGCATAAATCGCATCACATAGTATGCGCATGCCCAACCATTGTCTTGTGTAGCGCACTATAAATTGAAACATACAAAATAATACAACTAAGCACAACTCACATCAATAATATATACATTGGAGTTGGGAACTTACTTGTACGTTCTGCCAATTTATTGGCTGGTTCTTTTTCCTTGGGACCGTTCCTCCAGCCTTTTTGAATGCATCTAAACCCCTACATATTAATATAACACAGTAAATTGCATAAGTAAATAGTAATGTAATAACAGATGTTAACAGATACAAAAATAAAATATTTCTCACCAGAATAATGGCATTCTCATTACGTGTCCAATTTTAGTGTTTAATGTACTTCCCGCGGGATCTAGATAATAAACAGTGAACGTCCCAGGGATAATAACTAGTAATTCCCAATGTCTACCGCTAGAGGTAAAAAGTTAACAATTAATAACTCAAGATGCACAATAAAAATGGAATTTTCTTAAGTCCAAATTATAAATAAAGTAAACTTACTTGACATTGAATGGAGCTATTATTATCGTCTTCTTTTACTGACCAAAAATTGTAAAAGCATCTATACAGTATTGTTGAACATTATCAGGGTCTTTAGCTACCAAACTAATCAATGAAGGAATCAAAAATCCCACATGATCAAATGCAAATTGTTTGCAATGATCTTCGACTAAGTAGCTGCAAAACATGTATTACGTATGCATTAATATATAAGAAACCAGCTCACCAGATCTTACACAAGGTATATGGATGTATAAATAAGATGTCACCTTATCCATGTCTCTATCATTGATGTATTCAACCACTCATACATAAACAGCTCAATAATATCTTGTATAAATAAAGAGCTATCGTATGATTGTCCTGTATAATCTGCATCTAAAGAAACAATTATAGGGCAATGTATATTATGTGCCCGTAGCCAACATGCCATTCCCCTACAAGCAGGACCTAACGGGCATGTTAGGTCAGTTGGAACCCAACTTGGTAATGCGGGAAGTGGAGGTGGAGGCCTAGGTGCTCCGATTGTCTTCTTTTTAACCTGTATATATAATTTCAGATCAGTTGACCTCATATATACACATTAACAATTTAAAGTAATGCAAATTTATCTTACAATTTCAGTAGTGTAGACGACATCTACTTTGGGCCACAATATCACCCCGCCTTCTGCATCAGCAAGTGTATCAATATTCAGGTGGGGATATGGCAATGTAGCTTCTCTCCAATCGGGTAACACACGTATCGGGCTCACACGAACGTAGCCCCGTGGCATTGGAGTCCCGTGAAACATTGCCCCAGGAAGGGACGGGTAAGCCTGCGCCTCTGTAACAACGTAGTCTTGCATTCTTAAGCGGCATGGCTTCAATGCCTACAAATTTACGTAAAGAATATTATACATGTATACATATCATCTTGAAAACATAACAACTTGAAAAGACTAACTACAATGTCATAAACAATACTTACAGCAGACGTGTTAGGCGGTGGGTCTACAGGATTACTTGTAGTTTGTACATCAGGAGAAGAGTGGGTCGCCATAGGCTGATTGGAAGCCTGAGATGCCTGCCACCGCAGCAATTCTTCCTTGACCTTCTCAGCAACTACATCGTTGACCTTCTTAGCAACTATATCCTCGACTCTCTTATTCTTCTATACATGGATAAAAGAAACATTAGCTTCTTATTATTGAATTTCCTTTTGCAGCAACATTCTAAAAAAAGTATAGGTTACCTCTTCTTGTGAAAGTCCCGCTCTGGGTTTGCGCTGAGATGGCCCAAAGAATGCTTTGATGCCCACACCAGCGCCTGCACCCCTAACACGTCCAGGATGCTCTGGGTTACCCAGAGCAACTGTCAATTCATCCTGTGTGCCCTGAGGGATGAACGTGCCTTGTTTCCTCTGCTCGTGCAGCTCCCGCTAATCACCATCAACAGAAATTGGTAAGTTAACAAATAATCAATATTCAAACGATTGCTCTAAGAGTTGTATTTTACCATTTTCGCAGCCGCCTCAGCAGTTACAGGCTTCTTTATTTCACCCTTCTTGTTTTGCCTCCCAGCTATCCAGATATCATGGCGAGGCATGGGTGTGGCAGACTCCTCAGTAGCAGCAGACTCCTGAGTAGCCGCAGACTCCGCCTGTAGTCTTTGGCGAACGCTTGCATAGCCTTTTGGACCCATAGTGTGGTCATGCACATTCAGTGCACGCCTTGCTTTTTGTGCGTCATTGAGGGCCTAGTTAGTATGCACATTAATGATTTGGTTAGTAGCACTAAATGTTAATCTTGAATAGGTGAATACAATGTAAATTAATTAAATTGGGAGTCACACCTAATACCTTGAATTCTTCAGATTTTCTTAAAGCAACAAAATTGTCCCAATCTTCTTTGTCCAAGAAGTTCCATTGTTCAAGGGCTGACTTCTTCTTCTTATCACCCTCTTTTATGTATTCTCTGTTCAGATTTGTCCTATAATTCCTAAGCATCTTTCCAGCGCGTTGCATCACACTTTTACGATGCAACTTCTCATCCAATGCAAACAGATTCTGTAAAATAGAAATGTTATTAACTAGTATCCAAAATAGAATTGCAAATAATAGAATTTGTAATCTACAAAATAGAATTGCAAATAATAATAACTCACGCATAAATCCTTCCATATCAAGTCTTTTTTCCCCTGAGGACTTTATGCCAATTATCATACTTAACACCACAATGGCTCTGAGTGGTACACCCAAGATAGTTTACAAAATTATTGCGGTTCACTCCAATTGCATTTCCTCCATTATCAAACTCCACAACCAATTTGGATCCACTGCCACTTAGCGCTATTAACTTCTTCAACAGAGTGATGCCCCTTTTCTTGTTAAGTGTTTGGTGCTGCGCATCAAGTTGCTCCAGTGCTTCAGTGGGTACATGTGCATCATCAACCTAAATTTTGACAAAAATAAACACACTGAATTAGCCCAATATAGAAATATAGGATATATGACATAACTAGAAGATAATGAATTTTATAGAAATACAGGATATGTTTTTAGAACTTACATTGGTATCCTCGCCATGCTCGTCATGGACAGCATGCTCATCATGGACTTCATGCTCATCATGGACATCATGCTCATCATGGTCAGCCATCTGAAAATGTCATTAAAAAGGCAAACATTTAGCATTTGTATTAACTAGAAAAAGGCAAACATTTAGCATTTGTATTAACTAGAAAAAGGCAAACATTTAGCATTTGTATTAACTAGAAAAAGGCAAACATTTAGCATTTGTATAAACATACATGTCTCTAAAATTGTGATCTTTTATCAATTAACAATCCTTCATTGTGATCTCCGTGCACATATAAGTCATCATTAGCTTCAATATTTTGTGGAGTTGGCAACCCAACTGAGAATGGACTGGAGTCATCATACTTATCATAGTACTCTTCTTCATCTATAGGATCTTCAATGAATTGTCTTTTACCATGAAGAACAACCGACCATTTATCATTCGCAGGATCATCGATATAGAATATTTGTTTCGCCTGTGATGCCAATATGAATGGTTCACCCTTCTCGCCAATCTTTTCAAAGTTCACCAAAGTGAAACCCAATTCATCCACTATAACTCCTTTGGTGTTATCAACCCAATTACATTTAAAGAGGAGAATTTTGAAATCTATGTAGTCAAACTCCCAAATGTCCTCAATGACACCGTAATATGACATTTTAGCTTCACGTGGACTCTTATCCTTTGCACTTGCAAAGTACATAGTCGACGCTTGAAGAGTGACCCCACTATTTTGGACGACACTCTTATCATCTTGGCGCTTTGTGTAATATGTGAATCCATTAATGTCAAACCCTTCATAAGACATAACATTCGGTTTTGGTTTAAAGGCGAGGCATTTGATAGTTTCTGTAATATCATTTGGTGTTTGAGATAGTTGATGTAAGACTTTATCTTCAAACCACTTAGTAAAATTCTTATTATGCTCTCTAGCAAGCCACATTGAACTTGCTCGAGGATGTTGTCTCTTTATGAAATTGGTATGTTCCTCGATATAAACACTCACTTCGTCCATATTGTGTAAAATATACAAGTGAGCTTGTTCCAACTGCTCACGGCTGATTACTTTCACCCGTGATCCCAAAATTCCTTTGCCCTCCTCAATATTCTTGTCATTATCAGGAGTGTCATTACCACTGAGAAAGTCATTGTAAAAATCCATAACCTCTCTCGCCACATAACCTTCAATAATACTCCCTTCAGGCCGATAACGGTTTCGAACATCACCTTTAAAAACGCTCATGTATCGTTCAAAGGGATACATCCAATGCAAGAAAACTGGTCCCAACATTTTCACTTCCCTAGTCAAGTGGACAACAAGATGTACCATGATATCAAAGAATGAAGGAGGGAAATACATCTCAAGCTGACATAGGGTAACAACCACTTCTCTTTGCAAATTATCGAGAGTAACAGGGTCAATAACTTTACTGCATAGACTGTTGAAAAAGAAACAAAGTCTGGTAATTGCAAACCTTACATGCTTCGGCAATATAGATCAAATTGCCACGGGTAATATTTGTTGCATTAGAGTGTGACAATCATGAGATTTAAGACCTATCAACTTCAGATCTTTCATTGATACCAATCTACGAATGTTGGATGAGTAACCATGTGGCACCTTAACATTTACCAAGCACTCACAAAAAGTTTTCTTCTCCTTTCTAGACAACGTGTAACAAGCGGGAGGTAAGTATGTTCTTTTACTACCCATTTCACGTAATTCTGTTAATTTTGACCTTATTCCCATTTCACGTAGGTCCAATCTGGATTTTATCCCATCTTTAGTCTTACCTGGTATATTTAACAGAGTACCAATGATGCTATCACAGACATTTTTCTCAACGTGCATTACATCGATACAATGCCTGACTGTCAAAGAACTCCAATAAGGAAGATCCCAAAATATTGACTTCTTCTTGAATGAAGAATTGTCACTCCGTGTGGCCATACTACATTGTGATTTCTTACCAAATTCATTGACAATGTCTTTTAATCTTTCATAAACAACATCCCCTGGTATAGGTTTAGGTGCACTCCGTTCATCATTCCATCCATTGAATGCTTTGCGCTTCCTACGATACAGATGGAATTTTGAAAGAAACCTTCGATGACCAAGATATACAGTCTTGCCGCCATGTTTTAGTCTTATTGAATCAGTGTTTTCTTCACATATAGGACACGCTTTAGCTCCTTTGACACTATATCCAGACAAATTCCCATATGCTGGAAAGTCATTAATAGTGCAAAACAACATAGCGTGCAAACGAAATGTCTCTCTTGCTGAAGCATCATAGGTCATCACACCTTCAGCCCAAAGTTTCTTTAAGTCATCAATCAAAGGTTCAAGATAAACATCGATATCATTTCCGGGTTGTTTAGGGCCCGATATCAACAATGACAACATAACATACTTATTTTTCATACACATCCAGGGAGGAAGATTGTATATAACAAGCATGACTGGCCAAGTGCTATGTTGGCTGCTCAATGTCCCGTACGGATTCATCCCATCTGTACAAAGCCCAAGTCTTAGATTCCTATCTTCTTCACCAAATTTGGGGTACAATAGATCAATCTTCTTCCACTGTGGGGAATCAGACGCATGTCGCAGGTTCCCATCATTATTTTTCTTAACATCTGCATGCCACCTCAAATTCTTCGCATCTTTCGGATTTGCAAACAAGCGTTGAAACCGTGATATTATAGGTAGATACCACAACACCTTGGCAGGAGAACCAGTTTTGGACTCCCCTGAAGTCGTCAATTTATACCGTGACGCACCACATTTTGGACAATCTTTCAAATCTACATAGTCCTTTTGAAATAATACACAATCATTCGGGCATGCGTGTATCTTCTTGGCCTCCATTCCCATTGGGCACAACATTTTCTTTACCTGGTATGTTGAGATTGGAAGCTCGTTTCCTTCAGGAAGCATTTCTTTCAACAAAGTCAACAATGAAGTGAAGCTTTTGTCGCTCCATCTATTGTTAGCTTTCAACTTATACAATCTCAACACAGCGCTAAGCTTCGTAAACTTAGCACAGCCTGTGTATAACGGTATCTCAGCATCATGCACAATGTTTCTAAAGATAGGAGGTGGATCGGTGTGCTCTACCCTACAACTATCCAGCATCGCATCAACGATGTCTGCTGGAACTGGTTCGTTCACATTTACGTCATCGGAGGCAATTTCTTCTTCCACCCAAGCACTGCTATCGACATCTACTGGTTTCGATTTTGAAATCTCTCCATGCCAGTGCCATTCTGTATAGCCTTGTACAATCCCGTTGCACATGACATGACTTTTGATTTCCTCACCAGTGTTGACTTTCAAGTTGTTACCGCAATGCCTACATGGACAGTAGAACCTATCTGTAGGTTTTTTCCTATGTTCCTCGGCAAATCTAATAAACTGATCAAGACCAGATATAAACTCTGGGGTGCAACGATTACGAATGGACATCCATGATCTATCCATTCTATGATCAGAGAAAACAAGTATATATTAGGAAACAAGTATATATTAGGAAAAGATTAGGGTATACACTTACATCCTAAGTGTATAATGTGATGTCATTCTTATATATAATAAATGTGTACCACCTATCCCATCCTTGAACACCTAATCTCACTAGTAAGTGTATAATGTGTATTGGGTTTTCGAGAAAATTTCGGCAGCATTTCCCCGCTGTTCTCTAAGTACATATGTACTTAGAGAACAAACGGGGAAATGCTACCGAAATTTTCTCGAAAACCCAATACACATTATACACTTACATCCTAAGTGAGATTAGGTGTTCAAGAACAGTCCCAAACCGGGGACTATCCAAGATTTACTCCTAATGAGTCAATCTTGGACGGGTTTCTAGGCCAACAAACACATTTGATGTCATTCTTATATATAATAAATGTGTACCACCTATCCCATCCTTGAACACCTAATCTCACTAGTAAGTGTATAATGTGTATTGGGTTTTCAAGAAAATTTCGGCAGTATTTCCCTGCTGTTCTCTAAGTACATATGTACTTAGAGAACAAACGGGGAAATGCTACCGAAATTTTCTCGAAAACCCAATACACATTATACACTTACATCCTAAGTGAGATTAAGTGTTCAAGAATAGTCCCAAACCGGGGACTATCCAAGATTTACTCCTAATGAGTCAATCTTGGACGGGTTTCTAGGCTAACAAACATAATAATAGATATGTGAATCATATCATTAAGAGCATGATTTCTTGTTAGGTCATCATAGGTCATAATAATCCACTAGAATTAATGAGCAAAAAATGTCTCATAATGTTAAAATAGACTAGACATCTAATTAAGAACAAACAATAAGACAAAGTTAATTTAGCTCAATTAAATGGAACAGAGTCAAAGGAAAAATTGTAAAATGATTTTCATCGAGTTAATTTAGCTGGCCATTAAATGGAACAAAGTCAATTAAATGGAACAGAGTTAAATGGAACAAAGGAACCCTATAAAGATGTTTGAATGAATCTAAACTAATTAATTTGATTAGAAGCTGAAAATAGAGTCAATTAAATGGAATAGAGTCAATTAAATGAAACTAACAAAGTTAATTTAGCTCAATTAAATGGAACAGAGTCAATTAAATGGAACAGAGTTAAATGGAACAAAGGAACCCTATAAAGAACCAATTTCGCGCCTGGGTAGGTCGGCAGGTACCTGGGCAAGCGAGTAGGGCGAGGTCGAGCTGGTCGAGTACGTGGGCGGCGGCGACACCGGCGAGCTCCAGAACCACCGGCACAAGTCAGGCAGGTAGCGGCAGCGACTCCAACGAGCAGGGAGCGGCAGGCGGCGGCAGGCAGGAAGGTAGCGGAGAAGAGCTGCAGGCAGGCGGCGGCGGGCAGGCAGGCGGAGGAGAAGGAGCGGCGACACGTCGGTGAGCAGCAGCACAGGAGAAGGGGGCGCGGAGAAGAAGAAGAAGGCAGCAGCAGTGGCGGTGCGGCGGCGCTGTCGTGGAGAAGAAGGAGCAGAGAAATCGGCGGCGACAATAGAGAAAAAGGGCAATCGGCTCGCAATGAAACAGAAGAAAGGGGAAGAGTCGGGCATCGCGAGATATTAAGTTCCCAAATAGCGTCGGTTGTTTTAAACAACCGACGCTAAAGATGTTTAGGCGTCAGTTGTTTTAAACAACCGACGTCCAATTGAACGATATTTTCACGAAATTATTTGGCGGGAACCACTTTCAGCGTCGGTTATAAAAGGATAACCGACACTGAAAGTAACACTTCGCGCAAATTTCCATCGCACATACGCGTCGGTTTTTTATCTACATAACCGACGCTGAAAGTGACACTATTTTTTTTGCTCGAAAATTGGATTTCGCGGGCGACTTTACGCGTCGATTTTTTATAAACAACCGACGCTGTATTCAAAGCGGTACCCGTGTCTGGCTGGTCTTGGAATATAGACGTCGGTTTGCCTAAATAACCGACGTCTAATATTATAGGCGTCGGTTTTTCTAAAGAACCGACGCCCAGAAAAGCGACACTGAATGTTGTTTCTGTAGTAGTGTGTCCCAAGGAAACGAGTCCTTTTCTTCAGTTTCAAGTTATCCCTTATTTAATGGTATTTTCCACATATTCTTTATTTCCTTGGTTATTATTCTATTCATTTGGGTTCCTTGAACCCCAAGGATCTTTTATAATACGAAAACTTATTATGGGAAATTATTTTCTAGCCTTTTTATCACTTTCAACCATTATCTTATATTATTCCATTATTCCCTTGTATTCTTTTATTAAATGGAATTCCCTTTTTCATTTCTTTTTATTTTTCTTTCAAATGGGCTTAATGGCCAATAAGGCCCATCAAGAAAGCATGCAAGGCCATTATATACAAAATTCATTCAAACAAACCATGAAATCACACATTGGTCTTATTTACTTATTTAGAAGAGATTTGCAAATCTCATTACATGCATTGGAAAAATGAGGTTATAACAGCGCCCATTTTAAGTTTTAATGCGCCCATTTAGGTGTCATTGCGGCCATATAATTTTTCAATGCACTTATGTACCCCCCATTGCGGCCATAAAAGAGCCATTGCGTCCATTTTAAGGTTTAATGCACCCATTTAGGTGTCATTGTGCCCATATAACCTTCCAATGCACTTATGTACCCCCCATTGCGCCCATAAAAGAGCCATTGCACCCATTTAGGTGTCATTGCGCCCATATAACCTTCCAATGCACTTATGTACCCCCCATTGTGCCCATAAAAGGGCCATTGCACCCATTTTAAGTTTAAATGTGCCCATTTAGGTGTCATTTCGCCCATATAACCTTCCAATGCACTTATGTACCCCCATTGCGCCCATTTTTAGTTTTAATGCGCCCATTTAGGTGTCATTGCGCCCATATAATTTTCCAATGCACTTATGTACCCCCCATTGCGGCCATAAAAGGG
The DNA here is from genome assembly GCA_963693085.1 of Alisma plantago-aquatica. Lineage (NCBI taxonomy): Eukaryota > Viridiplantae > Streptophyta > Magnoliopsida > Alismatales > Alismataceae > Alisma > Alisma plantago-aquatica. The sequence goes on from OY856409.1 coordinate 957,730,198, forward strand.
CCATTGCGCCCATTTTAAGGTTTAATGCGCCCATTTAGGTGTCATTGCGCCCATATAACCTTCCAATGCACTTATGTACCCCCCATTGCGCCCATAAAAGAGCCATTGCACCCATTTTAAGTTTTAATGTGCCCATTTAGGTGTCATTGCGCCCATATAACCTTCTAATGCACTTATGTACCCCCCATTGCGCCCATAAAAGGGCCATTGCGACCATTTTAAGTTTAAATGTGCCCATTTAGGTGTCATTGCACCAATATAACCTTCCAATGCACTTATGTACCCCGCATTGTGCCCATTTTAAGTTTTAATGCGCCCATTCAGGTGTCATTGTGCCCATATAACCTTCCAATGCACTTATGTACCCCCATTACGCCCATAAAAGGGCCATTGCGCCCATTTTAAGTTTTAATGTGCCCATCTAGGTGTCATTGTGCCCATATAACCTTCCAATGCACTTATGTACCCCAATTGCGCCCATTTTAAGTTTTAATGCGCCCATTTAGGTGTCATTGTGCCCATATAACCTTCCAATGAACTTATGTACCCCCATTACGCCCATAAAAGGGCCATTGCACCCATTTTAAGTTTTAATGCACCCATTTAGGTGTCACTGCACCCATATAATCTTCCAATGCACTTATTCATTGCACCCATAAAAGGGCCATATCGCCCATTTTAAGTTTTAATGCACCCATTTAGGTGTCATTGCGCCCATATAATCTTCCAATGCACTTATGTACCCCCCCATTGTGCCCATAAAAGGGCCATTGTGCCCGTTTTAAGTTTTAATGCACCCATTTAGGTGTCATGGCGCCCATATAATCTTCCAATGCACTTATGTACGTCTCACGGTGCCCAAATACGTCCAATTGTGCCCATTTTTTTGTAATTGCGCCCATATAATTTGCAATGGTCTTATGTGTGTCCTATTTGCACCCATTTACATTCCAATGCGCCTCTTGTTTTGAATCCCTTCAACACCAAAGTTACATCGCATGTTTTCATGTAATACAGACGGCAGGGTCACTTTCAAAAAGTTAATATCCAACTCATATATTTGTCAAAAATATTTTGGTGGAGATGATCCAAGGTTAGCATCAATTGTGCAGAAGATAAAAAGTCTTTCTCCTACAAACACGAATGAGCTGAGGAGGGACCGTGTGAAGATGTTGGTAATTGTATTATTCGGCCACTTTCTCTTCCCCTCTGGTAATTTATATTAATACCTCCTTTCTTGTGAATTGTCGCAACCTTGGTTGTTGAAGATGGGCAACTTCCTACGAATGGAACACCCCAACGAGCAATTAATCATAAACATGTGGTCTTATGCAACAAGGTTGTCAGCCATACTCCGGCAAAAAGATCTGAAATTGGATTCCTTGCCTTCGACTATTTTTTATGATCTTGTGGGTCAACCAGTCATATCCATAAGTGAACCTACCCAAGGTGCAACCATCCGACATGAAGATGCAAGCAAACAACATGCAATACCAGAAAAGCATAATGAAAAAGGCAACATGGAAGCTCTGCTTGCCGAGATTGAAGCAACCGAGCTGGTAGTGGAGAAGAGATTTGCAAAGGAGAAGGAAATAAATAACAAGAAGTTGTTCATGAGGATGCAAAAAGGCTTAGATAGACTTCATGACTATTGTGACGAGTTGCACACTGCTAACATGTCAATGAAGCAAAGACTCTCCGAGATTGATGACTGTACCCAGCCTTACGTAGAGCACTGGGCAAATCATGATAAGGAAAATAAACGCAAACTGTATGTTTGGGAAGAAGCCTCACCGGAGAAGCAACAAGAGCCTACATTTGGAAGTGGAGAGTTTTCCCCAAAATCTCCAGCTAAAGAACATTCTCTAAGTGAAAAAGAAGGTATTGACTTCTGACAAATGTAAAATTGTTGCCAATATTGTCTAACAAACCTTGATCCAAGATTTTGTCTTCTTTACAGAAGAGAGTAGGTTGTCATCAAGCCCCAAGTCTCCTGCAACAGTTGACCTATCTTCAGTTGAGTCCCCCAACTTGTTGATAAATGTACAACCATCCAGAATAGATAAGATAGTAGTGGACCACCTCAATGAAAGTGACCAATAATTTCTAAAGTCGGTGGTATCCACTATAAAAGTTGGTCAAACCTTGTGGCTGCTTGGAGATACTGGAGTGTTGGGGGAGGACTTATTGCCAAGCCTTAAATATCAAGGTTTTGTCTTGGAAACGGAAAGAAATGTATATAAATATTCATATGTGACAATAGATGTTGCATTGTGCCCATGTAATTCCAATTGTGTCCATATATCTTTCATTGCACCCATATAATATCAATTGCACCCATATATCTTTCATTGCACCCATATAAGTCCTATTGCGCCCATATATGTTTCATTGCACCCATGTAATATCAATTGTGCCCATATATCTTTCATTGTGCCTATATAATTTCAATTGCGCCCATATATCTTTCATTGCGCCCATGTAATTTCAATTGGGCCCATATACCTATCATTGCGCCCATATACGTTTCATTACACCCATATAAGTCCTATTGCGCCCATATATGTTTCATTGCACCCATTTAATTTCAATTTCACCCATATATCTTTCATTGTGCCCATGTAATTTCAATTGCGCCCATATATCTTTCATTGCGTCCATATAAGTCCTATTGCACCAATATAAGTCCTATTGCACCCATATATGCTTCATTGCACCCATGTATCTTCTATTGCGCCTATATAATTACTGTTGAGCCCATGTAGGTTTGTAACGACTCCTACATTTTATTTTTTGTAGTATATACAGTCGATGTGCCAAATTTTGTAAGAACAATATGCAACGAGCTCTGATCGTGAAATGCCCATAATACTACACGTCAATACTTGTCATTCAATAGAGGGAGGTGATGACAGTAACATAGAAATGTACTTCACCAGGCGATTGGATGAATTAAAAACAAATGACAAAGCCATAATGGTGCTTCACTCCAATTACCATTGGCATTTGCTAGAGATCAACATGAAATAGAAAATTATGTTCCACTACAACAGTGCATGCTTATACTGTATGAAAAACAATTGCCCTCAACATCTTCTGTGGGACGCCCATGCAAAGGTGGCATGCAATATTGTAAGAAAACATGCATCTCATCACATACTTAATGTATGCTTTCTTATGTACTCCTTTTAAGACATTGCTTGCAATTCATTTTACAGGGTGTGTGGCTGAAAAAAAATATCTTTGCACAACATTTGGTACATGAAGCAAATGAGTGGAAAGTGCAATACTGCAGGAACTGTCCACAACAACCAGCTGATAACAATGATTGCAGACTATTCACTCTACATTGGATCAAAAGAATATTGGATGGACAACCAATTATAGGGGATGAAACTACTGCTGAAGATATTCACAAGTTGAGAGGGGAGTTTGCAGTACAAATGTTGAGGGACAAGTCTAGCCGCGTCAAGAAGTGAACAATTACGCGTCAAAAAAAGAACAATTAGGTGCCTATTTTGTATGTGTAACTCAACCCTAATGTTGACCATATTTAACAAGTAATTGTTGATGTACCTAATTTCATCTGTTGATGTGCCCACGGCATGTATATTTTGGAACTATGTGTTGATGCACCCACAACATGTATATTTTGGAACGGTGTTGACGTCCCACGTCATGTCTAAATGTGCCCACTTCATTTATTTATTATATCAATGTGTCCACTTCATTAGTCAAGGCTTCTAATTGATAACTTCATGACTATGTGTTGATGCGCCTATTTCCTGAGATAATGCGCCCACTTCCTGAGCTATTGCGCCCACTTCCCGAGCTAATGCGCCCACTTCCCGAGATAATGCACCTACTTCCTGAACTAATGCACCCACTTTCTGAGATAATGTGCCCCGTTCCTAAGCTAATGCGTCCACTTCCTGAGCTAATGTGCCCATTTAGGATCCAATGTGCCCCCTTCCTAAGCTAATGCACCCACTTTCCGAGATAATGCGCCCTTCCTAAGATAATGCACCTACTTCCTGAGCTATTGCGCCCACTTCCTGAGATAATGTGCACACTTCCTGAGCTACTGCGCCCACTTCCTGAGATAATGTGCCCACTTTTCAAGATAATGCACCCCTTCCTAAGCTAATGCGCCCACTTCCAGAGCTAATGCGCCCACTTCCGGAGCTAATGCACCCACTTTACGAGATAATGTGCCTACATCCTGATCTAATGCACCCATTTTCTGAGATAATGTGCCCACTTCCTGAGCTAATGTGCCCACTTTCTGAGATAATGCACCCACTTTCTGAGCTATTGCGCCCACTCATGGCTTAATGCGCTGACTACATGCATCAATGTGCCACTTCATGGTGACGTCATATATCAATGCGCCTACTACATGGGCTAATCCCCACTACATGCATCAATGCCCACTTCATGGGACCCTTAACAACACAACATTAACCAAATAAGTAAAATACTATATTTTGTCATGAAGATATTCACTAAACATGCATAAAAATTTACAACGGTTAGTTACACTTAACCCAAAAAATACTTGAATGATATAGCTTAACATCTGAACATTATTGTCACCACACCCAGTTAATGACTCAATGTGCCCACTCATGACTAACTGCGCTGCGTCAACGCGCCAACTTCATGAGAAACTTACAAAAAACAAGTTAAAATGCGAAAGATGTAGACTTCACATACTAGTTCGCACCTTAATTACTACTAGTTTTGACGCTTCTTAGCTTTTGACATTCTCTCATCATATGACTTGTACCTCTTTTTACGCGGTCTACCAACTTGACCCACCATATTTGGGTTTTGAATTCCTTCAGCATCAGCAGATTCCGAAACCTATAATGCAAATGTTACAACAACATTAATAAAATTGTTAAACTTGATCATTCATATTACGATTTATTTATATATAGAAGAAATTGCGGCTTACACCATCTGATACCCCCAACGTCCCTTTTTATTTTCTCCAACCCTTTCATAATTAAATCAAATTTCTCCCGAGACATTGCAACTGCCTCACCCAATGGCTGGATGTTTTGTACGACAGCACCATACCTATCCTCAGAGTTAGTATATTCAACATGTTGTATAGTGTCTGGTTTTCTTACAATTCATTTGACATCCTTCCTCCATATGTCAATCATAAGGTATTCCTCATTCAACTTGACAATACCAAGGAACATATACACAACAAACATGTGTCTACATATAATGCCCGATGATTCAAACATTAAACAATTACAAATAGCTCTGAGCTTTGATGTGCTATATACCAATTGAAATGACTTCAGTCGTGGCACAAAAATGTTAGAATCACCTTGTATCCTCTTCCTCTCAAAAACCTCAAGGAAATACAGTTCTCCGGTTGTCATTCTATGAACCGTGTTGCAGTACATGAGGCCCTAAAGCTCTGTATGAAATTTCTTAAAAATGTCCAATGAGTACCATTCACCAAGTTGACGTTCCATTTCAAAAGTAGTCCTCTGTATAGGATTTTTGTGAACACATTCGTAGTCTGCTTCAGATTCCTTCTTGAACTTCACACTTACAACAAGTTCAAATTGTTCAATAAATTCTTCAACATCATTCTTTCTCTAAAATGACCTTTAGAAAACGCATTGATGGATTCACTTCTTTGTGTTGTAGACATTCCAGCCCAAAATGATGTTTACACATAGCATGGCACCCACATCTTCTGGATAGGGTACATCTGTTGGACTCATCTATTTTGTTGTAAGTTGTGCAAGTTTACCAATTCAGTCCATCGGTTTTCGAAATCAATTGTAGTTATCAAGTCATATACGGCTCCTTTGATAGCCTTACGTGCTCCTTCAAAATTTTCAAACTTCTGCGGTAGCTTCTTCATTATGTGCCACAAACACAATCTAGGCTTGGTAGTGGGAAACACTTCGGAAATAACATTGATAATGGACTAAGCTTGCGACGAAGAATCATACTTCTGAAAATACCACAACTGCTCCACCACCGGTGAGAAAAAGAAAGATGACCTCGTCCGACTCTGTGACGAAGAAGCCTACTTCTGAAAAGGCCACAAATCCTCCGCCGACGACAACAACTGGCAACACATCTCCAACACATGCACAACAAGAGAGAACCAAGAAGAGTTAGAGAAGGAAAAAAGGGCAGAGAAAGTGGCGGAAGAACTCAACGAGGCAGAACCATCTGATGCAGACAAGCAGCCAAAGCGGTTGAAGTCTAGGTGCTCGTGGAAAATCTTCAAAGACATATACAACACTTTCAGTGAAGACGAACAAGCCGTCTTCGCAACAACACCTTTCAAATGCCTACATGACATCAGACGAGTACCAATTAATGACACTATGCTGATAGAGGATCTAGCATCCTATTTCAACAACCAAGATGGGACATTCAACTTCGGGAGTCGGAGATTGGAGTTTGCTATAGATAAAGTAAGACAGCTTCTAGGCGGTCTTCCTGAAAAAGGTATTAATTCTATTTGACACTGCCTATGTACATACTGCCCATGTAGGTTTAATTGCGCCAATTTACTTTCCATTGTGCCCTTATATGTTATATTGCACCAATATAACTTCCATTGAGCCAACATACTTTTAATTTTGCCCCTATATCTTCTTTTGTGCCCATATACAATCAATTGCACCCATAGAAGTTGCACTGCACCCATAAACATTCTAATGTGCCCAAAGAAGTTGCACTGCGCCCATAAATGTTCATTGCGTCCATAGAAGTTGCACTGCGCCCATAGACGTTCATTGCACCCATTTTAGGTGCAATGCACCCATTTAGGATCCAATGCGCCCATTCAGCCTTTTAAGACCCATGAATGTCCCATTGCGCCGATTTTATGTTTCATTGCGCCCATTTAGGTGTCATTGTGCCCATACAAGTCCCATTGCACCCAAATACGTCCATTTGCCCCATTGCGCCAATGTGTGCCCTATTGCACCCATAAAAGGGTCATTGTGCCCATACGTTTAATTGCGCCCATGTGGGTTCCATTACGCCCATGTGTGCCCCATTGTGCCCATAAAAGGGTCATTGTGCCCATTTAATGTTTAATTGCGCCCATACAGGGTGTTACAACCCCAAATTTTGGGTTCAATTGGTGAGAAATGTAATTTCTTATATTAAAGATAATTGAACAAATAATGATATAATTTGTTTTGAATAAATAGATTTCATTTACAATAGCCTTGATGTTTGTGTTGTGGGCTTATTGGCTATTGGGCCCAAATAACAAGAAAATTTAACTAGTGAATGAATAATTGAATACTTGAGAAAAGAAAAAGGTGGAAACCTCTAGAAGGTAAATCCAAAGAGGGATTTCATGCCTCTTGGGTTCCTTGGGTTCCAAGGAGTCCAAAGTTGCAAAGAAAAGGTAATAAGAAAAGAAAAGATTAAATAAGTATTTCTTTATTAAGAAAGAAATTGAAAATAATGATAAAATGTGGGAAATGAATGGAAAGAAGCATAAATGAGATTTCTTAGTGGAAATTCATATCTCAAGGATTCCTAATATTAAAAGGAATACCAATGAGGAAAATAAAAGAGAAATACTCAAAAAGAGATATTTTAATGAGAAATAAACAAGATAATGTGAAATAATGCATATAGATGTATCTAGGAGGATAAAAAGTATCCTTGGAAAAGGAATTTAGAAATAATAGAGTGCCTTGGGATCCGAGGAGTCCCAATAAAGAAGAAAGATAGAGAAAATACCAAAATTGCAAAATAAAAGGATAATGTGATACATTATTAATGAATTTTGTGTTGTTTTTCAAAATGTGGTATTCTCTATTAAAAGAAAACATGATTTCGTGACAAATAACTAAAAGGCAAGAATAAATAGAGTAAGGATTTTTGTATTCCAAAATATTCAAGAAATAAGGTATATCAAAGAGATGATTAGTAGAGAGAGAAAGAGGAACTTGCTTAGTAATGAAGAAATCAAATTCCTTTGGAAAAGGGATGTGTTTCTTCGTGGGCAAGCCATCCTGGGGCTTCTTTACCCTCCCTATATAAGGGAAACACCGTGGATAGAGCCCAGAAGATCCCACACCTCGTTTTATCCTCTTCTTCCACGATTTCATACAAAAACCCTAAACTTGGGGGTAGTTCTATCTCTGGATCAACGACGAGCTATGGAACCGTCTTGTTGGAGGCGAGAGGCTTCTACATCAACCCTAGATCGATCGGCTACCCTCTAATGCCCGGGACTTCACGCAGCATCACCGGAGATCTGCAGCAGGGCTGTGTTGTGCAGGCTCAAGCAGCCGCACACCCGGCCATCCTGGCCGAGGGTCAGGGCTTGGATGGGGCCGTCGGAGGTGAGGGATTCCTCCCTGGTGGCCGACGAGGTCAAGAGGAGAAGGGGGAGCCACACCCGCATGGCTAGGGCAACCGCAGCTGGGCTGCGATTGCACAGTAGCGCGTCAGGAGGAAGAAGAAGAAGGCAAGTGTCGTTGGACACTTTTGCCCCTCCATGGGCTGTAGAAACCGCTAACTTATCGAGGGTATCTTCGTAACTTCGAAATGTTTCTGAGCTAGCAACGTTGCATGGACTGTGATGACGTGGCAACTCTCGATTGGCCAAGTAAGTAAACTCTTGCTAAATTCATAATTAAAGATTGGTAACTCCGATTAGGACAAGTAATATATGAATTTTGATCAGGAGAACGAGAGGAATCCAATAAAAATGATATTAAAGATGATTCCGTTCCTAATTGCAAAAGTACTATAAGTTGATGAAAAGTGCATTAAAGTTAGGTTAAAAACCCTTTTTGTGATTAAAGGTTGAATCTAGTATGCTTAATGGGTTAATCGAAGTATTAATAACCTGTTGAATGATAATGTTAGATTCGAACCTGATCTAGATGTAAAATTGCATGATTTAGGGTTTTTACCTCATATGAGAATGATTAAATAATTTAGAAACCCTAATTTAGGGTCAAAGAAGATAAGATCATATTTAATTTGAAAATTGTGAAAATATGATTGTTTAATGATGGTTCTAAGTTATTTGTATATAAAAGACCTTAATTCTGGATAAATACCCTAAATGTAGTAATTAGGATCTTTTCATAAATAAAAGGTGGAATTGATGGAAAAATGAGTTCATATGTTAATTAGACCCTAATGAACTTTGAATTAATGATAGATGTGCATAATGATCTTGTCATGGATTAAAAGGATAAAAATAGTAGCTTTAATGAAAAAGAAGCTTAATGAAATTAATTAATGATTATTGTGCCTTTAATATGAAAATATGGTTATATGTTGTTGTTACGATAACCTTAATGATGAAGAATAGATGAGATAATTAGGGTTTATGAGTAATGGCATAAAATTAGGGTTTAATATGGTAAAAGATGAAGGGAAACCCTAATTGCAAAATGAAACCCTAAAATGGATACAAAAACCCTAGAAAGTGAATCCAAGTCAATAAAGTAGATTCTTGATAAAGTGTGTAATAAATAGAGTACATATTCTTTTCAGGAATTATGTGATTATTGAATTGCTTGCTTGGATTGCATTCTTGGTTGGATTTGCTTAATGCTTGTGAAATCATCAAATCAGGTATGTGGTTACGCTTATGATTATCCCGACTAGTTTTCCGGGGATTTTATCGACGTTTCCCTCATGGCTTGAAATAACTATTGGATGTTTTTATTTCATGCAACTATAGAGTGACTATGACTATCACTATGAATATACATGTATAACTGGCTAGATCCAGGACCACCTTTGTGGCTTGTAAAGGCTAAAAAGGGGTAACCTAGGGTAAGGTCTAGGTTATCGTGGGTTAGAAATTGGGCTACCAAGTGTAGTGCCATGAGACCCATTAGCATGCCATGAGTTATGGAGTGGGCTACTTACGAGTAGTGTAATGTGACTCAACCCTAGAAACTGGTTCACCTATAGGTGGGACCATGAGGGGTTTAATGAGGATCTACCATAAGGAAGGTAGTATCCAGGTCCACTACAAGGATAACACAGAGGATAGGGTACTCATGGATCGTGGAGTTATATTTAAAACATAATCTTGGTTGTTAAATGATTAATTGAATGATTACGTTGTTATCATAGTTGCACATTTATTGTTTCCTCCACATACCAGCTTCGGCTGACCGACGTTTTGTTTGTCGGCGTTTTATGTACAAGCCAAAAGGACAAACAGTAAATCGTCATATTGTGAAACACATGAAGTAAAATACAAGGAGGATTAGTTAGAATAGAATCCATAAGTGGATAGAAGATTAGAGATCCAAGTTTTCAAAAAGGTATGCAAAAGTTTATTTTCTTACAGTTTTCCCGTTTAGTCTATTAAAATTTGATAATTATTCTTGGTTAATTGCCGAACCTTTGATCCGGAAGTTATGGGTGCAGCTTCGACCTCTCGGTCTCCCTTAATTGGGGGTTATCGGGAGGTGGGGTCGTAACATTTGGTATCAGAGCGTAGGTTCCTCACTTAACCATTAATAATTATTAAATTTTACAAACTCCATAGAACCCAAGGGATTTATTAGAGGATTATCTTAAAGACGGTGGTGTCTAGAAAAGGATCACGATCGGGGGCTGGCAATATTTTCCTATGCACTGCTAGTCGGAATATGAGGACTCTCGGATCCGTGTGACTGCTTGGCCAAAGTCTTAGGGTATGAATTGAAATAAGATACCTTTAGGACTTGCTCATCTTATTCATCCCTTCTCATCACAAATTCTATTAAGGACCTTAAGGATTAGGGTTTTCTCTCTTTTCCTCACCCTCTTGAGGTATGGGTAAGGTTGATAAGGTTTAGGGAATCCTCCTCAAAATTAATAAAAAGCATGTAAATAAGATGTCATGGACATAAGCTTAATAGATTAAGCGTAAAGGAATAGATACATGCTTAGGTCGTACGACATAAGTTATCATGCCCTCAGGAGAGACCTGAGGATAGACCTTCTTGTCAGGAGGATAAGTCAAGAAAGTTAGTCTTGGAGATAGAGATCTCCATTGCAAGTAGAGACCTGGCACATTCTCTGAGGATGATGATAACCCTAACCCTAGGTGTTGGTTAGAGAGATATGAAGTGGTGAATAGATATCACGATAGACCGGGTGTTTGAAAGGACATGCCTTTGGGATGTCATATGATCCATGGGTAACCTAACACCTTTAGCAACCCAACCCTGGGAAGGGTCGTGCATGCTAGAGTGAAGGTTGACTCCTTCATTAATGAGGTTAGAGAAGGACCTGTAGAAACCCTATGGGCTTATGCAAATAGGGCATAGCATGCACCCATGATACGTTAGTAGTGTGAGCATAGGTTGAAACCCTGGCCGGGAGAGTTGAATGGGTAGCTTATGTGATAAGCATAAGGGGTTATGGATAACCTTGAGCGAACATAAGTTGAACTTAGGCTTCACCCAGGTAGGGGCATGCTTTTGAGGTTGATCCTTCATGAAGAGAGGACTTCTTATGGTGAGGTCGGATGTAGGGTTAGCTCTAGAGAGAGAGTAGGAAACCCAACAAGAAGGTTGGAAGCCTAAAACCCTGAGATATGAGGAAAAGTCAGGAGTGGAGGTTGATGCAACCTAAGTGGATAATAGTGGTCGTCACATGCTTGATCCCTAGAAGTTGATGATGTCTTGGTTACCATGGGAGGAACCAAACCCTAGAGAGAGGACGAGGCTTCTAGCACTAATGTGCCTATGGTATAAGAGTTTACCTTCTGAGAAAGGAAGAAGAAGTTTTGTATACCCTGGAGAGGATTAGTAACAGGTTATGAAGCCTTGTATCCTATTGTTTGCCCTTGAGGAGGACCCAACTCTAAGTGTTGCTCGAGTTGAAGGATGACAGGAAGTTCATGTCATGCCTTTTGCATGCTTGTTCGTTGTTAAGAGATAGAGCATGCAATTGGACACCTAAAAGTGAACCTAGGGTTCCTAGGCCTAAGAGGGGAAGTGGTGTACCTAATGCTCATAATGAGAGTTGAGTTTCTATGGATGCGAGCATGGAACTTCCTATGTTGAGAGGAAAAGAAAACCCCTTACGTTTAAGGTATGTTTGGCAAACCCCTCCCAGCTAAGTTGATGACATGGGAATGTATGACCCTGATCTAATGTTGAAGAATGAGAACCCAGATGACCTAGCTTAGTTTAGTGGTCTGCTTGTGCCTTAATAGCTTACTAGGGTTACACATATGGATGTAAACCCTAGACTTAAGGATGTTTGTGACCTTATTGTCAAGAGTTGTAGTTTCCTCCCATCCTGGGAGAGGGACCCTTTGGTAGGGTGTATACTAGTCTTGTAGTTATGAGGAAACCTAAAGAGGTCTCATAGGATCTTAAGAAGCTATGTGTAAAGTACATGGTATGAAAATGAACCTCTAGACCCATAACCATCTCTAAGTGCATATGGATGTGTTACCATGGAGGTAACCTGTATGGGGCTTGACCAAGGTGGGCAGGATTGCCACGATCCCTATGAAAGGATGAAAGTCAGCCCATGAATGCAGAGAGAGAGATGATGAAGGCTTGGGTAAGGTTCTAAGTTGAACATGTACTATAAGAGAATCCTAAGTCTATCCTAGGGTCAGGTAGGGATAAGACCGATGGAAGTAGGAGTTGCCTAATTCCCTAGTTGCACATGACCATAGGGTCGGGAGGTAACAACTATCATTGTCTGAGGGCCATGGGTTAGGAGATTGATCACCTTCATGAACTCATGGGACCCAACGGGCAGATGAGTAGGGCACTCTCTGAATGCATAAGGGAAGAGGGATGAACCCAAAAGTGCCGGCACCCTATAGACCTAGAGGAGAGGACCAAGGATTGTGTGGTGACCCAAGTAGGTTCGAGACCAGTTTTCCATGGAGGAGACTTTGACAGTAAGATGATTGTAATATAGAGGCATAAATGGCACGTTTCGATTTAGATTTGAAGGTGTACTAGTAAGGTGGGATGTACCATCTCTACTCTTGGAACAGGAAGAACTTTGTATTTGGACGGCCGCCAAATGCTTATTTCTTCTTGTTATGGGAGTGAGAGATAGGACAATACACATACCATACACCACGGATAAAAAATGATGTGAGTTGGAACGTTGCTACGAGGCATGAGGATAGAGAGGATAACATGCCCTGGTAAAGTGAATGATACATGGATGGTTTGCAAACACTAAGAGGAATAATGTAGTCACCTTATGAGGATGTTTTTATCATGAGATGTGAGTCATACAAGGTTGAGTTTGATCACCAAGAAGATGAGCTCAAGGTGTTCTCAATAAAGTAGACTTAGAGCTGAAATGAGATAATAAGTGGAATACATGAAGGTGTATGACATCAACTCTACCTAATGCATAAGAAGGTGAAGTGGTAATGGATGCTCTGGTTGAGATATATCTGCCTAGTTTGGCTAAAAGAGGTTGTTAGACTAACCCTAAGTTTGGAAAAGAAGATATGTTTGGCTAACACTAATGTAACAAGATCAATTAATGGTTAGCCAGTTTAGTCCTTGATGCAACGAAAGAATGGTGGTAGGACCTCAGATGCACTTCTTTGGAAAAGAAGGCGATGAAACCCCGACTAGAATGGTTTAGGGTTTTGAGGTATTGATCTTGAGGAATAATGACATATAAGAGATCATGATTTTAAGATCACCATACACCGTACTACGAAGATAATAAGTGACAATAGTACTTTAGATACCTAAGATTATGTTGCATGTGGTATATGGCAATGCAAGCCGAGGGTGAAGGACAAACACCAGTAACCCAGTGCATGGATATAAAGGATAAAGAGTCCCCGAAAGAGAAAGGGAGTTCATTACTATGGATGTTGTAAGTCTCCCCTAGACCAAGGAAGGTCAAGATGCAATATGGGTTATGGTAGATCGCCTTACCTAGATGACATGAGAAAGAAAGAGTACTGTCAAGGGACAGATCGGGTTGAACTACATATGAGAGAGATGGTTCAACTACATAAGTACAAAAGTTATATTGAGTATAACCTAAAGGCTCACTTCTGTGAGGTGGACGTAGAAACATGAAGAACTCTATGTTAGTACGGTTTATCACCCCTAACTAATGGTTAGTAAGATCCAGACTAAAGGGTCTGATGAGAGCATGTATGCTCGTTCAGGGTGATATCTAGAGATAGTTCTTGTGATGATGACCACCATAGCCAGTATCGGGATTTAAAGAAGCTCTGTAAGGGAGGTTGTGTCAGTCACCACTTCAGTAAGGTGATGTTGGTGAAAGGATCATGTGAGAAAGTCGCTTTGATCGTGCAATGGCTGAAAGGAGCCTAGAGATGACGAGAGCATTGAGCAAATGCAAAGTAGACATGCAGTTCACTGTGGGAGAATATATGACATGAAAAATCTGACCCCTCTAAGTTATAGCAAAGAGAGCTGAGTCTCCGATGCATGGGTTCTTTTAACATGGTTTGGTGGAGAAGTTTAAGTTTGATCTTACCCCTCATGATAAAGTAATGTGTGATGAGTTCCATGTGTCCAATTTAGAGCACTATGTGAGGTACCCCGACCATGTGCTGAGCAATGAACCTAGTGAGCCCAAGGGAGGCTGAAATGGCCTGAGTCACCTGTGCAGTTTATAGACGCCAGGATGAAAGAACTCAGAGGAAAGAATATGTGATGATAAAGGTTCCTTGGAAGCACCATGAGTATGGTAAAGTCGCATAGGGGCCAATGATGGACATGGAAAAGTCTTATACTGAATTGTTTGTTTGCTTGATAGAATTTTAAGGACAAAATTCCTATAAGAGGGGAAGGATGTTACAACCCCAATTTTTGGGTTCAATTGACGAGAAATGTAATTTCTCATATTAAAGATAATTGAAAAAATAATGATATAATTTGTTTTGAATAAATAGATTTCATTTACAATAGCCTTGATGTTTGTGTTGTGGGCTTTATTGGCTATTGGGCCCAAATAACAAGAAAATTCAACTAGTGAATGGATAATTGAATACTTGAGAAAAGAAAAAGGTGGAAACCTCTAGAAGGCAAATCCAAAGAGGGATTCCATGCCTCTTGGGTTCCTTGGGTTCCAAGGAGTCCAAAGTTGCAAAGAAAAGGCAATAAGAAAAGAAAAGATTAAATAAGTATTTCTTTATTAAGAAAGAAATTGAAAATAATGATAAAATGTGGGAAATGAATGGAAAGAAGCATAAATGAGATTTCTTGGTGGAAATTCGTATCCCAAGGATTCCTAATATTAAAAGGAATACCAATGAGGAAAATAAAAGAGAAATAAAGAGAAATCCTCAAAAAGAGATATTTTAATGAGAAATAAACAAGATAATATGAAATAATGCATATAGATGTATCTAGAAGGATAAAAAGTATCCTTAGAAAAGGAATTTCGAAATAATAGAGTGCCTTGGGATCCGAGGAGTCCCAATAAAGAAGAAAGATAGAGAAAATACCAAAATTGCAAAATAAAAGGATAATGTGATACATTATTAATGAATTTTGTGTTGTTTTTAAAAGGTGGTATTTTCTATTAAAAGAAAACATGATTTTGTGACAACTAACTAAAAGGCAAGAATAAAGAGAGTAAGGATTTTTGTATTCCAAAATATTCAAGAAATAAGGTATATCAAATAGATGATTAGTAGAGAGAGAGAGGAACTTGCTTAGTAATGAAGAAATCAAATTCCTTTGGAAAAGAGTTGCGTTTCTTCATGGGAAAGCCATCCTGGGGCTTCTTTACCCTCCCTATATAAGGGAAAGACTGTGGACAGAGCCCAGAAGACCCCACACCTCGTTTTATCCTCTTCTTCCACGATTTCATACAAAAACCCTAACCTTGGGGGTAGTTCTATCTATGGATCAACGACGAGCTGTGGAACCGTCTTGTTGGAGGCGAGAGGCTTCTACATCAACCCTGGATCGATCGGTTACCCTCTAATGCCCGGGACTTCACGCAGCATCATCGGAGATCTGCAGCAGGGCTGCGTTGTGCAGGCCCAAGCGGCCGCACACCCGGCCATCCTGGCCGAGGGTCAGGGCTTGGATGGGGCCGTCGGAGGCGAGGGAGTCCTCCCTGGTGGCCGACGAGGTCAAGAGGAGAAGGGGGAGCCACACCCGCACGACTAGGGCAACCGCAGCTGGGCTGCGATCGCACAGTAGCGCGTCGGGAGGAAGAAGAAGAAGGCAAGTGTCGTTGGACACTTTTGCCCCTCTACGGGCTGTAGAAACCACTAACTTATCGAGGGTATCTTCGTAACTTCGAAATGTTTCTGAGCTAGCAACTTTGCATGGACTGTGATGACGTGGCAACTCCCGATTGGCCAAGTAAGTAAACTCTTGCTAAATTCATAATTAAAGATTGGTAACTCCGATTAGGACAAGTAATATATGAATTTTGATCAGGAGAACGAGAGGAATCCAATAAAAATGATATGAAAGATTGATTCCGTTCCTAATTGCAAAAGTACTATAAGTTGATGAAAAGTGCATTAAAGTTAGGTTAAAAACCCTTTTTGTGATTAAAGGTTGAATCTAGTATGCTTAATGGGTTAATCGAAGTATTAATAACCTGTTGAATGACAATGTTAGATTCGAACCTGATCTAGATGTAAAATTGCATGATTTAGGGTTTTTAACTCATATGAGAATGATTAAATAATTTAGAAACCCTAATTTAAGGTCAAAGAGGATAAGATCATATTTAATTTGAAAAATGTGAAAATATGATTATTTAATGATGGTTCTAAGTTATTTGTATATAAAAGACCTTATTTCTGGATAAATACCCTTAATGTAGTAATTAGGGTATTTTCATGAATAAAAGGTGGAATTTATGGTAAAATGAGTTCATATGTTAATTAGACCCTAATGAACTTTGAATTAATGATAGATGCACATAATGATCTTATCATGGATTAAAAGGATAAAAATAGTAGCTTTAATGAAAAAGAAGCTTAATGAAATTAATTAATGATTAATGTGCCTTTAATATGGAAATAAGGTTATATGTTATTGTTACGATAACCTTAGTGATGAAGAATAGATGAGATAATTAGGGTTTATGAGTAATGGTATAAAATTAGGGTTTAATATGGTAAAAGATGAAAGGAAACCCTAATTGCAAAATGAAACCCTAAAATAGATACAAAAACCCTAGAAAGTGAATCCAAGTCAATAAAGTAGATTCTTGATAAAGTGTGTAATAAATAGAGTACATATTCTTTTCAGGAATTATGTGATTATTGAATTGCTTGCTTGGATTGCATTCTTGGTTGGATTTGCTTAATGCCTATGAAATCATCAAATCAGGTATGTGGTTACACTTATGATTATCCCGACTAGTTTTCCGGGGATTTTATCGACGTTTCCCTCATGGCTTGAAATAACTGTTGGATGCTTTTATTTCATGCAACTATAGAGTGATTATGACTATCACTATGAATATATATGTATAACTGGCTAGATCCGGGACCACCTCTATGGCTTGTAAAGGCTAAAAAGGGGTAACCTAGGGTAAGGTCTAGGTTATCGTGGGTTAGAAATTGGGCTACCAAGTGTAGTGCCATGAGACCCATTAGCATGCCATGAGTTAACGAGTGGGATACTTACGAGTAGTGTCATGTGACTCAACCCTAGAAACTGGTTCACCTATAGGTGGGACCATGAGGGGTTTAATGAGGATCTACCATAAGAAAGGTTGTATCCAGGTCCACTACAGGGATAGCACAGAGGACAGGGCACTCATGGATCACAGAGTTATATTTAAAATGTAATCTTGGTTGTTAAATGATTAACTGAATGATTACGTTGTTATCATAGTTGCACGTTTATTGTTTCCCCCACATACCAGCTTCGGCTGACCGACGTTTTGTTTGTCGGCGTTTTAGGTACAAGCCAAAAGGACAAACAGTAAATCGTCATATTGTGAAACACATGAAGTAAATACAAAGAGGATTAGTTAGAATAGAATCCATAAGTGGATAGAAGATTAGAGATCCAAGTTTTCAAAAAGGTATGCAAAAGTTTATTTTCTTACAGTTTTCCCATTTAGTTTGTTAAAATTTGATAATTATTCTTGGTTAATTATCGAACCTTTGATCCGGAAGTTATGGGTGCGACTTCGACCTCTCGGTCTCCCTTAATTGGGGGTTATCGGGAGGTGGGGTCGTAACACAGGGGGTCTGGTTCCATTGTTCCTCATGTGCATGTGGTACGCTAAGATCAAATTCTGCAACAAGATAATCTTTTTGTACGTCATGTTCTTCTTCAACTACATCTTTCTCTAGTAAATATTCTTCAGATTCATCACCAAATTCTTCTGCAGCTACATCTTCCTCTTGTAAATATTTTCTAGATTCTCCATCACTAGTGTCATTGGTTTCCTCGGAAGAATAATTTTCTTCATAATCACTTCTAAGTTCAACATCTACTTAAAATTTCAATTTAAATGATGTATGAGATGATAAAGAGTTTATACATACTACAATAAGATATATTTTTATGAAAATAATAAATCAAGAAGTTACCTATATTGTTATGACCGCATCTGAGCTAATTTGGTAAACTAGGGTTTACCTGGATGATTACATGCTTAATTGGATTGATCATTTCTTAAATATAATTAATGATGAAAATTCAATTATCATGTTTGAAATCTAACAAGAACTTTAAGTGTGCTTTTACTTTGAGAAATTAGGGTTTGATAAATATAACCCTAATCGGCCCAAATTAGGGTTTTGATGATATATGAATACAAAATTTGATAAATATAATGTCTCACTAAATGATTTTTAGTATTTTATGTGTAACTCTGATTGAATTCAAATTTGGATATAATTTGGATATATTAAATGTGAACACTATTGAAAAATATAAGAATTTTTGGAGAATGTTCTTACATGTTTTTCGGTCGAGTTTCAAACTCGACCGACCATGTTGCTCATTGCAATATAGCAGTGTAGTACTTGATTTTTAATTATTTATTGGTAACTCCAAATGATCTGAAATTTTTACTGGAGATATGAAACTCAATTATAAACAATAAATAATATGTTCATCATTTTTGGAGGATCTTTTAGCAATTCAGTAGATGAATTACAATAACATTTGTATGACAGAAAATTCAACTAAAATAAGAGAAAGTATAGTGAGGGGTCGATGTGCAATTGACCCAAGCATCTCAATTGCTCTATATGGTCAACCTAACACACTAGGAGCTCTCATAATTCATGATTCAATCCAGAGAAGTGAAATCCTAGAGAGAGAGGGAGAGTTAGGGTTTGAGAGGAGAAAGAGGTGGAATTGCTGATTTAGGGTTTCTCTATCCGAGATATGATAAAATCAAGTAAGTTTAGCTTCTTTGCATAGCCTTTCATGGTGAATCTTCTCTCACATGTCAAGATTCCATACCTCCTCTTATTTGATCTAAAATGGTATCAAAACTTCCCCTTTTCTCACTCTTTCTTCATAATCCCTCATTTTTAGGGTTTCCGAGTTGAAAGGAAGAAGAATTGGGTGAATTGCTAGGGATTTGATATGAGATCAAGATTTTCAGGGATGAGCTTCATTTTTAAGGTGTTTTCACACCTTAGGGTGAGTGGGAACTTCCTTTAAATAGTATATTGCATGAAAATTTGTTAAATCATCCATAATCTTCATTTGCTTAGCATGCGACTACAAATCCTGAATTGTGTGTTTGATCTAAGTTGTTGCAAAATGATATGAAATGGATTATTCCTCTGTTTGGATGAGTTTTAGATGATAAAATCACATTATAAATGTATACAATATATCCTAATGAGAATTTCCTAAGTATTCACAAAGGTTATAAGAGTAAACTAAAATATAAGGAATTTGTCTATGACTGAAATTGTTGTATAATTAAATAGAGAAATTTGTTTATCTGGATCCCCTTGGTTATGAATGATTATTTATCTAAATTCATAGTACATATATGTCAGATACTATCTTGGATTACATTTAAGGTGAATAGTATTTGTTTGATATCTCAGTAAAGAGGGTGAAATCCTAGATGTGAGGAAAGTTGGATATTTACGAATAGATATCGTGAAATCCATTTGAAGGGATTTTCTTGATATGATAGACTTTATTTAATAAAATTTACTCAATTAGATGATTTAGTTGATATTCTCGATTTCTGCCTAGATGACAATAAATGAAAAGAATTGTTTTTAAATTCAGTTCATAGTATACCTCAAACCATGTTCTAGCTATGATCTAAAATTGTTTATATGATGACATGGATATAGATATCCATGTATCTTGAATAATAGAGAATTTATAAGTTGATTGAGAATCTTCTGAAGATCTGAATTATTAAGTTATTCAGGTGCATGAACAACATTATACCTGATATTCATATTTAAGCTTAATTGATCTTACTTATGTTCCTAGTGCATTCAATTCTACATGTTTGATCTCTTTGATTTGATATATAGACAATAGAGTTTCTGATTTTCATAATACATATCCCGTGAATAGCAAGTAATCAAGGATGGAAACCCAATCTAGTATGCTTTTAAAAGTATAAATATCTAATTTAGTATTAAATGGTTGATTGAGATGACTAATGTGATATTGTGGATTTTTAGCTGAATATTATCTTATATGCATGTATGATTTGTTTATGAGATTCAAATTCTCTAATTCAAATACTTGTCATGAAATGATAAGTTATTATTCTATTGCAAGCGGAGAGATATGACATGCCCTAGATTGGGATGTTATTGATGCCATGCATATATGTGTGAAATGTTGAATGAGAATACTTGTGTAGTAGACATGATATATGTTTGAATACATGAGAAATGCTATATGTGCACGAGTAAGGAGAAATCCTAAGAAAAGGATAAACAATATGTTAAGCATTCAGTTCAGTATTATTAGTGAATTCAGTTCAGTAGTCTGAGTAGTCAGTAAGATACATAGTTAAAAGAAATCAGTCTAAGAGAAAGATATAATCAAGTTATAATAGACTCAGGAGCCCTGAACACCGTAGAATCCCTATGAGAGGTCTGTGCCTTAGGGATGAAACGACCTAACCCTGGAAGTGTCCAGTATATGGGAATCAGAACGTACTAATAGGTGGTATGGGGGACGAAGCCCTAGTGGAAGTCTCCTAAAAATACAGTATGTAGTGTCCAACATCAACCAGAGATCATGGTGGCACTAGAGTAAAGAAAAGCCAATAGGTGGCTTGACTCTTCGCCTGTGTGCTCAGGTTAGAGGAGGAGTCCAGAGGCCAGAGTGTTATTACACTGTTGCAGACCAGTGACGTAGTCAGACTTAGCATTCTTGGGTGTGTCGGCTAAGTCTTGTACGGTGTGATCGTAGTGCACTACGAGTCTTCATATGTAGAGTACACTGCATATGATCAGGGCATACACTAAAATATGATCATATAGGTTTAAAGAGTTTCTTATAAATAAAAAGAGTTAAGAAAGATTTGAGTACAATTTCATAGTAGTTGTTCTTTAAATGCAATATTTACATTCTCTGTTATTTTAACTGTATTGTTTTAGATCTGCTCAGTATAGTAGTTACTATTGTTATAATTGATATCAGTTTCTCAAAGGTATATCTATAATTATATCAGTGCTTTAGACTGTTTCTTTGAAGTACTCATTCACTGAGCGAGTAGGCTCACCCCTGTACTCAAATTTTTTTAGGGAAATCACATGGACTTGAAGAAGGTCAAATCATCAGAGTAGATCTGCCATAAGATTTAAGTCTGAGTATAGTTAAGTTCAGTCGGTCCTTGTCACTCTAGGTCCTAGTATAGATGTGAGAGAGTTATAAATGATGTTTTGTATCTTTGTTTCCTTGATAAGAGAGAATGTATATGATTATCATGTCGTATGTACATGGAAGTGTGAGAAATATAATGAATGTATGGATGTGTATCATTAATGTTGAGATCATATTAGAGTAATAAAAGTTTAATTCTCTTGTAAAGTTTGTTTATGTGATTGAATGTGAGAAAAGAAAGAGTTTAAAAAAGAAGAAAAAGTCGGGAGTGAACTTTGTATTAAGTGTAATCCTCATAGTCATGCCCTAATCTCATGATTAGTGGTAATCATGGGATGTGTGTGTGACATATATCGAACTCCATTTCTAACCACCAAGAAAAAATGAAGTAATAAATATAGAAGAACAACTAGGCAGTAAGGAACAACGACAAAGAGAACTTAATGAGGAAGAAGAACAATTAGGTGGGGGGAGGGATGATTTAATGGTCTCCAACATCCTATTTTTCATGTCAAATGTGGCAAACAATTGAGGGGCAATCTGAGTTTTCCTCTCAAATGTGTCAAACAATGCAGCAACAATCATAGTTTTCCTCTTAAATGTGTCAATCGATACATTAATGTGGAATGAAAGGCAATGAAAGGTCGCCCATTTTGTTGCAAAAATCCCGTGATATTGGGTCATCCACCATTATATTTTTTCAGCAGTTGTTGGGTTCTTTTTTCCCTCCAGCAGTGATTTCCCTCCAAAACAGAACGTCCATTCGTTTCCCCTTAAATCTGTTCGAAAATGGCATTTATTGCAACTTCACAGCAATCAAATCGCTGCTTAATTGGTGCAGGCATGCTGCCCACTCCCCACGCCTGGTCCCGAGACGTCAGATATCAAACTGCTCAAAATGTGGCCCCGCCACTGGGAAAATCGCTCCCTCCACGCGTCAAAATGTGAGTTAGCCCACACTACGCGTCCTGGAGGCATTTTTTATTTGAATATGTTTTTAGTATGTACGGATTTTACAAATTCATGTTACGTATGATTTCCTCAAGAAATTGATGTTACTTACGACAATTGCAAAAGAATAGAAATTAAAAAAAAACGTTAAATGTAATAAGTATATCTTAAATGATAGATTTTTGGAAAAATATTGGGAATAAGAACCAAAAGATATCACAAAGTATTCATCAATGGGCTTAGATTGCACTTGGTACATGGTGAATCATGGTGAGGGGAAGATGGAGAATAAATAAAAAAATATTTGGTAAACATAGAGATAGAGAGGAGAATTTTTCATAGAGAATCTATGGTGAATTTTAACATGCTTTGTCAAAATTAAAAAAATATGGTGAATGATGGTGAAAAAAATTCTTTCAAAAAATAGCTCTGCAGTAATTATTTAGACAATTATGTAAAAAAAATCTACAAAATTTTCATTCTCTAGACAAACATGTTTCTCATGAAGATTTTTCTGCCAATAAAAGCGTGAACAGACTTTACCTTCTCAACAAAACATATTTTCTTCTTAATGCTATTTCTCTATCTTTCATCCCCTAACAAAAAGTTTCTCCTGCTAACATCGTCTTTATTTTGTTAAGGTAATTATCTTCTCCTTATAAACCTCTGGCGAAGAATACATTTTACTTCAATTATAATTTTTGTCAAAAATTCATTTTCCCTTCATGGACGTGGTTTCCTCCAAGTAAAGAGCATTCTTCAAACTAAATTTCCTACCTAAAGTTTGGTTTTTATCTAAATTTTTATTTTTGACCAAATAAATAGTTTTGTTCTAAAAGATGTTATCCTTCAAGAATTTATTCAATAGCAAAATAAATCAATTAATTCTAACAAATTATTCTTCCATAAAAAAAATCCCTCTAAGACAAAGTTTTTCATTATATTTTTTCTGCTTTGGTATCCATAAGAATTGAAAATCATATATGCATTTTAATTTATCTATGTCTAGTTGAGCATCCAAATATGATGATGATCTCTTTTTTGTTTTCTGCGGCACAAGGGACGTCAAGTAATAATCAATATGATTGTAAAAGATTGATCATGTTGTATTTTCAAGAAAAAGGATTTTTGTCTACATATATTTTCAACAAAATATTTATTTTCAATTATTGTAAAGAAATGATATCAGCATTTCAAAGATTATTATGTATATTTTATATAATTAAATGACGATAGCTCTAATAAAATTGATGCGAGTACGTTTTTGTTATTTATGTACAATAAATTATTTGAGTTTCTCTCAAAATTAATAAATAGAATTTGTACTTCTATTAAATTAAAAAATATATTTCCATTCCCATACCATTGTAGCAAACAACATTGTATGCATATTTTTCCATTCTTTCCCTTCCTTGTAGAGGTGTTGCCAAGGAATAATTTTTCCTTCCCCTTCTCCAACATCATCTCCATCCCCATCATCATCCTCTTCCCATTTGTTTATCACCATGTGTCATTCTTAAGGAGCATAATTTTTTTGACTCCAATGAATAGTTGTCCCATATTTCCATGCAATAATCCTAGGAGCGTGTCTTTTTTTTAGGGGAGTGTGCGTCGCTACCTAGTCAACTATAGAGAGACAACAATGTAGATGTTGCTATTCCCAAAAGATAGAGGTAAATATGCATGTTCATCATTGCTATGCACATTACATCAAAGATTGAGATCTAAAGCCGACCAATATTTCCAATGTTTTGCTTGCTAGTATTTCCTCGACCGTCTATAACATTATGTCTTAGCAAAGATGGTGGGAAAGTTAGAGTCTTTAGAGTAGCATGGAATAGTAAATCCAACTTTGACTCAAAAATTGACACTAAGGATTAGTTTTGTTAGATGTAATAGGGTGTAGTTGTGTGAGTTTACAACATAAAAATAGTTGACTCAAGGTCAATTTAGTCAATGTTGACTAAAGGTCTAAATTGACTAAATCATTATTTTGATGATGACTAACCATTCCAATTATTTGTGTCTAATACTTGTACTTGAGTGATTTTATATTAGGTATAGACAAACTCCAAATACCCTAACTTGCGCATCTCAACTTCGAGAAAAGACAAGTCAAAATCAATGCAAGTGCACTTTTATGGAATATGATGTAAATCCATTAGAATCATATTGTAAATCAATTGTAATGATTGTATGACTTGTAATTATGCTTAGAAAAAATTAGGAGCACTTAAATCAAATATTTAAGCACTTTAATGACATTTTTAAAATTCATTACATGTACTTTATCGGCCGAGTTACAATCTCGACTGATCCTTGACAGGTTTTGAGAATGACATTGTTCGATTGAGTTTCCTATACTCACAACTCGATCGACAACTACACTGAAACAAAACTGATTTAATCTATCAGTCGAGTTTCTACCAAGACAAACTCGACCTATTGGTCAAATTTGCTCTGTCACATAGTGCATTCGGTTGAGTTACTTTTATAGAAACTCGACCAATGGCACTGTACAAAAAAGGTGTAGAAAAGTGTTTCTAGCCATTGTAGAGTTGCAACAGTCAAATATATATCTGTTGCAAACTACTAATTTGTGTTCTTAAGTGTTCCCAAAGGCTAAGAGGCATCCCCAACTGTAAATAGGACCCTTTAGGCTTCATTCCAAGGTTGAGCATTCAATGCACAATTCTAAATGAGATTCCTATTCTATAGTTGAGTGCATCCTACAACCTCCTCTCTCTCTCTCTAAACTTAATCACTTGCTACATTCGTTAGAGTGAGTACGAAATTTGTAAGAGAGCTAGTCCTACATGTATATCTTGTGAGGCTCTCACTTCAACCACCACCTTATCTCTCATTGCAACCATGAAGATAAAGATTCCTTCTCTTGGCTAAGAGAGGTGAAGAAGAATAGGGGAAGGAGTCCCTTGGTGAAGATCAAGATTGAAGACTTGGAGCAAGAGTGGGTAAGACCTTGGTGAAGGCACAAGACTCCTTACTCAAGTGGATAAGTCATTGGTGGAAGCTTCTCCTTGACAAAGGTGAAGTCAAAGACTGAAGATCCAAGAAGAGTGGGTAATTCCTTGAAGACTGAAGATCCAAGAAGAGTGGGTAATTCCTTGAAGGTTGAAGACTTGGAGAAAGAGTGGGTAAGTCTTTGGTGAAGGCGGAAGACTCATTTCTCAAGTGGGTAAATCCTTTGATAGGTTGAAGACTCTTGGTCTTGGTGGGCAAGTCCTTTGCTTGGTTGTTAGCTCTCTTGGTCCTTGAAGGGTGGCTGGGTATCCTTATCCCAGAAAAGGATGGTCATGTGTTCGTAACTCTTATAAGTGAATATATAGAGGGAGACACACTAGCCTCTCTAGGTAGTGGACTGGCATACCTCTAGTTTGAAGTATGGAACCACTCTACATAACTTGTCATTTGGTGCTTGTTCAATCTCTCTCATCCTTGCTATGTATGTTTTAGTTGTACTCAAATTTTCTATTTAGCAACCTTATATTGTGATATATCTTGAAGGTCTAATGAATTTTATTTAAGTACATTCAACTCTATTCACCCCCCTAGAGCATCCAATTACCCATCCTAAGATCCAACAAAAACATCAACCATGCACTTTGTCATCCGATTACACCCTAGCAAACATGCCTTAAAGTTGATTTCTCAAATTTAACCCAACTCTGACGCCATAAATTGACAAACTAAAGTGATTTTTTTCAAAATTATTCCATTAATAGAAATTAGACTGCTGGAGCATGGACTTAAAAATGCCCATCAAAGATAGTTGATTACGATACTAGACCATTAAAGGGGCAAGCTTTGAGTAAACAATCATTGCATACTAAATCACACACAAAATAGGAGGGCACACATGCTCCCTCATGTTAGTAAACCCAAATACCAAGGAGGGCTACTTGTACATACCTGTCGGCGCCAAGTCATGTATTCAGATAGGGAAATGATACAAATGACATGAATCGAAAAGTATAGCTCCAACCTCCCTCACGGCCTAGATGGAAACCAAACCTGGATTTTGATGCTAGAGATGGCTCCAGGTTGCACACCCTCGTCGTCCTCTCATTTCCTTCTCTACAAACACATTTTCTGCACCAAACTGCCTACAACACCCTGCCCGCCCCATACTCACCTGACCCTTCCCCAACAGCGGGATGTTGAAGCTTTGTATGATGGTTTAAAATGCTTGCATAATTGTTGAAGCGGACGCGGCGACCACTGCTAATTATACGTTTATGGTTATACTAGTGAACGCACACGTGCACATGCACGTGACATATAAAATTTGTTGGAAATGTGAGGGGAGAGGACTCGTCTGTGAAAGAGTCCCTACGGTAAAAGATATTTGTGTTGGTTGTTTGAAAGGAGAGAATCAAGGAACCGTTTCCGTGGGATGGAGAGAGAAATACCGAATTAAAGATAATAAAAGTTAATAGGAGAGTGTGGGAATAAATATTTGTAGGAGTAAAATTCCTTGAAAAAGGAGAGAAGAGAGTGAATCAAGGAGAGCGCAGCATCAAACTCGCTCTTTTTATAGTAGTATAGATATACCTAGTACTTCCAACTTTTGAAGGTGTCCTTGCCGCAGGCTTTGTGCATCGTTGTATATGATACACAATCGAGAAGTACAATCGAAAGTTTTCAAGTAGCATAATAGTTTCGAGTTTTATCAATATTTAATATTTAACGAAAATAGTTAGAACTTAATACTTATCTCCATTTGCTCATGCCTTTATTGACGTTTAATATATTCACCAACTAAGCCTCAATCTCAACTATGTTGGGGTCAGCTACATGGATCTTTTTTTCCATTCAGCTCTATCATGGGTCATATTCTGGTTGAGATGTAGAGATTTAAAATCTCTCTTTATAAGCTCTTCCCATGTTAATTTAGGCCTTCCTCATCTTTTATTAACGTATAAGGAACATTATTTACAACTTAATACTTATCTCCAACTGCCCACCAACTTTAGAGCCGTGGGTTGTCTACCTTAAAAATAAGAGACAATTTAAGCTATTTGTGTCCATGTTCATTGCAACAATCTGTTTGATTGATTAACTTTTTTGTATTCACCGCATCTTGCTTATGTTTTGCATTTTTCATAATAATATGATTCTGGTTTTATGTTTATCTCAAAAATTTATGTTCACCAAGTCTGTCTGGTTAGCCTTGAAATGAAAAATTTATTTCACGGTGCCCCTTGATAATGATAGGTATGAAGTCTAAATTTTATTTCATGGCACCCACATGGTAGATTTTTTTCAAATTTTTTTTTGCTAGCGATTCATGTAGGGTACGACCAGTCAGATTAGGATTATTTTTCATAGCGTGGAGTACCATTCAGGATGTTTGGGGTCTACATGGTGCAATTTGTCTGTGTGTTAAATGTTGATTGCTTTTCTGGAGTAGAGTTAATTTTTGTAGTCAAATAGTACATGTTGGAGAGAGTCAAGTGACAATTAATCAACTTGTTCCCTTTTAACAAATTTTACATAAATTATCATATGTATTGATTATATAATCATTGACTACAAACATATGTCTAATAAAAAAATCATATTTGGTTTTGCTAATGACACACTATATATTAGAGGGACTCAATTGACAAATATTCATGCATTATCTTTTAGTGGATACATAAATTATTATTGGAACTATTAGTCGCCAATAGGCATATGTCTAAGAAGAAGAGCACATGTAAATTTAGTAATTTCACACTATAGTTAGAGGGAGTCAGATGGTATTTCAACAAGTTGTTATATTTTAGCAAGTTGTATATAACTTACCATGATTACTGCTATATTTTAGCCACCAACAAATGCATTCTCCAAAAGGGAAGCATGCATAATTCTGGTAACACGCTACAGATTGGAGGGAGTCAACTAACAGTTATTCTAGTTACTCTCCTTTATGGGTTGTATTTAAGTTATTTTGTGTCAACCTATACAAAAAGAACATATTGGTATAAGTATACTTTTTCATACCAGTCTACTTGTCATTTTTTTTCAACTATGTTTTGAGACTAATAATGAATTTGTAGGAAAATTAATTTTGGAATTAAGTTTTGTTGATCAATAATGAGTTCACATACCTATTTGGAAAAAAATGGAAGGCAATGTCTAAATTGAAATTGAATCATATTTTTGGCAATATGTCATTTTCTATCATTTAACTAAAGATAACAATAAAAATATAAGACATTTGTGCTATGTGCTCATATAATAGTTTAATTTATTACATGCTTATGTATATTGTGCTACTTATGTCAAAAAAGGCAAGTGTATACAACAAGATTATCCATCTACAAACTGTATTCAATAATAAATATCCAAAATAAGAGATAAGTAAAGGAAAAGGAAGAAGTACAATAAAGAGGGAGAGTAGAAAACCATTGAACAAAGAGAGACAAAAAAATAAAGAAGGGAAGTAAAAGAAAGAAGGGGAGTAGAAAAAAGAAGAGGGGAGAAGAAGAAAAGAAGATTATGTGGAAATGGTGTCAAACATATAAAGTAATATGATACATTATAGAAAAAAGGGGAGAGTATTTTTTGGTATTGTCATATTTATTTTGATACTAATATAAATATTTTAATAATACTTTTTGTGTAATTAAGAAGAAGAGGGGTATTAAAAAAAGAAAAATGAGGTAAAACATCTATTAGGACCTATAAAAGTAATATACCAAATAACTTAGAGATGAGGAAAATATATTTTATTGTTAGAAAAATATTATTACAAATATTTTTCTAACAAATATACACAAACAATATAAAAAATATGATGGAGTAGTGAAAAAAAAGAGATCAAAAGAGTATCACATCATACAAAATTAATATATTAAGAAAATAAAAAAGCATGCATAAAGTATTGTTGTACAACAATACCAAAATACACAAATAATAACAAAAGACATGCAAATCATACTAAAGAATATTCAAAATGAGATATCAAAATATGTGAGTAACACAAAAAAAAACTTCCCTTCTCTCTTTTACCCATTTATACTAGGTAATACCAATTTGCATATACAATAATACTAAGTTGTGATTTATTAAAGAAAAATAGGTACTCAAGAAATATGAATTTTTGTATTGATAACTACCAATTGTAATTGTTGTAGTTTATAGCTTTTGTAAGACCTGTGACCTAGATTTTTGCCTGATTGTGCTTGCTTTACTTAATAAGATGCTTAAATCATAATCTAATTTCTTGAGATGCCTAAATAACATGTGACAAGTTTATGTTTTTTCACTTTGGTCATGTTTGGTTGGTGTTTGGGCTAGTTATGCTTGTTGTGGACCAAGTTGCAATTTACCCATGATGAGGGTCTATCTTATAATTTGTCACATGTATGTTGTGCCTTTTGTGCCTTAGCATCATGAGATAGATAATGATGCTCAGGGGAGCCTTGTTGGACCTTGGTTGATGAGGTGGCATCATGAGATTTATTAGGGTTTGCATGGCTTTGCATGGATGCTTGAGTTTGATGGATGTATCGACCTTATATGATGGTTCTTAATGTGTTGTGACCACAACACTCTCTTGGTTGATGTTTGTTATGACCTTGTGCCATGGACATGTGTCTTGGTCGCTAGGGTTGTTTGATTTGAGAGGTGTTGCGACTGTTTGGCTTTGGTGATCTAGTATAGCGGTCGCTACCTCGTGTGCACCTTGTTTTGTTGCAATATTGGGGTGTAGTGGACCTAAGTGGTCGCTACACTACCTTGTTTTTATCACCCTTTGTTGCGTGCATGTCTAGAGTGCTTGCATGGCTGATCCTTTGTGGGACAAGTGTCCTTTTAGTGCTCTTATACCTTGAAACCCCATATCTTCACCTCCCTCCTAGCCCTTGAGTGTATATGCTATATCTTTCACATGCAAGTATCTCCTTTAGCTCTTTTTCCTGTCTTCTTCCTTGAGTTCGGCATAGAGCTTGGTGGTGCTTGAGGAGGTGGAGATCTTGGAGATTTGGTGGCATATCATCTTTGCATATGGTGATCTTGAGCTTGATCATCTTCTTTGTAGTGATTCTTGGTGATCTTCCTTCTTGGTAAGTTGTTATCTACCCTAATTTTGTTTCCTTTGAACCCTACCTTCTTCCTTCCTTCTCTTGGTCGCGAGACTATGGATCACCATGGTGGCTATCTTGAGAAAACTTCTCTCCATAGAGGTCAGAGACTATGGTTTGACCATGGTAGTACCTAAGTGAGATGAAGTTTACTCCTTTCTTCTTTCTTCTTCTTTGTTCGGCCTAGGGTTTGAGCTTTCTTCACCTTAAAATTTCCTTTGACCTTGGTATGTTTTCTTCTTCTTGAAGTGACCTTATTGGCCATGGAGTTGATCCAAGTTGGAGCTTTTCTCTCTCTTTGGAGCTTGATCTTCATCTTAAGGCGGGTTATATAAATTTCCCCTTTCTATTATTGCACCATTAATTTGCTTGCATGCTATTGTTTTATCTCTAAATTGTGATCCTAAGATGCTAGATGATGTTATCATGATCTAGGGTTTAAGATTTCGAGGTGTTCTCACATAGATTTTCTTTCTCCTAAACCCTAATTTCATGCACTCAATTTCTAAGTGATAGAGAAGTTGTTGTTTCTTACATGCACATGATCCTTAGTTTTATCACCATGATATGTTTCAGCCATCATGTGATGTTGGAGGTTTTGATCTTGGTTGCAAGAGTTTGACACATGATTTTCCTTCTATCATCATGATTTTCAATGTTTACCTTGAGGCGTTGGTTTTAGGGTTTTGATGACCATCCTTGCATGGAGTTTACCCCTTTGATGATGCTTAAGTTTCTTGATGTTATCATTTGTATCGACCATGGTTTTTCCTAGTTCTGGGAGTTGGTTATGTATTGTTTGGAGTGGCTTGACTTTGAGGTCGCTACACTCACCTTGGTGTTGAGGTCGCTACATGTTGTTGATGGGGTGTTGTGGGTGCAACAAC
This sequence comes from Alisma plantago-aquatica, assembly GCA_963693085.1. Lineage (NCBI taxonomy): Eukaryota > Viridiplantae > Streptophyta > Magnoliopsida > Alismatales > Alismataceae > Alisma > Alisma plantago-aquatica. The sequence continues at coordinate 957,761,902 of OY856409.1, forward strand.
CCTAACCCTAGTGGTGGTCGCTACAATGCTTGAGCTTGGTTTGGCCGCTACAAGGGTCTCTACATATGCTCATCTTGCGGTCACAACATATGTTCTAGTTGGTTGGTCGCTACACCATGTGCTTTGTTTGGTCACTACACATGCATGAGAGTTGGTCGCTATACTTTGAGCTTGAGTGGTCGCTACACATGTGTTATGAAGGTTGGTCACTACACTTGTTTTCTTGTATGGTTGAAAAATAGTGTTTTTTGGGATGATTGACTAATCATGATAGTGATGATGCTTAACCCTAATGTGCTCCAAGAATGTGGGAGACAATGTACTATGGTTTAATGACAAGTGTTGAGATGGAAACCCTAGTCGCCTATATGAGAAATCCTAGCCCTAATTCTCAAGTGTATGATGTACTTGTTGAGCTTACTTGAATGAATAGCATGAGTTGATGTTTTCTGTCTCCTATTTGTGTAACCCTAACATTGTAGGTGGAATGAATATCATAGCCAGTGATTGTTATGATGTGTTTGATATGACACATGGTGATGATTATGAGCCTTTATGAGGCATGATGAGATAATGATGATGTACAAGGATTATGTGATTGGGTCTTATGACCTGGAAGAGACTTTATGCCTAATGAGTGGTGATATCCTCCAGTGATGAGATGAGGGATTGTTATTCCCTAGTGATGTGATAATTTTGATGGCCTTGCATGGCACATATCAAGAGATGATGTGACAACTTCGTACCTCGTACGTTTTATATCTTCTCGAGTTGTACCTTTACCCTTGTTTGTAGAATTTGTTTAGGGTTTCTACGTTGTAAGTTGATTGATGCTAAAAGACACCCAATTTTCTTAACTAATCAAGTGAAATCCTAATCATGTAGTTTCCATGTGTCATAGATCCATCTCCAGCGTTAGTATTTACTGGATGGTGAAATAGGTTTTCCCTCAATGGAAGATCGGAGTCGTATACTGTTGAGTATATGCATTCTCACAAGATTGGTTGCGGCCATACCTTGGCAGGATAACGGTTGAGGCTGTATCTCAGACAATGTGATTTAGTATATATATATGATGTATTTTGAGGATGGTTGCGGTCATACCTCGACAGGAGTGTGACTGTAATTGTAATTTAGTTTTCACTAGTGTTGTGCCTATATACCAAGACAGACTACGTTGTTTTGCAGTTGGACTTTATATGTCACTACGATAGACTCGAACTGACTGAGGTTGCGGGAGATAATAGGAGTGGGACTCCTCCTAGATCTCATACAAAATTGATTTTGACTTAGCAGTGGTCAGTTGGAGTATGAGTGGTATACCTCATCTCCTCAGGGCATAATAATAAAAGATGTAATATAGTTGCATAGTATATTTGCTTAGGGTTAAACACGACTCACATTGGATGACCCTTTGCCTTGTCTCATGTACTGATTAGTTGGTTTATAATTTCGTAAGAGAAATCAGCCGATATACATGTTCTTCATATTTCTTCTAAATGTATAAGATGTTCTACTACTTAGTTGTAGATGCCTAAATTACTTAAATAGTGTTAATTGCTTTACCAATATCATTTTGTTGAATCTACTCAACCTGATAATAGTGACATTTTCCTATTTTAGCTTATCCATGTTAATAATAGATGTTGGCAGAGAGTTACATCTCTTGTTGGGATGTTGGTCTCACCCCGTGGGTTTCCACACTTTTAGGTGGTCGTGCACGACAAGGTAGAGATCGTGTGATTGAGTCTGAGTAGTAAGAGGAGCAATAATTGTTAAAGGTTGGATATGTTGCTAGTATCTCGTAGTAGAGTCCTATGTGTTGTCCACATACTCACAGGTCCTTGGGGGTGTTCTGTAGACTTTGTATATCGACATGAGTTTTTGGCAATAAGCCATGATTGTACAGATATGGCTTGTATATGTGAACAAGTTACCATATGTAATAGGTTGTGGCAAATTAGCCAAGTGGATAGTGATATGTATCATCTTGTGACATGATATGTGATACATGTGACTATATGTGGACTCAGATGTAATATATTTCCACTTTTGTGGTTATATGTAATCAATTTTAATTTACCATATTTTATGGTAATCGTGGGTGTTAGTATTAGTTCCGTATTGTGTTTTGAGTTATCTCACTTTCATTTGGCGATGGGTGTCATAGCTTCAACGATATACAAGGGAAGTATAAGAAAGAGGGAGGAAGTAACAAATATAAATAGGCATTGAAAAAAGAAAGGAGTGAAGTAGATAAGAGAGAGGAGGGAAGTTGAAAAAGGAAGGAAGTAGAAAAGGTAAAAATGGAGGCAGAATAAAGAAAGAGAAGTATTTCTAGATATTATTTGCATTTATTACACTATTATTATGAATATTTTTGGTACTTATCGCTTAAAAGTACCAAACAAATACATAAGCAATATCAAACGTACACGAACAATACCAAAGAATATCTAGAAAGGAACATAATTGTGCAAACAATACCCTAAATCATTTTCCAAATTTGTATTGAGCAATGATAACATGTACTCATAATGACACTATTTTCATACTTGATAATACTACTAATTGTTGTAGTTGACTATAGAAAACAAAGGATGGAAGTAGAAAAAAAGTGAAGGAAATCACTTTTTGGTATTATTTGTTTGTATATGATAATGCTAATGTTAATATAAAATAAAAAATGCATACAAAAAAATAAATAATATGTATAATAATATTAGGGATGGACATAAAACCAAAAATGACCATCAAACCAAACTGAAATTGACCAAATTGCCTGGTTAAGTCTGGTATAGATGAGTATTGTTGTCAAGTTTGGTTTGAAAAGTATTCAGACCATCCTTAATTGGTCTGGTCATAGTCTGGGCAGATGGTTAACCATTCAGACCAAACTTGACTAACTCCGTATAAGTGTATGTTTGTGTGCCTATATGTATACTCAAGTAAATTGTTCTAGTCATGATTTAGTTGATGTATAGACAATATTTCAAAAGATATTAACATTTTCTTTTTATTTGTGTTGAGAATAACTTTTGTGTCAATGTTGTAGTTTATATATATAATACTTATAAAAATTAATATTTATTAATTGCATGTAACATAACAAACATTCCATCTAATATTTTAAATATTATACTAGTTAATTTTTTAAAAGTATGATTTTTATGGAAGAGAATCAACAATTGAACATCAAAACTTAATATTATTATTGGTGATTTTTTTAATATTCATTTAAGTGTGTAGATAGTAATACCATGTAGTAGTGGTTTTAGACCAAACTTGACCACATTTAAGCAGTCAAGTTAAGTTTAGTATAGACCCTTTTTGTAGTCAAGTTTGGTCTGGAAAATTTTTAGACCACTATATGTGGTCTGGTCTATGGTTTTAGGGTCAAACCAGACTAGATCAGACCACGCCCACCCCTAAATAATATATCCAAAAAAAGTACAATAATATCTCCATCTCTCTCCTTCCCTACCCCTCATTATTTATGTCCCCCTCTTTGCCTATATCTCTCTTTACTTATAACCCTGTATTTTTCTACCTCTCTCCTTATTTATTTCCCTCTTTTACTCCCTCTCTATCTCTCCATAAATTCTCTTGTTTACTTTGCAGATAGACCACTCCATTTGGCAATGGGGTAGGACCATGGGGAGCCACTGTGTGCGGCATGATTCTTAATATGATCCCTAATGCTAGCAGATGAGACGGTAATGATGCTGAGAAAAAACTATATTTGCTGATAACCACACCACTTCTTACACAACATAATTACATGAAATGGTTATGGTACATATATAGTTCTAAAATCTAAAACCATTAAGGTGTGGCACAGTTATGGTTTGAGAAATAAATTATGGATAAAAATTGCACCACACATAATTTATTATATATATATATATGTGTGTGTGTGTGTGTGTGTGTAGTATGTTCCTAATTAGATTGTTTGTTTTATTTTCACATAGATAGTTGTACACACTCACACACACACAAATATATATATATATATATATATATATATATATATATATATATATTGCATTGAATGTGTAGAGAAGGAGGATCTTACATTTTTTGTAATTTTTGCACATATTGTTGTCCTCTTTGTACAAGTAGTAAACATAACCAAACATATTTTATTTTTATATATTTGCTCGAATATTTATGTAATTTTACAAACATATACATTCATTTATATATTGGTAGAATAGACACTTGAGGTCAGAAATCACCTAATGTATTTTTTATTGACTTATTTCATATAGGTCTACAATAAAAATATGCAAACATTACAAAAGTGATGATAGATAATTAATGCAAGAATTGGATTCATTATTATAGCTAAAATATTATTAATTAACTGGGGGTGCAGTTATTAGTGGAGATTTATCAAGTTAAGAAAAATAAAGAAAGGTGAAAATAATATGAGAAGATAGGACAAAGAGAGTGAGTGTCAAGAAGAGAGAATTAAATTTATTATTATTAATCATCTTTCTTCAATATCCGTTTATATATTCTACCACCTACATATACCACAATTCTAGATTGTCCCTCTCTCCTAGATAATGTAAAACCCCTGCCCTAACTTAGTGTTGATCTGGCTTGATTTTCATAATAAGATGCTTAAACCTTAATCTAATCATATAATGCACCTTAATAACACGTGACATGCTTATGTTTTCAATTTGGTCCAGTTTGGATAATGTTTAAGCTATCTATGTTATGTATGTGTTGCTTTTGGACCAAGTTGCAATTTACCCATGTTGAGGGTTTATCTTGTAATTTGTCACATGTTGGATGTGTCTCTCGTACCTTGGCATAATGAGAGTGAGAGTGATGCTTAGGGAGGCTTTGTTGGACCTTGGTTGATGAGGTGGTATCATGGGTGTTGATGCTAGGGTTTGCATAGTTTGCATGGATGTTTGAGTTGTTGATCCTTGAGTGTAGCGCCTAATATGTTTTGAGTCTCTTTGGAGTGCTTTGACTGAAACACCTCTCTTGGTTGTGTTTATAGCGACCTAGATGCCTTGCCCTTGGTTGTGGTCTTTAGGGTTTGCTTGTGTTGATGTGTGTGTCAACTTGTTGTTTGGGTGACTTGGTGTAGCGGTCGCTACTATGTTTACCCTTGATTTTTCTTCGACCATAGGAGGGTTGAGTGGACTCGAGGTCGCTACTCAACCTAGGTTTTAATGTTCTTCTTGCATGCATGTTTATAGTTCTTGCATTTTCATGGTTTTGAGGGACATGTGTCATGAGAGACTCTATTATCTTGACACCTCATACCTTTCACCTCTCTCTTATCCTTGGGTATTTATACACCTTCTTTCACATGCAAGTAACCCATTTAGCTTTCTTCTTTCTCTCTTCTTACTTGTGTTCAGCCTTGAACTTGGTGGTGCAAGTGGAGGTGTTGATATTGGATAAGGCGGTCGTTTCCCCTCATGCATGTGGCAATCTAGGGCTTGATCATTTCCCTTGTGGTGGTTCTTGGCGATCTTTGTGCTTGATAAGTGGTTTATCTTTGATCTCATTTCTCCTTGAACCCCCATCTTCCTTTCTTCTCTTGGTAGTTAGACTATGGGTTACCATGGTGGCTATCTTGAGGAACTTCTCTCCATAGAGGTCTAATCCATGGTTCTCCATGATAGCACTTGAGTGAGATGAAGATCTCCTCTTTCTCCTTTTCTTCTTCGGCCTAGGGTTTTTACCCTCTTCTTCTTGAGCTTCCTTTGACCTTGGTGTTCTCTTCTTCTCTTGAGGTGATCTTGCTTGGATTTGGAGTTGATCCAAGCTTGGTTTTTCCTTCTCTCTTAGAGCTCGTAACTTTGGAGTGGATCTTCACCTCAAGGCGGGTTCACAGAACCATTCTTACCCCAATCCCAATCCCACTGCCTAGACAGTAGTAAAAGGATTGAAGTGCCCATCCCTGAGTCTCCTGATAGGATCTCACACACTGACATATACAATAAGAAATAACAACTCATAAACACGAGATTTAAAGAAAAAACTAACCCAAAATTGGAGATATTGTAGACCTATCTTTGTCTACTATTGTTGCACCTTTATCTTGCTTGCATGCTACTGTTCTATCTCTAAAATGTGATCATAAGATGATAGATGATGCTATATTGATTTAGGGTTTAAGATTATGAAGTATTTCTGTATAGATTGCTCTTTCTCCTAAACCCTAATTCATGCACATGAAACCTAGTAAATGATGGAGTTGATGGTTCTTACATGCATATTGATCGTTGGTTTTTACACCATGTTATGATTTGGATATCATGGTTTAGATGGAGATTTGGTTCTTATGTACATGTGTTATACATTTGGTTTTCTCTCTCTTTGCATGGTTTTCTTGTTGATCTTGATGATGGTCATTTTAGGGTTTGAAGTTCATCATCTTTGTGTGGTTCTTATCTTGGTGACACTTGAATTTCTTGATGTTGTATTTCTGTTTCAGTCGACATGTTTTCTTGGGTTCTTGGGGTTGCTATGACCATGTTAATGGCGTGCCATGGTTCTGGTTTGGTTGCCATAATCCTAACCCTAAGCCACTTTAGTCACTACGGAAGTTGTTTTTTGGGGATGCTCCATATGAGCCCTTATGTTGGGTCGACACAACCTTGGTGTGATGTTGGTGTAGTCGTTGTGTTTTCACCTTCTTTGTGGTTGCTACTATGGTTAATATGTTGGGGTCTCCCCATGTGGTATTGATATGGTGGGTTGCTACACAATCTACCCTAGTTGCCTTATGGTCGCAACATGTTGGATCTCATGGTTGCTACATGGCTAAACCCTCTTGTGGTCGCTACATTGGGTTAACCTTGCTGGTTCTCTACTCATATTTCTTTTTGAGTGGTCACTATATGTGCCATGAAGGTCGGTCGCTACAGATGGTCTTAAGCTTGTATGGTTGATACATAGTGCTATTTGGAATGATTGGTTGATCATAATAATAATGCCTAACCTAATGTGTTCCAAGGATGTGGGAAGTGATGTACCTAGGGTTTGATGTTGAGTATTGTGATAGAAACCCTAATCGGCTATCTATGATACACCCTAACCCTAATTTAGGCACATGATGTGATCTTGCTTGAAGTTATTAGCATGTAATGATATTTTCTCTCTCCTAATTTAGTAACCCTAATGTTGTAGGTTGAATGCACATCATAGCTTGTGATTGCTATGGTATCTCTTATATGACACAAGGTGATGATCATAAGCTTTTATGCGGCATGATGAAATAATGATGACGTGCATGAACTGTGTGTTTGGGTCTTATGTCCTGATAGAGGTCTTATGCCTAGTTTGAGGTGATATCCTCAAGTGATGTAATGAGGGATTATTATCCCAGGATGATGTGATAGTGATGATGGATTTCTATGGTAGTAATAAGATGTGATGATGTGACAAGTTTCTACCTCATACGTTTTATATCTTCTGACGTTACAACCTAACCTTATCTTTGTAGAATTTGTTTTTGGTTTGTACATTGTAACTTGATTGATGCTCTAAAAGACACCCAATTAGAAATAATTAATCAAGTGAAACTCTAATCACGCAGGTTTCCTTAAGCCATAGATCCATCTTCAGCGTCAACACTTGTTGGATGGTGAAACAAGTGATTACTGGAGGAAACTTAGAGCACATATTATTGAATATGCGGGGGTGCAAGTTGAGGGTATATCCTTGCATTCATAATTACATAATTGGAGGGTGACTGTGGTCATAACCTGGCAGGAGAACGATTGAGTCTGTATCTTTGATGATATTTTTTAGGGATGGTTACGATCATACCCGAAAGGTTGTTGTCATATCTCACTAGTGTCGTGCCTATATACCAAGGTAGAGTAGGTTGATTTGTAGTTTGACTCTATATGTCATTGTGCCAGACTCGGACTGACTGAGGGTGTCAAAGATCATAGGAGCCTATCTATGAGGACTCATTACACTAAACGAGATTACTCAAAACATAAAACACAATCAATCACTAATTAATTACATACCAAAAAATATGGGTAAATTAAAACCGATTTCAATGTCAGCACCTGCTCAGAAACATTTGCATAAGTTCCCAACATCTTTCTTATATCCATACTATGCCAAGAATTTGATACAAATTGTTCTATCATCTTAGCCACCACATATATACACAGGAGAACAATATTTGTATATGCCACATAAACAAGCATTAATATGCTAACAAAAGTATGATTCGTTTGAAACACCATATACAATTTTTTTCTCACTGGACCTAAGAGTACAAGGATGACTCTAGGACACACTAGACATCTTATAAACTTTCTCAAAGATTCATTAATGTATTTCCTCTTTACTTCCACGGTTCTATTGTCATCACCGCCGATTAACTAAAAAAATGTGGCAAACCACAATGGTGAGACCCATGTTCCAGCAAGAGATATAACCTCCAACAATGTTTATTGATTAAAACATTTTAAAGTAATTAAATAGTTAAGTAGTTTAATCAGATATAACAAATAAGCTCAACAACACTGATGATTAACAAAATACATAAAGGAGCAGATAATAACTATCATCATTAGCCAGACTATCATCCTTTATCTTGTTGATAATATAAGCAATTCAATAGCATATGCGTATCTAGCATCATGAGCAAGTCTACTAACATAGTATCTCAATCATTATGAATAAGTCTAGACACATAAGCATAGCTAACAACCTTATCATGTCTAATAGGTTGAACATATCAACATCATAAAAAGATCTAACAACATAAGCACAACTATCTGGATAAGCATGATTAGCAGTATACACATCTCTAGTTACAAATCATGGCCAGTAATATTAAACATAGCTAGCAACAACATCTTAACCATCAGTGTCAGTATATGTGACAACATAAGCATGTTTATAACATGAGCATAACTACATCATAAGCATATCTATTATCTCTTATTATACTATACATGATCTCAGTGAAAAGAAAGTAAACAAGGGTTTTCATCCAATATGAAGCGTTGTATATAACCCTAAATAGATATGCTACACAACTATCTTACATCTTTTATTGTGCCTTGAGGAAATTGAGGATAGCACTCAAAATCCAACTGACCACTGCTAAGTCGAAATCAATGCCATACAAGATCTAGGAAGAGCTGGAATCCTAAGATTTTATCCGCCCCCAGTCAGTATAGGTCCGCCACAGCAACACATAAGGTCAAGATGCTAACAACCTAGCCCGTCCTTGGTACCGGTCATGGCACTGGTGAAAGGAGGTAGGTATGCATACCCTACCATCCGAGGTACAACTGCAGTTGTCCTCCAATCTCATCACATATATAATCACTGAGACACGACCGCAGCTGTTCTCAAACTAAGGGCTAGGTATGACCGCAGTTATCCTCCCTAAACACTTGAATTCAAATGACAAGCACCCCACATACTCATCAGTATGCGCTCTGATTTTCCCTTAGGAATACTCGTTTCACCATCTGACAAGTTCTGACACTCAGATGGATCTATGGCACATGGCACTACATGATTAGAGTTTCACTTGATTAGTTATGCCAATTGGGTGAATTAAGGTTGCATCAAACAAGTGGACACGCAAACCCTAATTCACTTCTAGAAAGCATATACATACAACTTTTAAAATATATAAAACATGTGAAACATAATTTCTCATCTCATCATCACATGGTACTATTCACTTGCCATTCATGAGACCACACTAGTCATCATACTATCACAAGATATAAATCCTATTCATAATATCACAAGGTATCAACCCTTATCAACACAAGAGGGTTACACCTCATTTAGGGCTCAACCATGCCCAAAGGTCATTAAGACCATCATATTATTCCCTGCAAGATCATCATTATCTTTGCATGCCTTATAACAAGGATCAACAACATCACTTACATATAATACACCAGATCAGCACAAGATTACATTAATGAGCTAGGAGATATTCATAAACAATCATAGCAGGGTTATATTAACATTAAGAACATTCCTTTATTACATCAACATGCAAGAAATATAGGTATGATTAACATTCCTCATATTCATAATGCACATGTTTAGCATAAGAAAGTATCAACACTGTGGCTATGATAACCACCAATTAACACATTAAGTTTATGACCATGATAAGGAGGTTATTCCACCATCATTCCATCATATAAGAATGTTAAACATGAATACTCATCTTTATCTATTTGCATTAGAGTTAGTTTCAACATGATAAATTATATCAATGTTGCTAATCAACACTTATACCCAAACCCTAACTCACAGAATCCCCACTGGATCATGGATGCATAAGGTGAAGCATCACCACCACATTCCATACTATTCTCAAGTATGAACCCACACATAAATCAAGGTGTAACCATCGGGTAATAACATACTAAGGTTTCAACAACAATAACAAAGTACTCCATGATTGTATTAGTCATGCAAGGACTATTCATACCCAATTACCATCATTTAGTTATATTAAAGCTAGGTATAACCATTGCATCAAGTGACCCAAGAAACCACTGGTCTAAGGCTTAATTGATGCTACAAATACAATGCTTAAATCACCATGGGTTGTAGAGAGCTGATACACCATCATTAGTGACCATTAAGTCACCATAGACTGTTAGATCAACATTATATTCATTAATCAACATCAATTATTAAGCTAATGTCATCATTGATTGATAACATTATTAGGGTACTTAATGGTTGATCATTAAACTTCTAATTGATCCAAAACCTGACCTAAAGGGGTGACCATAGGTTGTCACCATCATCTGACACCTTTGATCATAACCATCAGTTGTCATGAAGACAACACCATAGGGTTGTTGCAATGGTACCATCATTGGGTCATGGGTTTATAGAAGAAATCAACTTAAAATCCTAAAATTGACCATTGGTTGATAGGTGCTTAGCACCAAAGGTTGTCAAACCAACCTGATCCAAGTCATATTATACCTTATGAATAATGTACACATGATCACAGGTTCATCTATAACTGAAATCAGAATAAGGAACATTATAAAAATCGAAATCCAAGTCAAGCATAGCTTTTTAGTGCATGAATCATCATTTTCAAGCAAGAACATGATCTAGAAAGCTTATGGTAAGCAATAAACGTGGAGAAAGTTATAAAACTTGCCTCTAATGAGAAGATGAAACCCCACAAAGAATAAATCTTGAGCAGGTAGGGTAGAAAATCCAAGCATAAGCTATAAACTCGACCATCTAGCACCTTTCTTCATCAAATGAGCAAACCCTAAGCATAAGGAGCAAGAAAGGTAGGGTTTTAGAGTTTTAGAGCAATTTCTACCATAGAACAACAAGGTTCCAACCTGAAGAAAGGTATAAAGAAGGCGAAGAGCATGATAAATGGAGAAGGAAGGAAGAAAATAACTTGCCTTGGTTGAAATCCCTAGAAGATGACCTTGGAAACCCTAGGTAGGGCTAAATAGAGCTCTAGGAGACCTTCTTCTCCAAAAAGAGGTTGTATTCTACCTTAGAGAACTTGGTTCTGTAGAAAAATATAGTGGAGTCGTTGCTCCAGGTTAGAGGAAATAGAAAGCAAGCAAAGTTTCATACTTGGGCAAGGAAGAGGTAAATATAGCCGATGCATAAGGATGGGAGCAAGCATGAGGTGTAAAAGTAGCTTCCCCATGTTTCTATGGCCTTAAACTATTAAGAATATACAAGCACACACACAAGTAGCTTACCCAACATTCTTATAGACCTACTTAGCTTTCCTTTGTCGAATTTCCCAGCCAATCATATAATTCATTAGCTGATAGCTACTAAAGGTAGCTCATCCATGAAGGGGTAAACCCTAAAATACCCTTGAGCAAAACACCTTCAAACCAAGGTTTAAATAGGCACCCCATGGATCAAAAAGTTCAAGAATGATGATAGAATATCCAAGAAACATAATGCAAGTGAAAAATTGCAAATAAAACCTCACAATTGGGTAAATTACAGAAAAGACCAAAATGTGCATAAAATTGCATAACTTGCTCAAACAGTGTCCAAATTGGACCAAATTTGAAATCTATTATGGCACTGATTTCGACTTAGCAGTGGTCAGTTGGAGTATGAGTGGTATACCTCATCTCCACATGGCATAATAAAATACATAATACAACTATGTAGTGTATTTTCTTAGGGTTGAACACGTTTCACATTGGATGACCCTTTGCCTTGTTTCTTATATTATTTAGTTGATAATAGTTTAACATGTTCTTCATATTCCTTCTGAGAATATATGATAATCTGATGATCAATTGTAACTTCTTAAACGCTTAATCTATGTTATCAGCCTCTCTTATATCATTTAGTTGAATTTTCTCATTCTATTAATAGTATTTATTTCCTACTATATGATCTATATGTGTTAATAATATTTGTTAGCAGAGAGTTCTCTCGTTGGGACACTGGTCTCACCCAATGGGTTTCTACATCTTTAGGTGGTCGCACACAACATGGTAGAGATCGTGCAGTTGAGGAAGAGCAACAAGGAGAGTAGTGGTTGTCGAAGGTCAAATATGTTGCTAGTATTTTTGTAACATCCCAGGATTTGAGGCCTTAGATAAAACACTCTTAAAAGGAATGATTGGACTACTCATATCACCAAGGTACACCTCCTTTTTCGGGAGCCCATCACTAAGAACTCCATAGTTAAGCATGCTCAACTTGGAGTAGTACTAGGATGGGTGACCAGTCGGGAAGTTGACCCCGGCTTGCGCGTGAGTGAGGACAAAGCGCATAGTTAAGGCTAGTGGTGGTCTGTGGGGCCAGTCGTCATTCCTAAAACTCTGCTAGAGCCTAGGGCAGTGCGCCCAGGCATTAAAAATGGTATCAGCGCCAATTCCCCTTCAGTAGGTGGGTCCCACACGGACATGGCATGCCAGTCTTGAGCCGTACGGGCCAGGCATGTAGGAAAGGGATGTCCATGGTTGACGTAGCCACCCTTGTACTGGTATTCTGTGATCGGGAGTTGGGTGTCCATGGGCCATTGTGGGTCTGCATTGAAATGGGGAAGAGATTATGAGGATTTATAGTTGAGCCTTGACGAGGAGGTCAAGAGTCTAAGTGGGGGAGATTGTAACATCCCAGGATTTGAGGCCTCGGATAAAAGACTCTTAAAAGGAATGATTGGACTACTCATATCACCAAGGTGCACCTCCTTTTCCGGGAGCCCATCACTAAGAACTCCATAGTTAAGTGTGCTCAATTTGGAGTAGTACTAGGATGGGTGACTAGTCAGGAAGTTGACCCCGGCTTGCGCGTGAGTGAGGACAAAGCGCGCAGTTAAGGCTAGTGGTGGTCTGTGGGGCCAATCGTCATTCCTAAAACTCTGCTAGAGCCTAGGGCAATGGGCACATACATTACAATTTTGTTGTAGAGTCCTATGTGTCATGCCTATAATCTCAGGACCTTGGGGGTGTTTTGTAGATGTGGTACATAGATACAAGTTTTTTTGTAGTATGCCACGGTTATACATGTATGGCTTGTATGCATAGAAGCTTATCTTTTGTAATAGGTTTGTGGCGAGATGGCCGATGCGATGATTTTGAGTCACATTTATAGACTTGTTTTACTTGTGTTTTATGCATTTATTAGTCATTTTGGTGGTTAATATTGCATAATTCATTTACTTTGGTCTATGATCATTCTCTATGTCAAATCTCCCTTATTTCATTATTTTGAGCATAAATTATCATAAGAATATGTTTTGTTTCGGTTTATGTGGTTTCATGTTGTAATTTTAGGAAAAATGAGTATCTGCTACTGTCGATACCATCGACAGTGGTCGATACCATCGACTTGACCACAGGCAGCCAGCCGCAAGGAGCAGCAAAATCTCGATACTATCGACAGGAGAGTCGATGGTATCGAGATACCATCAGGTTGCTGGAGAAAAGAGAGTCGATACTATCGACACAAAAGTCGATACCATCGACTAGTGGAGCTACAACAATGGTAAAAGGACAAAATCGACGCCTATGAATGTCGATACCATCGACCCGCGTCGATGGTATCGAGATGGCATCAGTTGCGACAAAGAAAAGAAAAGCAATCCAGCCGATACAGTACAGGGTCGATACCATCGACCTGCGTCGATGGTATCGACACCGTTAGATACATGTTTGCTTCAGATTGATCTAAATCCGACGGCTGTGATATTTTGACAACCTAACTCGGTGATTATACCTAATGACGGCGGCCAAGAGGAAGGTATCACGTCATTAGCCACTGCACACGTCCCGAGAAGAGGTGGAGAGAAGAACGGAGCCCAAAAGCACGCCCCAGTCGATCTGGACGCCGAAGAAGACGATTTCCACCATTGAAAGGTGGGAGAACGCGGATTCTATGCCAAGGAGCGATTGGATCTTCTCCGTTCAGGGGTTTCACCACTCAATCACGTTTTTCTCCATGTTTCCCCTTTTCTCTACCATGTTTTGCTTTGAGATGAACATGCGGGGCCAATCCCCTTTGTCTTTAGGACCGGGAGTAGCCCGGGAATCATTGTATGACGATTTTATCATAGTAATTCATATTTTATCTCTTAAATCCGTGGTATAATTTCATTTTCTCAATTATATTGTTATGCTTGATCACCATAATAATAATCTAATGCCCTTAATTACTTTGAAAGAAGAATTAACGGTTGAAAAGAGACGAAATTCACGTTAATTGACAAATCCCTTGAACAAGGTGGTGTAAGGTTAATGGTGGATACCGAGAGATCGATTTTAATGCACCTAGTTTAGGGTATAGGTTACTACGACGGTGGAACCGACCTAGACATAGGTAGTGACTTGTACCACGACAGTGGGCAATTCTGATTTCAGGCCACTACCCGGATAAAGAGATAAATTTGAATGACCGAATAGAATTTAATACAATGAAAACCCGCGGTGAAACCGCAATCCTAAAGATCTCATCTTGAATTGATTAAACCAAACATTTAATCGATTGCTTTGTTTTGTTTTATTTCATTTTCTTTTAATTTTAACAACAACTTCCAACTCTTTAATCGGTCTAGCTGATTGCGAGTAGTTAGTAGTAGTCTCCGACAATTCACGTATCCCTGAGTTCGACTCGGGCCTCACAAAGGCCTATATTACATTGACGTGTACACTTGCGTTTCTACGCACGTAAAAAGCGTGTCAAGTTTTTGGCGCCGTTGCCGGGGAATACGACAAATTGTCGGCACTACGAGTGCTGCAAGCGGCCACTCTAGGCCACTTTTTATTTTTTTTATTAGTTTGAAATCATTTCAAAAATTCATAGTCTATTTTCTAAATTTTTGTACTCGTCAAGCATTGTACTGAACTTAAATTTTTATTTTTGCAGGTACTGTGCATGGTGCAGACGCGTAGCACCGACTACACGTGGCACGCACCAGAGGTTCTACTGACGGGACCTGACGACGAGGAAGGCCACAATCAAGACCACTTAGAAGAAACAGATTCAGAACCCGAACAAGAAGAAATGGCAGAGGAACAAACAATATGGGAGAAGATCAAGGCTTCTTCTTCATCTGCTTCAAAGGGGTCGATCAAGAAGCAGGCGATCAATATTTCGACATACAAGATTGATCCTGCATTGATTAATTTGGTGAAGTCGAATGCATTCCATGGGCTTAAGAATGAAGACCCAGTCACGCATATAAGCCAATTTGTGGAGAATTGTGACATGATAAAAATAGACAGATTTCCACAGGATGCTCTCTGTTTGAAGCTCTTCCTGAGTTCTCTAGCGGGAAATGCACATGAGTGGTTGCACAATCTGGACGATGAATATGTGGAATCCTGGGACCACATGGTGGAGGTTTTCTTTGAAAGGTTCTTCCCGCCCGAGAAGACCAACGATCTGATCAGAAAAATTCACAATTTCACTCAGAAGGCAGGAGAGACCTACTCGGAGACGTGGGAACGCTTTCAGATTATGTTAAGGAGGTGCCCACACCATGGTCTGGATAAAAAAAAGCAGGTTAAAATCTTCTATTTTGCTCTTTCCGAGCATGATAGAAGTAACCTTGATTCAGCAGGTTCATGGTTTTTCTTAAACAACACAGATACAAGGTGCTGGGAGATACTGAAAAACATGGCAAAGAAACAGTCTTAGGGCGATAGGGATGCACCAGAACAAGTCAAAGTTGCAGGTGAGTCCAGGGCCATCAAGGAGCTGAATGACAAGCTAGATCTTCTAGCCAAGAAATTGCTTGCCAAAGAAGATGCATCATCTGATGAGGAAGCCCAGGTCAAATTTATACAACAACAGGGCTATAGAAATAATGATTATGCTTGGAGGAGGGACAAGAAGTTCTCATGGAAGGATCCAAACAACTTCCTGCAAGATCCTGATGCAAAGTCACAACTAAGAGCCGAAGATAAAAGCATCGAGTTACTTAGTCAAATGGTGCGGCAAAATCAGGAGATGATGAGCATGTTCAGTAAGCAATTGTAGTCCCAGGGTGATATTTTGACCAAGTTTGGGCAAACACTGCAAAGTCATGGAGCACAAATGAGGGCTCTAGAGATGACAGTGACTCAAATTTCAAATGAAGTGGTGGCCATAAAGCATGCCAATCAGCAGAGACAGGTTGGGAATGCAGATGTTGTTCAAGCACATCATCAATGAAAATATATGTCTGTGATTAATGAGGCGGAACCCCCATTGGTAGAGGCTCAGGATAAAAGTAAAATGATGTTTGATACAGAGGTTGTACCGAAAATACCGTATCCTCACAGTCATTATGGACTACCAGGCGGATATCAACCGTTCAAAAAAGCCCGCCAAGAGCCCGTCATGGTCACGCTCACACCTAGGCAAGAAGAGTAGGTGAAGGCCATGCGTCAAGGTGAAGATACATCCACTGCGAGAGAGGAGCCACTACAAGTCAAACATGTTGGAAATGATCTACCAAAGTCCACGCCAGAGGGAGTCATTGAAGCAAGTTTGGGGGAGATTGCCCCGAAAAGCCCATACGTTTCACCTCATAAGCATCTACATGCGGAAGTTGTGTCTAGCCCGGATAGCTCGAGGTCGAAGAAGGAGCATCGACATTACATGAAGTTCTTGGAGATGTTCAGAAAACTACATGTCAATATTCCGTTAGTGGAAATGATAGAGTAGATTCCCGCCTACAGGAGGTTCATCAAAGAAATCATCAACAAGAAGAGGCGGATTAAAGACACAGATGTTTGCTGGGTAAATGAGATGGTGAGCTCAATTATCCATGGGAATTTACCACCGAAGAGGAAAGACCCAAGAAGCTTCTATATTCCATGTTTTATAGGTGATCGACATTTTCCACAAGCACAGTGTGATTCAGGTGCCAGCATTAATCTTATGCCACTGTCCACATTTCAAAAGCTTGGGTTGAAGGAGATAAAGAAATCATCTGCAACTATTGAGTTGGTGGATGGGTCCATTGTGAAGCCATACGGAGTGTGCGAGGATGTGCTAGTCAAGGTAGAGAGGTTCATCTTCCCCGTGGACTTCGTCGTCATGGACATGCCACATCTTCAAGGTTGCAAGATGCTATTGGGAAGACCGTTTCAAGCCACGGCCGATGTTGTCACTGCCATAGGGAGAGATACATTGACCGTGGGGATTGGCCAAGATCAAGTGGAGTTCAAACTGCCGCACGATCCTTTGGGCACACTCTCCAAAGTCCCAGATTGATGAGGAGTTTCATGTCGTCTAGCCTAAGATGTTAAATAAGGGCGCTTGTTGGGAGGCAACCCAGCCATCGATACTTTAGTTTAGTTTCTTTTACATTCGTAGTTTGATTTGTTTTGACTTTGTTTTAAGTGTAAAAAAGATACCGTGATCGTTTGCTCATTGTGCAGGACTGAGATAGAGTCGATACCATCGACCCTAGCGTCGATGGTATCAACCGTGGTACAGGTTGGCGACTACATAAATCGCACTGCGTCGATACTATCGACGGCCTCGTCGATGGTATCGACATACCAACAGGCAGATCGCAAGCAGAGGTTGATAGTATCGACACGGGTGTCGATACTCGCGAGATCTCTAGAGATATTCAGAAGAAATCGTCTCAGTAAAGTCGATACCATCGATGGGCCTGTCGATGGTATCTGTTGGCTAAATTGGACATTATGATAAATCCCTTTGTTTTGATGATGACAAACATTCATTCTTGTCGATCTAACGAGCTACTTGAGTGTTGCAGGAATAAGGTGGATGACAAAGTACTAGGGAATTTATATGCTTGAATGCTTGTAAATTTCATGAAATGTAATCAATTGTAAACTTGTACAAGTATATAATGTACAAGTACTTAGACATCATGTAAATCAAGCGTTAGATCTTCCCTAGCCAATCACTACACTTAGATAGGTCATCCCCTCCAATAGTGTCATATATGCACACTCATACACACACTTAATAACTTTATTTGAAACATTAAAACAGGGTCAATCTCGGTCGACAAACTCCTCGACCGAGACACCTTCGGTGGACAAACTTCTCGACCGAGAAAGACCTAGGTAGCCGTTAGACACATCTGACAGGGTAGTTGGCAGTTGGAGATGAACGTTGCAAACATTTGATCCAGAGTGACTGTCGGTCGACAAATCCTCGACCGAGTTGGTGTCTTGGTCGACAATTCCTCGACCGAGATGGACTCTGACAGCAACTGTAGAATTAATTAACTAGTCGTTGCTAATGCAACCAACTTGTACCTAACGGCTAGTTAAGCACTTAGAACCCCCTAGAAAGTGTCTAGAACGTCCTTAAGCACTTGTAGGCCATTCCTATAAATAGGACATGCCTTAGGGCACCTAAACTGATCTAAGCTACACTTGTGATACACTTGAGCATACACTTACAATTGGCAATCTGTTTTGAGAAATTGAGCAATACTTGCATTGACGATCCCTCTACTTGCTCTAATTTCATGTCCTATAGGCTAGTATCTCCTATCCACAACAATCACACGTGCATATACATTGGTTAGGAGATCTACACGCTTGATATAGGCAAATCAAGCCTTGTGCTTCAAAGGATAAGTGTAATTTCCTGTTTCCTTCTTGTTCCTTTTATTCTTTGTATTCTCCTTGCTACTCCTAGGGTTGGAGGTTGCGGATTGGAGAAGGTTTTTCTCAGAGGAAAAGGTGGACTTCGAGCTACTTCAAGAAGGCTATTGCAACGGGAAGCTACTTCAGGAGGAAGGCTACTTCAAGGGGGAGCTTGAAGTTACTTCAAGAAGGCTGCTTCAAGGTTGGTGCAATTACTTCAAGGTGAAGGCTGTTCGAAGGGTTTAGGGAAAGAATTGTAATTTTATGTAAAGTCCTTGCGAGGTAATAAAATTAAATTCTTTCAAAATCCCAGTTGGGTAAGCAACCGGGTAGTGGACTGGCTTCCTTAGTGTTTGCTAAGGTTGGAACCACTCTAAATCCTTGTCCCCTTGTCCAACATTCTTGTGGTTGGTTGTTTGAGTTAAATAATTATACAAATTATTATAAAACCCTATTCACCCCCCTCTAGTGGTTTTTCAATTGGTATCAGAGCAGGCTTCAAGGAACTCTAACCAAGTCTTGAAGAATGGGTGACGGGTTGCTCAACAACCTCAACCTTGAAGGGACACTTGTGGCTAGACCTCCGGCATTCGATGGAACTAACTACACCTACTGGAAAAGAAGAATGCAATTTTATTTCCAAGGGATTAGTTGGGATCTATGGAGGATGGTGTCAACCCCCTATGAGCTTCCTCAAATGGAATATGCAGCTTGGGACACCAATACGGTAAAATCGGCTCAAATGAATGCAAAAGCTGTAAGTATTCTCTATTGTTCAATTTCAGTAGGAGAATTTAATAGAATATCTAACTGTGAAACAGCCTATGAAATTTGGCATAGACTTTCCATAACTTATGAAGGGACTATTCAAGTCAAGAATTCCAAAATTAGTATGCTTAAACAAAAGTTTGAACATTTCCGTATGGATCCAAATGAATCTATTAGTGAAATGTATGCAAAATTCTCTTCTATTGTAAATGGTTTAAATGCTTTAGGTAAAGTTGTTCTTGAGGAAGATCAGGTGTCAAAGATCCTTAGATCACTTCCTCCCAAATACAAGCCCAAGGTGACGGCCATTGAAGAAGCAAATGACCTCACCCGACTAAAGATGGAACAACTCATTGGCAACCTAGAAGCTCATGAGGCAACTTTAGAAGAGGAAGAAAGAAGAGAACGTGAACTTCAACAAGGGAAAAAGAAGGACATTGCATTCAAAGCATCAACCAAGGACAATCATGACACAAGTGAAGATGATAGTGAAGAAGAAACTCTCATTGTAAATGGTAAGCAATACAAAAGTTTTAAAACTAATAAAACTTCTAGTGTTTCTTCTTCCAGGTGCTTTGAATATGGCAAAAAGGGACACATGAAAGGTGATTGTCCAAAACTCAAGAAAGGGAAGAAATCATCTCACAAAAAGAAAGAAAGAGCATATAAAGCTGCATGGGATGATTCAAGTGATGATAGTGATGATGGAAAAGAAGAAGTAGAATGCCTTATTGCTACAATAAATGAAGAAGAGGTAAGTCTTTTTGATCTACCAAAAGAAGATCTAATTGCTAGTCTTCAAGACACTCATGAGAAATATATTGAGTGCAAAAAGAAACTTAAGAAATCAAATAAAGTAAATGATGATTTAAACGTTAAACTTCTTGCTCTTGCATCTGAAAATGAAGATCTCAAAAAGGAAAATGAAGATTATGATCTTAAGTTAAAATCTGTAGAAGCTAATTGCAATCTTCTTTCCTTAGAAAAGTTAAACTTGCAAACTCAAGTGAATGATCTTCAGAAACAACCTGTTCTATGTTCACACTTAGATTATGATGAGGTTGTCAAAGAAAGAAACTCTCTAGTATCTGATTTAGATCAAGCAAAGAAAGATATAAACAAGAAGATGGATGATATTGCTAAGTTACAAAGAAATATAAATGAGTTAAGAGGAAATGACATGCTTGAAAATATTCTGAAAATTTCCTCTAGTTATAATGGAAGAAGAGGATTAGGATATGATCCAAAGAGAAATCAACCCAAAAGAGCTAAAGCATCCAAGACTAAGACTATGTTTGTACCTAGGAACACAATTCCTATAAAGAGAAATGAAGTTGACTCCATTAGTTGTCATTATTGCATGAGTCTTGGACATTATTCATTTTCATGCCCATATAAGAAAAAGAATGATGTTTTAGCTTGGATTCCTAAAACTTAGAAGCTTAAATTTAACTAGTTGAGATTTGATCTAAATTGATTCTTGATATACAAATGTCATATCTCAACATAATCAAGCTCTAACTTACATAATTTTGCTTTACTTGGAAGCAATTAACAGTTCTGAAAATATTCCAGAAACCTTGTCGGTCGAGAAACTGTCGACCGAGAGAACAGTCGGTCGAGAAATTGTCGACCGAGCAGATCACTGATTTCCAGTCTGCAATAAATCTGCTGAATATGTTTTCAATTGATCAAATTGCTATCTATTGGTTGTTAATGACTGCTTGTACATGCAAACCAAAGTATAAACTCTGGAAACCATCCTTGAAAACTTATATGAGATTAATTTGGTTTATTCTCTAAATGGTTTAAGTTAAAACTAAAAATTATGAATTATGTTGATTTAAGTCAAATTACTGCCTTCATGGTCTATTCTAAGTATTCTTTGATAGAAACCATATGTTGAATTTCATGTTGTTATTGTTCTATCATTACATCATGGATATGCTTTCACCACTTCATTATTCAAAGATGATGCTTGTTGCAATAAATAAAACTCTATGGCACAAATAGATAATGATTATTGCATGAATGGTCTTTGATGATACATAGGCAAGCAAAATGAATTGTTGTTGATATATTGCTTAGAACTTCAATGCTTGCTCTTCTAAAGCAAATAGTCGTAACACATAAGACATTAATACAAATTTCTCAATTAGACTTGAGATATTAATCGTGCTTTCAAGGATTTTTTTTAGAATCTTATGGGTACAAGAAGAAATAGAATTTGATATTTATGTACCTACAGCAAAGCTTATATAAATCTTCTAGGAAAATCAAGGACGAACATCTTCATATTGAGTATCATTCAAAATGCTTCAAATTGATATCTAATCAAATTACATGCAGATATTATACTTCACATATGAGTGTTCAAATTGGAAATCTGCAAAATTGCCTCTTGGTTGAAATCGAATATGACCAAGGGGCGCTATGGTCGTAGTCAAGGTCGACCTAAAATAAGCTTGACAAAATGCTTATTTGTACATCATTTTATTGTACTTAATCTTAGTATCAAAATGTACTTTTGATAAAGGTCAAAATCAAATTTTAGAAATCATTTGTGACCTTAGAAGCTTTAAATTGCTTTAAATATAAGATTAAGGGGGATCTCATAAAAACAAATTTGATTAAGAAGATTACAAAAACATTTTAAACATCATTTGAAGCTTGTTATGACCTTAGTATTTTTACTCTTAGTTATGAAGAAATCTACAAATTTCATAAAAATGATATATCTTGTTCTTAAAGGAACTCTCTAAACAAATCAGGGCTTAACATCCCGTGCATTTGGTTAGAGACATTTTTATGTACTCTAAGATTAAAGGATTCTCATTTCATTTTTAGGGCTTAAAATCCCTTGAAAATGGATGAGAAATCAATATATATCATAAGCTTAAGGGAATCTCATATCATTTTCAGGGCTTAACATCCCTTGTAAAATGGGTGAGAAATCAATACACATAAGCCATAAACTTAAAAGAAACTCATATCATTTCAAAGCTTAACATCCTTTGCAAATGATTGAGAAACAAATTGTGGCTAAATTTGACAATAAAATCCCTTGATTTTAATTGGATATCTCTTTAAAGGGGAACAAAGCTTATAAAAGAAAGACACAATGTCATACTAAATGATTGTATTGGATATCTTTTTTTTTGAAATGACAAATGGGGAGAAATAATATAAAATCATAAACATAAAATTAAAATGAGTTTCATAATATCTTGGCCAACAGTCACTTGCAAAACCAAAGATGGCTACAAAGGTAAATTTCAGGTATGAAACTCACATGTTTTATATTTCCTTATTTTATATTTAGGAAATGTTTGTCATCTTCAAAAAGGGGGAGATTGTTGGCTAAATTGGACATTATGATAAATCCCTTTGTTTTGATGATGACAAACATTCATTCTTGTCGATCTAACGAGCTACTTGAGTGTTGCAGGAATAAGGTGGATGACAAAGTACTAGGGAATCTATATGCTTGAATGCTTGTAAATTTCATGAAATGTAATCAATTGTAAACTTGTACAAGTATATAATGTACAAGTACATAGACATCATGTAAATCAAGCGTTAGATCTTCCCTAGCCAATCACTACACTTAGATAGGTCATCCCCTCCAATAGTGTCATATATGCACACTCATACACACACTTAATGTCTTTATTTGAAACATTAAAACAGGGTCAATCTCGGTCGACAAACTCCTCGACCGAGACACTCTCGGTCGACAAACTTCTCGACCGAGAAAGACCCAGGTAGCCGTTAGACACAGCTGACAGGGTAGTTGGCAGTTGGAGATGAACGTTGCAAACACTTGATCCAGAGTGACTGTCGGTCGACAAATCCTCGACCGAGTTGGTGTCTCGGTCGACAATTCCTCGATCGAGATGGACTTTGACAACAACTGCAGAATTAATTAACTAGTTGTTGCTAATGCAACCAACTTGTACCTAACGGCTAGTTAAGCACTTAGAACCCCCTAGAAAGTGTCTAGAACGTCCTTAAGCACTTGTAGGCCATTCCTATAAATAGGACATGCCTTAGGGCACCTAAACTGATCTAAGCTACACTTGTGATACACTTGAGCATACACTTACAATTGGCAATCTGTTTTGAGAAATTGAGCAACACTTGCATTGGCGATCCCTCTACTTGCTCTAATTTCATGTCCTATAGGCTAGTATCTCCTATCCACAACAATCACACGTGCATATACATTGGTTAGGAGATCTACACGCTTGATATAGGCAAATCAAGCCTTGTGCTTCAAAGGATAAGTGTAATTTCCTATTTCCTTCTTGTTCCTTTTATTCTTTGTATTCTCCTTGCTACTCCTAGGGTTGGAGGCTGCGGATTGGAGAAGGTTCTTCTCAGAGGAGAAGGTGGACTTCGAGCTACTTCAAGAAGGCTATTGCAACGGGAAGCTACTTCAGGAGGAAGGCTACTTCAAGGGGGAGCTTGAAGTTACTTCAAGAAGGCTGCTTCAAGGTTGGTGCAATTACTTCAAGGTGAAGGTTGCTCGAAGGGTTTAGGGAAAGAATTGTAATTTTATGTAAAGTCCTTGCGAGGTAATAAAATTAAATTCTTTCAAAATCCCGGTTGGGTAAGCAACCGGGTAGTGGACTGACTTCCTTAGTGTTTGCTAAGGTTGGAACCACTCTAAATCCTTGTCCCCTTGTCCAATATTCTTGTGGTTGGTTGTTTGAGTTAAATAATTATACAAATTATTATAAAACCCTATTCACCCCCCCCCCTCTAGTGGTTTTTCAGTATCGACACATTCATACACAGAAGGCGGCGGCCGACCTCGCGAGGGAGTTGCCCTAATCAGAGAGTCGATAGTATCGACACGCCACATCACCGATCTGCGAGAGGAGATCAACGACGATCGCTACAACCAGAAAGTCGATCCGTGGGACGGGTCGATACCATCGACACATGTCGATAGTATCGACATGTCAGTGACCCGGGCCCCGCAGATCCATCCATCGACGACCGTCGATACCAGCGGCAGTACGGATTGTGTGCTACGCGTGTCGATACCATCGACCCGCGTCGATGGTATCGATGGGCACACAATAGCGCTGACGTCAGCTATATATGAGAAGGATTGTCGTCATATGACGTCACAACCCCAGAGCAATTCTTCTCCACTTGCGTCGAGCATCCTCCAGAGCAATCCGAGCCCGGCGACAAGCATCCAGGAGCACGTTCTTCATCGAGCGGAGATTTTCTTCTCTGATCTTCACCGAGCTCTTTCTCTACTCCTCCTTCTTCTGCAACCATGGTGCATGTTGCTGGTGCATCTTCTTCGCGCGCCAATCCGATGGACATTCCAGAGTTCGTTCCTCCACCGACTGCATCGATCGCAATCCCGCGGATTGTCCATCTGTCTGTAGAGGTCAAGAAGATCTACGAGGAGATCATGAAGAGGAAAATTGAGCTGACACGTTATGTTGAGCGGGAGACAATCCGCAACTTGGGGTTTGACGCTAATCTAGCCTACGTCTTGAAAGGGCAGGCGAGACACACGAGCAGGACGCCCGACAAGATGGAGTACCATGCCAATGGCCAGCCGTTCTTCTGTGACTAGCCGACATACAAGGAGCTGGTGGCTGAATTCATGGTGTCGCTGGACGTCTGTGTCGTGCCAAACGACGTCATTGCCACGGACCGCGAGTGGATCAAGGGCCGGGTGTCTTTCCGGCTGTACAACAATGACTACAATCTTACACTCCGTCAGTTCAATGAGATTTACAACTGGAATCATTCGTGAAGTGACTATTGGCGGCCGGACAACCGTACCGATTACGACGTGATCTTCGTCGAGCTTGTGACGGTGCCACTGGGCAAATCGGTGAGCTACCACAATGCAGTGGTAGCTGATTTCGAGCATCTGTTCGTACGGATTCTCCACCGGATGCTGTGTTCTACCCTGTTTGCTAGGGGTGATCTGTCTCTTAGCAAATTCTAGGAGACGGACATGTTCTTCTTGTACAAACTACTCAAGCACCAAGAATGCAATTGGGGAGCTTTCTTTCTGCAGTGAGTGTTGGCGGTAAAGCGGAGTACGTGGAAGGCTCCAATTCACTTTGGAGGACTCATCACTCCGCTGGCACACTACCTTGGGCTGAACTTCGCAACCTTGACTCCGCTCTCCAACAGGAGCAAGGTCAATTTGCAACATCTTCACCGATCAAACCTCATCTTGCTTTGGGATGGTTTACCTTATGCTCATTGCCATGTAAACCACGCATACCAAGAATGTTCGCTTCCCAATCCTGTCTTCAATATCGAGGGTGCTCAACATTTCCGATGGCCCATCATAGCCATTGCTGACTCCGATGAAGACGGCGGCAACGACGACGACAACAATAATGACAACGAGGCTGAAGAGGAAGAGGAGGCCTACACTCCTCTTCGGGCACGAGTGGCACCTAGGAAGCGTCCTCACATGCATTCAGGTGCGTCTTCATCTTCGCAGCCTCCGCCACCACCACCGCCCTCGCAGCCCATCGAGGATGTCTATTCCATGCAAGGAATGTATGCCATGCTGCAGGATATCCAACTAACGCAACAGCACCATACAACAGTGTACACAGGTGTTCAAGAGACGACAAACCGGTTACTTGACAATCAGAGGGCTATCTTAAAAAATGAGTGCCTCCTCCTCGACAACCAACAGTAGATTCATGACAGGTTGCATAGGATGGAGATGCAGCAGCAACCTTTTTATGATCATTACTGGAGCCAGAACTACTTTGGGGGGTATCCACAACCTCCACCCATGCCCCAGTATGATCCCAGTTTTCAGGGGCAGTACCCATCCTGGGACCCCACGGCCCCACAGTACCCGCCTCCGCCAGAAGAGTAAATTGGTATCTCTGTTCCAACCTTTAAGATTGTTTTTGACTATGAGGCCATAGTCGAATTCAAGCTTGGGGGGGGGGAGTTGGAACAACTCTATCTTTTATTTTGTTGTGATGTCTGTTGACTATGAGGCCATATGGGATGTATGTTGTGATGATTTGTTCTTTAGTTGACTCTGGCAATTCTATTCTAAGGTTTAGTTGCTCGAGGGCGAGCAATGTTCAAGCTTAGGGGAGTTTCAAAAACTTGACACGCTTTTTACGTGTGTAGAAACGCAAGTGTACGCGTCAATGTAATATAGGCCTTTGTGAGGCCCGATTAGAACTCAGGGATACGTGAATTGTCGGAGACTACTACTAACTACTCGCAATCAGCTAGACCGATTAAAGAGTTGGAAGTTGTTGTTAAAATTAAAAGAAAATGAAATAAAACAAAACAAAGCAATCGATTAAATGTTTGGTTTAATCAATTCAAGATGAGATCTTTAGGATTGCGATTTCACT
Source organism: Alisma plantago-aquatica (assembly GCA_963693085.1). Taxonomy (NCBI): domain Eukaryota; kingdom Viridiplantae; phylum Streptophyta; class Magnoliopsida; order Alismatales; family Alismataceae; genus Alisma; species Alisma plantago-aquatica. The sequence goes on from OY856409.1 coordinate 957,789,122, forward strand.
GTGAGTTTTCATTGTATTAAATTCTATTCGGTCATTCAAATTTATCTCTTTATCCGGGTAGTGGCCTGAAATCAGAATTGCCCACTGTCATGGTACAATTCACTACATATGTCTAGGTCGGTTCCACCGTCGTACTAACCTATACCCTAAACTAGGTGCATTAAAATCGATCTCTCGGTATCCACCATTAACCTTACACCACCTTGTTCAAGGGATTTGTTCATTAACGTGAACTTCGTCTCTTTTCAACCGTTAATTCTTATTTCAAAGTAATTAAGGGCATTAGATTATTATTATGGTGATCAAGCATAAAAATATAATTGAGAAAATGAAATTATACCACAGATTTAAGAGATAAAATATGAATTACTATGATAAAATCGTCATACAATGATTCCCGGGCTACTCCCGGTCCTAAAGACAAAGGGGATTAGCCCCGCATGTTCATCTCAAAGCAAAACATGGTAGAGAAAAGGGGAAACATGGAGAAAAACGTGATTGAGTGGTGAAACCCCTGAACGGAGAAGAAGATCCAATCGCTCCTTGGCGTAGAATCTACGTTCTCCCGCCTTTCGGTGGTGGAAATCGTCTTCTTTGGCGTCCGGATCGACTGGGGCGTGCTTTTGGGCTCTGTTCTTCTCTCCACCTCTTCTCAGGATGTGTGCAGCGGCTAATGACGTGATACCTTCCTCTTGGCCGCCGTCATTAGGTATAATCACCGAGTTAGGTCGCCAAAATATCACAGCCATCAGATTTAGATCAATCTGAAGCAAACATGTATCTAACAGTGTCAATACCATCGACGCGGGTCGATGGTATCGACCGTGCACTGTATCGGCTGGATTTCTTTTCTTTTCTTTGTCGCAACTGATGCCACCTCGATACCATCGACGCGGGTCGATGGTATCGACATTCATAGGCGTCGGTTTTGTCCTTTTACCGTCGTTGTAGCTCCACTAGTCGATGGTATCGACTTTTGTGTTGATAGTATCGACTCACTTTTCTCCAGCAACCTGATGGTATCTCGATACCATCGACTCTCCTGTCGATAGTATCGAGATTTTGCTGCTCCTTGCGGCTGTCTGCCTGTGGTCATGTTGATGGTATCGACCACTGTCGATGGTATCGACAGTAGTAGATACTCGTTTTTCTTGAAATTACAACACGAAACCACATAAACCGAAACAAAACATATTCTTATGATAATTTACGCTCAAAATACTGAAATAAGGGAGATTTGACATAGATAATGATCATAGACCAAAGTAAATGAATTATGCAATATTAACCACCAAAATGACTAATAAATGCATAAAACACAAGTAAAACAAGTCTATAAATGCGACTCAAAATCATCACATCAATGACTATTGTATAATGATGTATATACCCTGATGGTATGATAAGTGATATAGGTGACACCATTTGTGAACTTTCATGTAATATGCTCTGGTTTTGTGATTATATAATAATTGGGTTTTATTTATCGTGTTTTCTGGTACTCTGGATGTTTAGTGGTAATTATGCATTTTGTTTAGAGTAATATCACTCATGTGGCATCGTGTTGTCACATAAAAAGGTTGGTATCAGAGCTCTAAGTTTGCTGAGTCTACAGGGACATATGACTAGGGTTTGTGTCTGTTCATATATATCCAACATATCTGATCGTAACTTCTATTTATGCAGAAGAAGAAGGAGAAGAAGAACAAAAAAGATTTGTCTAGAGAACACAAAGAACATGTTGAAAGCAGTGTTGCTGCACCTAGAGGTGGTGTCAAGAGGCAAGAAAGCGTAGATGGAGTGCCTGAATGCCTCAATTCAACTTAACAACTGCGGTCAATCCCGCTTTCCTATCCATGCTTGGATAGTTCATGCCACGATGACGCACATGGTGGATAGAATTCCCGTGCCCCAAGCAAGGACAGTTGTCCCCAATGTGGAATATTTGGGTTCTGAGAAGACCTATGAGAGGTTAAGGCGTGTGGGGGCGATAGAGTACAATGGTATGACAGACCCAACAGAGACAGATATGTGGCTGACAGAGTTGGAGAAGACCTTTAAGATCCTCAATATCCATAAATAGGATAAGGTGAAGCATGCAATGTAACTTTTGAAGGGCAATGCTGGCCATTGATGAGCCATTGAGGAGGAGAAGAGGCATGGAGTGGTGATCAGTTGGGAGGAGTTTTGGTGGGAGTTTGTGAGCTGATACTTCTTGTAAGCCTATCTAGATGAGAAGATCTCACAGTTTGAGAAGATCTGATAGGGATCTATGATGATCAATGAGTACAAGGCCAAGTTCATGGATTTTCTAAGGTTTTTCCCACACATGGCTGCAACATATAAGGAGAGGATTAGATGTTTTGAGAAGAGTTTGAGCTTGGATTTGACAACTATAATATCAACTTTAGAGAACAGGAGATGGGTTGCCATGTTCGTGGAGTCTGAGAGGAGGATTGAACAGTCAACTGTGGAGAAGCGTGAGGGGAATGCCAAGAAGAAACAGGAATAGTATCAGGGGCAATCCTATGTAGATTTTCATATGCCCATATTCTCAACATCTTCTTCATAGCAGAGGTCAGTTGTTAAGTCACAATGTTCACCGAGTAAGGGCAGAGGTCGTAGCTTTCCATCGGTAGGAGCTCACGGTGTGGCGTCAATTTCAGTGATAGGATGTCTAGGCCGTAGTTTGACATGAGGACCTATTATAGGTGTGGACAACATTCAAGTGGACCTTATACTGCTTGACATACATGGATTTGATGTGATCCTTCGAATGGATACTTTGGACAAGTACCATGTGGTATTGGACTTTAGTTCTAAGGTGGCAACGTTCTTTGATGGTGATGTTTCATGGGTCTTACAAGGAGATAGGAAGATTCTTCCGACATGTTTGGTGTCAGCTATGATAGTGGAGAGGCTGATGAGGTAGGGTTGTGAGGCATTCTTGGCACACGTGGTGGATGTTAAGGTGAGGAGTCATAGTATTCAGGAGGTGCCCATTGTTTGTGAGTTTGAGGATGTATTTCTTGATGAGTTCCTCGGTGTTCCCCCACCTTAAGAGATTGATTTTGAGATCAATTTAGTTCCTAGTACACAATCGATAGCACAGTCACCGTACATGATGGCAAGAGTTGAGATGTAAGAGTTGAAGAAGCAGTTGTAGGAGTTGTTAGAGAAGGGGTTTATCAGACCGAGCACTTCCCCTTGGGGTGCCCTCGTGTTTGTTAAGAAGAAGGACTGATCCACGAGGTTATGCATTGACTACTGACAGTTGAACAAGGTGACGATCTAGAACAAGTATCCCTTACCACATATAGACAACATGTTTGATCAGCTGAGAGGAGTTGTAGTGTTCTTAAAGATAGACCTAAGGTCAGGATACCATCAGTTACAGATCAAGACAAGTGACATACCCAAGTCAGCTTTTAGGACAAGGTATGGTCATTAAGAGTTCATGGTTTTGTCATTTGGGCTAACCGATGCACCGAAAACATTCATGGACTTGATGAACAAAGTGTTCTGGCCTTATTTTAGTCCATTCATGGTTGTGTTCATCAGTGATATTCTGATATATGGTGTGATTCTTCTCAAGGCCACACACTAACCAACTAAAGGTGTCTAGATGCAACCCTAAGGGAAAACACATGGGTCTCTCAAAATTTATATGTGAACCCAGTCCAACTCATAGGCTCAACTAATCACACATTCCCACAAGCGCACTGGGTCGTACTTTAGTATAGGCTAGTGGTAAGATTGGGGTTGATCCTCAGGGAGAGGGGGGGTACTAGATCTAGGTTAGTGTTGGCTATGTTCCTAAATCGAAGATTAGGGTTTGCGGGTTTAAAGTTGGGTTTAGTTTGATTACACTACAATTGCAAGTAAGAAAGAGTAAGAAAGAACCTAAGTTAACAAAAGTCCTAGATTACTCTAAGCAAGTTAAGGCTATCAAACTAAGCAAGGCAAGCAGTTATACTAAAGCAAGGAGTTACACTACACTAGCAAGGCAAGTTATCCACTAAGATGCAAGCTAAGCAATGAGACAAGCAAGAGACTAAGTTATCACAAGTTAACTAAATTACAACAAACAAGCTCAAAGGAACCCTAACTACTTGAGCAAGAACTAACTATCCAAAACTAGGAAATTAGCAAAGAATTAACATGGGCAATTAACTACGCTAGCATTATTAAGTTAAGAGGGCAAAGGTGGATTTTAAGCGATATGATGGATAGGTGGGCCGTTTGGGAATGCAACTTGATATTAGTTGGGGGAAGGTCAACATAGCATGCAAATCTCACATTTACATCTAGATTACCAAACCAAACAACAAGGCAATTGCTATTAGAATATACCTTATACTACTAGTTGGAGAACTAGAGTTAGGTGTAATTCTAGAAGGACTTGGCAAGTCTAGGTTTCTAGGGTAAGCAGTATTAGGGAAATTGAGAGACAAGGGTAGGAATGAGAGTAGAGATGAGGGTATTTCACCTCATGTTACTTGCCATCTAGCCTTTAGGAAGCTCTAGGCAATTGCACCAATCACACTTACACTAGCTACTAAAATCTCACACTCACTTGTAGAAGAAGGGATATATATGTAGGAACAAAGGGGGCTAGCTAGGGATTCACCAATTGGACCTAGGATCCATTCCTAAGATTGCCACATATATTCCAATTTCCCCTAGAAGCTAAGTGTCATCAAGCATCACAAAATAAGCAATTTATGTTTAAAAGCACAAACCACGTGCACGATAATGGGAAATGAGATAGAAGCAAGAGGCAATCATCATAGAATGAAATTATGTTCATTACAAGTTATTTTCCTCCAACATGGTATCAAAGTCACATTTTAACCCCAAACAACCACCACTAGGTGCTTAGCTAGACATGCTCAAAGGAAAGATAAAAGAAATGAGAACAATGGGATAGGACTCCATGGAGCTCAAAGTAGATCCTCCTTCTTCACCTCTTAGCTGTTGTAGGATGACCTCCCTCCTCTAAGGTGGATCTTGGGCATGAAAATGAAGGGGATTATGGTAGAAAACCTAGAAAACTAGGTTTATATGGTGGAAATGAGGTGGAAATGGCGGGTAGAGAGCATAAATGCAAGGGTAGTGCAATGAATGCTCTAGAGTGGGTGGAGAGGAGTAATGGAAACTAAAGGGAGATAACCTTCATGCCATGGCCACCACCTATGTATATATAGGTGGTGGGGAAGTACTAGGATAAGTAGGGACAAAGTGGGGAAATCAGTGGTGAAAATGGGTAGGTTTAGGTGGTCACCACGGCTGTGTTGAAGTGCCACAACTGTGGTGGGGGTTGCATGGCACATTCGTAGGAAATGGAATGGCCAAGGTGGAAAGTGGAGTTGAAATGATAAGTTTGTATGGTGAAGGTAGGACATCTTTTATTTTCTTTTTGCTTTTCTCTTTTCTTCTTTTCTTTTCTTTTGCCCTTAGTGAAGGTAGGGCATATGATAGATATAGTGAAGCGGGAAGATGTAGATATGGCCACCCCAAGCTTTTGGAGGTGGACGAGGCTAAATATGTGTACTAAGGCATCCTTTCATGAGGCAAAGAGGTATGAAGATGGTGAAAGAAGAGTCAGGTCAAAGAGGGGTCATTGGTGTAGTCCTCAACATAAAATCTCTTGCATGAAAACTAATCCAACACTTCATCAAATGATATCACACCACATGATTGAACAACATGAGATCACATTTATTTCCTATGATTCCATAGGCTCTAACTGTTCATAGCTTGCTCAATTCACAATGCAACCAAGACATTCACAAACTTCAGAGAGGTGATGCACATGTAGAAAGCCAATAATTAAGACAATATAGAAATAAACTCTAAAACGTGCCATGCATTTGTCAAAGATCAACATTTTATGTTCAAAAATTGGAGATTAAGTTAAAACATACTTTTAGACAAGAACATCTAAATTTGGGCAAAATTGGCCAAAATGGTGCCAATTTGCAATCAATCACATCTAAACCTACATTTAGGGAATTTAAAATGTAAAACAACAAATCCTAATTTAAAACACACAAGAATTACCAAAATCTACATGAAAATGCAATGCATGACATGGAAGAGCAAAAAGAGCAAAAGTTTTGAATAATTACACAAAAATGCATGAAATTAAACTACATGTATGCATGCATGCTAGCAAGAAGAAATCTACACTAACAAGAGTGAAATCAAGCAATTCCAAAATCAGGTGGGATAGGTGTAAACAAAATGAGAGATAAAGACATGGTGGTGCATACCGCCCTACCACCCCAAACTTTTGAATCATGTTGTCCTCAATATAAAACTAAAGCTTAGGGCTAGTAGGGTGAAGATCATGGCTGGTGTTGTGAATCAAAGGGTAGGTCTCCCTATTGTGGCTGATCAGGCTGCTCTAACCGGTGTTGTTGAGGAGGTGGAGGTCCTGGATGGGCTGGGGGGAACTAGTAATAATTGCCCCAATAAGTGTCTTGAGGGGGAGTGTAGGTCTCCTGATATCCCAAAATACCACCCCAAAAACCTTCACCCCATTTGGGGTTTTGTTGTGCTTGCACATAGTGGTTATGGTACAAGTGATTGACTTGTTGATGTATTTATTGTTGGTCCTGCCACATGTACTGCTGGATGAGCTGCATGTCCTGTTGTGTCTTCTGGATGCCTTCAAGCTGTGCATGGATGGATGACGTATCATATGCAGTCACTGAAGTCTCCTGCAGCTAGGATGTTGCCTCATCCCTTCTTCTCACCCTTCAGGGCTGTCTTCTTTGCTCTCCTCCCTCTTCTTCTTGTATATGGCAATACCGGGCGCTTTCCCAGTTCCGCCATCCCATGCATGCTAGCAGCCGGTCTCCCGTGTTTCCCATAGTTGTCAAAGCGCCCGCCTAGGCGCTAGGCAAGGCTGCCCAAACTAGGCGCCCAGCCCAGTATGTGCAGTATATGGGTGTCTAAGGCCTTTTAAGCCTAAATTAAGTCATTTAAAGGATAAATTAGCATGAATCAAGTCTGGATTTGGTCGAATTAGATTAGCTTGAGTCAATTTATGGCTGAAATAGGTCTGATTTAGGCAAAATCAGGCCAAATTTTGGAAAATTAGGGAAAACATGTTTGATTTGGGCCAAATTGGTAAGTCATAAAATCACTTCCTCATATGTTTGTTGTTCTTGCTTCTTTTTCTTTTCTTTTTTTATCCTTTCTCCTGCATTTTAGTCCTTAATCCTACTGCTGCTGCGTTTTTTTTAGTTATTCCTCCTATATCCCCTCCTACTCCAAAATCCTACTACTGCTGTGTTTTTTTTATTCTGTTTTCTTCAAATCCTCTTTTACATCACCTATGCTTCGTAATGTTGATGATGTTGTACTTTCTACTTTACTCTTTTACATCACCCTTTTTCCCTGCTTTCTTTTCTAAGTCTCCTACTCCAATTGTTGTTGCAGGCTTGTTGATATTACTTCCCCTTTTTCTTCCTATTCCCATCTCCTGCTACTGCTGTCATAACCTCATTCTGCCCTCTTTTTATGTTTCCTATATGGTATTATATGTAGTATATATGTATAATAAGAATCAAATTAACATACTGAAAAATATACAAATTATAAAAACGCCCAGAACAGCCTAGGCGGGCTAGGCGCCCCTTGGGAAATGTTGACCGCCTAGCCGCCTTGACAACCATGGTGTCTCCCTAATCTCCCTTTACCCAGCCTTCGATCACCCGCCCGCAGCCCAGCCGCATTTCCACCTTCACCCAGCCTTCATCAAGCATACACAAATCCCTTCAACCAACAGTTGAGCCCCGCTTTTCCAATTTCGCCATCCCCTGCAACCTCTGTCCTCCTTCCCTCATCACTAACCGACTTCCATAGCCACAGACCTCGCTATCCCCTATTTCCGCCAAGTCCCCAGGCACCCGTCAATCCCCCGCAAATCACCCCACAGACACCTTTGCTTTCCCCGCTGATTTCTTCTCCCCACTCTAATCTTCCCGCAAACCCATCACGTTGATCACGCCAAAACTTCAGCCCTTCTTGCCATCTGCAACATACAACCCAAACTGAAATACCACTACCGCATAACCCCGACCCGGATTCCAATTCTACCTCAAACCCATCTCCTCATGTCGATCCATCCCACCTCCACCATCAAGCCTCTACCTTGCACCCTTATGCCCGTCAACCTTCCTTGTTGTTTGCATTCCCAACCGCAAGCCATAGGAAGGAAGGCCACCAGCAGTAACACCCAGCAAGCAGCAGCCAGCAAGGTCAGCCTCCATCAGCAATTGCTTCTCAAGGCGACGCCGCTTTAATGGAGTCTGTGATGCGTCCAATTGGGACAACAACAATCTCTATAGTTTGAGTATCCGCATTTGGATCTGGTATGCATAACCCCGCATATGTTACCTTTTAAGTTTTGGACTTGTTGCGTCCAGTTCAAGTGGAGATATGAGTATTCGTGAATCTACCTCAGTGATTACCTTTATTGTCAAAGATGTTATGGAGCCTTCTATGCTATTGAAGTACATATCTCGTATTTCTGTACCTTGCTCCGCTCCCCTCCCCCGGAGGGGGCCCTTTTGTCACCACTTCTACGATAACATCTCCTCTACCCCCCGTCTCAGATACATCCCCAGAGCATTCTGATATTTTGCAGCTCTAGATGCCCCCAGTCTCAGTTACAACTTTGAAGTTGCTTGATGTTTTGTAGTGTCGGATGACTATTGCCTCAGTTACAACTCCGGAGCCACTGGATGTTTTGCAGATTCAGATGCCCGCGTCTTCTATTACAACTCCAGAAGAGGAGAATTAACGTAGGACGAGCAAAGCCTTTTAAATAGTCTTTTCAGTAGTTTTATAATGTTTTATCAGTTTCCTTGAATTTTAGGGGTTATTTGATATTTTCCCAGTTTGTTTTGTAAAGCCTGTGGTTTAGTGTCACATTGGAGAGGTTATGTAGTGAGTTGGGTTTAAACACCTATATATAGTCTTTGTAATGCTCTCAGAAAAGCAGACTTGATGAATGAAATCTTTTGATGAATATTATTTCTTTTTATTAGTTATTTATTCATTAGGATCTCCATTAAAAATGCATCAAGAATGACTATGAAGGACAATGATATCAAAACCAATGGAGAAATTATTTCTGTAAGCTTTTCAATGGAGATGTTGTAAATAATGTTAGAGACTTGTGTGACATGAATACGAGATATCATTTACACACGATGAGTTCACTTTTTGAGGTCAAGATTGTTTCGAAAAAGATAAAAATGAGAAAGGCATGCAGACCAGACGGTATTCTCATTGATGTATGGAAGAGTATAGGGGATGAAGGAGCTATGTGGTTAACAAAATTCTTTAACAAGATCATGAAGACCAAGAAGATGTTGGATGAGTAGAGTACTAGAGTCCCCATCTACAAGAACAAAGGAAATTCTCAGAGTTGCACAAACTACAGAGGTATCAAGTTGATGAGTCACACAATGAAGCTTTAGGAGAGGATTATTGAGCAAAGGCTAAGATCTATAACACAGATTATAGAAGGAATAGGAATTGTATATTCGATGATTAAAAAGGTGCACAATACAGTCTATTATATAACAGAAGAGAAGAGAGACTAAAGCAGAGATGAGCAATATGGGACTAAACTACTGAAGTAAAAACATAAGTGAGGCACGTGCTAGGTACATGACACTCAGTAAACCACAACATATCTCTATACTCCCCCTCAAGCTAGAGCGTAGATGTCGAACATGCCCAACTTGCCCACTAGAGTCTGAAAATGAGCTTTTGGAAGAATTTTGGTAAAGATGTCTCCGCTACTTGCTTTTCAATGCTGAGATATGGAGTGCAAATCCGGCCAGAAAGGACTGTTTCACGAACAAAGTGGCGGTCGACCTCAATATGTTTTGGCCTCATGAAAAGTGGGGTTGCTCGCACTAAAAATGGAGGCCTTGTTGTCACAAAACATCGGTATAGGGCTGGAATAGGATAGGTCGAACTCCTGGACGAGACTCTGGACTAATAGAAGTTCACATGCAGTATGAGCCATGGCTCGGTATTCTACCTCTGCACTGGATCTGGCTACAATAGTTTGCTTTTTGCTTCGCCAGGTAACAAGATTTCCGCCCACAAATGTATAATAGCCCGATGTTGACTTACGATCAGAGCGACTTCCTACATAGTCAGAGTCTGAAAAACCAGAGAGATTACAGTGGTCGTGCTTCTTATATAACAAGTCGTTGCATGGAGAGCTTTTGAGATAGCGCAGAATGTGACATATAACATCCCAATGACATTGTCGAGGTTTATCAAGATACCTACTGATGAATCCTACAGCGGCAGTGAGGTCAGCTCTTGTAACAGTCTGAGAAAAAAGCTTGCCTACCAGCCTTCTGAACTGGTGGTGATCAGCATAAGGAGGAATCCATATTTGGATCAAGAGGAGTGTTGGCTGGTTTACAGCCAAGCATATCAGTTTCCTGCGAGAGATCAAATACATATTTTTGTTGAGAAAGACACAGCCCTGCAGATGATCTAGATACCTCAATGCCTAAGAAATATCTTAACTTTCCGAGATCTTTAGTGACAAAGTGTTTTTCTATGTAGGTTTTAGTTGCCTCTATGCCCAAGGTATCATTGCCAGATAAAATAATATCGTCAACATAGACAATAAGAATGACTAGCCCAGCCACTATTTTGCAGATAAAGACTGAATGATCTGAGTGGGAGCGACGGAAGCTAAAAGTAACTAAGATCTGATTGAGTTTGTCGAACCAAGCACGCGGGCTCTGTTTGAGACCGTAGATGGCCTTTTTTAGCTTACAGACTTTTGAGGCAGACTCCCCCTGAGAAACAAAACCCGGTGGTTGCTCCATGTAAACCTTCTCCTGTAGATCTCCATAAAGAAATGCATTTTTAACATCCAACTGAAAGAGGGGTCAGTCTTTGTTGACAGCAACAGAAATCAGAATTCGAACAGAATTTAACTGCACTACGGGAGAAAAAGTTTCAAAATAGTCGACACCATATGTTTGCGTGTACCCTTTTGCCACAAGCCGATCTTTCAGGAGCTCAATTGTTCCATCAGGTCGATACTTAATGGTGAAGACCCATCGGCATCCAACAGTAGGGCAGGAACGAGAGCGATCCACAAGTTCCCACGTCTTGCGATCACATAGTGTCTGCATTTCATGAATCATCGCCTGTTTTCATGCAAGAATAAGGAGAGCTTCTGCGGCAGTCTTTCGAATAGTGATGGCAGAAATCGTAGAAGTAAAGCATGCAAAACTGTTATGCATGTTAGTAGAAGAGCAGAAATGACTAATAGGATGTTTGGTGCAGGAACGAACACCTTTGCACTGACTGATAGGGAGGTGCAAGTCAGAAGTTACCTCAGTGGTTGTATGATCATCCGCATACGGAGGAATTGGTTGTGGAGGGGCCATGGAAGGAGTGCTTGTCTTGGTTCGTCGTTTGTACACTTGCAAAGGGCTACCTTCAGGTTGGTCCGAAGAGGGTAAAACCTCAACAACATCTGCCAGAGGTGTCGGTGCCAACATATCACTGGAGAGTGTTGCCCCATCAACAGTGAAATAGGGCATATGCTCAAAAAATATCACATCCGCACTGACAAACCATTGCTTTAGAACAGGATCAAAGCAGCGATAACCTTTCTGGGTTCTAGAATATCCCAAAAAGATGCATTTAGTGGAGCGAGGATCAAGCTTTGTCATCCCTGGGCGTAGATTTTTTACAAAACAGGTACACCTAAAAATACGAGGAACAGAGAACAGTTGTGCATCAGGAAAGAGAATGGTGTAAGGTATGCGATTATGTAAAACAGAGGATGGCATGCGGTTTATAAGATAGCATGCCGTAGAAACTGCTTCAGGCCAGAACCGGTGAGGTACTTTATAATGAAGAAGTAGAGTGCGAGCAACCGCTAACAAGTGGTGATTTTTACGTTCAGCAACGCCATTCTGTTGTGGAGTATAGGGGCAAGTAGTTTGATGGATGGTGCCACGAACAGAACAAAAAGATGTGACAGATTTTTGCATAAACTCCTAGAGCATTATCAGTACGGAAAATCTTAATGGGCTTGTTGAACTAGGTCTGTTTTTCAAAAAAGAAGATACTGATATTGTCCAAAACAGTGTTGCCATCTTTTAGTTTAAAAAGCCAAGTAGCACGGGAATAATCATCAATAAAAGTCAGAAAGTATTTAACACCAGAGTGACTGGGAACAAAACATGGTCCCCAGATGTCCGCATGAACAATATCAAAAAGTGCTTTAGAACCAATTTCTTTTTAGCGGGAAATACAGAACGTGTTTGTTTACCCAAAAGACAAGATGCACAAGAAAAAGTTTTTTCAGATAATGCTGGAAATAAATGTTTCGGCTTTGTTGCAGAAGGATGACCAAGCCAGTAGTGCAACTGGAGTCCTGTGACTGATGCAAAGGAACAAGGTGACCGATACCGACGCTGTTTCGACAGCTTGGAAAAAGGTATTTACCGGTATACCGACGGAAATACCGACAGATGCAATCATGGTCGTTTCGACGCCAAAATAAACGAATTAATTTATGAAATTTTACAGGTGTAATCTCTACACCTAAATGCATCGTTTTATGCAATAAAATTTTATATTGGGTGTGGGGGAGGGGGTCCATCATGGGGGAGGTAAGGAATCTGTCCTGTTTCGTTGGGATTTCAATGAAGGATTTCGATGACAAAATGTAGTAATTAAGATATGAAATTTTACTAGCACAAACCACACACTTAAATATACATAATTATGCAATAATATACAATCTACAACATATGAATAACATATCTACTTACAACTCACATCAGATGTATGTTGAGTGGCGCGCTGGTTCTCCACACAGTAATGAGTTGATATTACTAAGATATTGCGGCCATGACATGCACATCCTATAAAGGTGGTTGTATGTAGTCACATGCTCCTCATACACATCATTATTGGCCAATTGTATGAAGTTCCATGTTGCTCATTCATGTGCGATACTGTATGTGTATAATACTCCTTTGTATTATATTCACATTACTCTTTAGTAAAACATCTTCCACTAAACATAAATAAGCAACTAATTATATCAATACTAATTGTAATATGCTTAGATAGATTGTATGATAATAGTAATTAATAGTGTTGTAAGTAGATCTAGTGATAATATTGTAGATCTATATAGTATACTTATAGATGTATGTATAGTTCACGTAAACATATAAAAATTGGAGTAATACTAGGCTCTGGCGGTAAAAAATACTTTTTTCGGTGAAAGTGGAAGAAAAAAGTAGGAAAAAGAGATGGAGAGGTTGCTAATGGCAGAAATGAAAGAGATTAGTTATATTTACCTTGATTTGGGTTGGTATTAGCTCCAATCGCCAAAAATCATCCAAATGCACCTTCTCTTCTCCTCCCAATAAGTAACTACAGTCATTCTCACAAAAAACGGTATACCCATCGGTATACCGCCGGTTTCGGTCGGTACAGTGAAGTTAGTAGTGCATTTTGCACCGAAATCATCGAAACATGGCGGTATTGGCGGTATACATGTCGGTATTATCAGTATTTGCGATCCTATCGGTACGCACACATGTTTCGGTATCGGTACGCGTCGGTATCGGTATTTCGGTCGAAATACCACCGGTACCGGCAAAACTTCATTCCTTGGACTGATGTAGACAGAAGAGCAGATGTTGCAGGTAGTCCATCCAAATGGTAGAGTCTGTTTGGTCCTTCATGGCCCAAACCAATCCTCGTATTCGTGCGGAGATCCTTCAAAACACAACCAGAAGGATCAAATTTAATGGAGCACTGAAATTGTTTTACAGTTTTACTAACAGATAGTAAATTAACAGGAAATTGTGATATGTATAAAACATATTGGAGGTACAACTTTCGAGATAAGGGAATAGTGTCGATGCCATGAACATGAGTCTTAGAGCCATTAGCAGCAATGACATACGGAATATTGATAGTTTTAGTCAGAGCATAAAATAAGTGGATGTCGTCAGCCATATGGACAGATGCACCAGAATCAATACACCATTTATTGTTACCGACATAAGGAGAGGCAAGCATGGCAAAGGAACCAGTAGTAGATGTAGAAGGTAGTTGAGTCATGCGCTCTTGGAAGAAATTCTCGAACTCCAAGCAAAGCCATTCAGTAGACTGCGGAGCAGATGGTTGGTCGGATGCAGTATCAGTGGAGATTTCTATAGAAGCTTGGTTTACCCAGGTTGGTTTACCGTGCTTGATCCAACACCTATCTTCGTTGTGATTATCTCGACCATACCAGTTGCAGAAGCGAGGGCCAGTAGCTTGGCCTCAACCAGGACTAGTAGAAGAACCACGTCCACTAGTAGGAGGCAGACGTCCGCCACGACCGCGGCCTCGACCGCGGCCACATCCAAAGTCAGTAGTGCGAACAGCCAGAGCAAGATGCTCAATAGCATGAGTGGAGGTCATCGACGAAAGTCTTTGAACTCGTTTAAGGACGTCGCAAAGAGTAGGCAGAGGGTCACTAGACAGAATTTGATCGACCACGCCAGAGAAGGAAGCAGGAAGAGCAGCCAGAAATTGGACCAGTTGGAGTTCATTGCACTGCTTCTAGGCTTCTTTGATGTCGGCCGTCAAGGGATGGCAGATTTCGTACTCATTCCAGAGAGCAGGGCATTGGTTGTAGAAATCCGCTATAGATGTGAGAGAAGAAAACTCCTTTTTAGCCAAGTTTTTGAAAATTTCAGAAACACGTTTAGGATTCTGTTGATGAGAATAGACATGGGATATCTGGTCCCACATAGCCTTAGCATCATGAAGGCATAACAAGGATTGACTAATCCGCGGCTCGGTGCTATTAAGAAGCCTGGACATAACACCAGAGTCGTCTTTGGACCACTGTGCATAGGTTTGCTTGCTCTTTTCATTCGCAGTAGCAGCAGGTGCTGCAGGAGGATCAGTAGTGAGGTGTGAGTAGGGATGAGCATCGGGTCGGGTTATACCGGGTTTTGTCTGTCCCAAACCCAAACCCACATTTTAAAGTGGGCCATGGGTCGGGTTCTGGCCCGGATAAAATTGAAAAATGTCAGCCCATACCCGACCCATATAAGAATGCTGGGTTTCGGGCCGGATTTGGCTTGCCCATATAACATCGAATGAGCATACCAAATTTTGCTAAATCCAACTTGCTAACATGAAAACTGAATTAGTATGATATGTATTTTGTGATCAAGCTTCAAAAGAATGTATATACACTTTGTGATATGTAGTCAGAATATGTATACCTTAGTTGTGTGATCCCGTACAGCAACGAAAAGGATATTGAAAGAGTACAAATCATTTTCTCGTACATGTGAATGTATAAGTCTTAAAAAATCAATGGAGTCCACAATGTTGTGCCTTTTTGCTTCCTCATCCTATATGTATATACAATGAAATGGGTTTTGGAAGGGCAAAAGATCATTTGCCTCCTACATGTGGGCATATGAGCAAAAAGATGAGCATAATCTACTATGCACTGAGCAAACGATCATTTGTCTCCTACATGTGGGGACACAACGAGATCAAAACAAAGAAATCAAGTATGTTTATTCATGTCAATGATGGTTATCTTACTAGTATCAATTCACTAATCATGTTGATTGATTACATAGTATCCATGTTGCCATTGGTTAGGTACATACTACATATTGCATCAAGAAATCTGTATATTTTTCTTTTAAGACAAAGATAGATGTATATGTATATAATGTACATAAAATCTAATCTGGGCATTTGGGTTTCCGGGCATGGGTTTACCTCCGCCCGTACCCGGCCCAAATAAAATATCGGTTTAAATTTTAGGCCTGGCCTACCCATATTATAAATCGGGTTCGGGTCTAGATCGGGTCATGCGAGCTAGGTCGCGGGTCGGATCGGGTCGGCCCATCCCGATGCTCATCCCTAGGTGTGAGTATCGGCCTTGTGCTTTGACATATAGGACAAAGGACGCCGACCAAAGATGGTAGTTAGAGCCATCGAGTTTGACGGTGGTAACACAGAGAACGAGGCGGCTCAACAGAGGCCATGATGAGCAGAGACAGAACAGTAATAAATTGAGCGGCGCATCAACAGCAATCAGTAGATAAGGAACCCGATATGGGGCAGTAAAGCCGCACCAGAGATATGACGCATCATATCAGAAGAGACCTACGATGGGCAGATAGATGGATAAAGTAACCTACACCGTCATGAGGAAGATCAAGATTCCGTCATGAGGCGCAGGAAGAAGAACCCAGAGAGCCTCTCAATGTGCAGGAGCTATGGTTGTCTGGAAAACTTCACGTACGTAAAGAGTGGAAGAAAGCAAGAGATATTAGAGCAGGAGAAGGATGAGGACAGTAGGAGGAGAGGATGGCGGCGCCAGGAAGGTGGGGAGGGGTTGTGCGACGACGCGGGGGGGTAACAAAAGAGAGGAGAGACTTAAGCAGAGATGAGCAATATGGGACTAAACTACTAAAGTAAAAACATAAGTTTGACAAAAGCTAGGCACATGACACTCAGTAAAACATATCTCTATACAGATATCAAACAACCAATTTGGTTTCCTACCTGGAAGATCAACAACAAATGTTATTTTTCTAATAAGGAAGCTTATGGAGAAGATAGAGAAAGCAAAAAAGATCTTCATATGATTTTCATTGATTTGGAAAAGGCTTATGATCGAGTACCTATGGAAGTGTTGTGGATGGTTTTGAAGAAAAAGGGTGCGCCAATCCAACACATTGACTTGATTAAAGACGTGTATGATAGCTCTATTGTAAGAGTGAAGACTCCTGGAGAGACACCAACATTTCCTATCACAGTTGGGATACACCAAGGATCCACACTTAGCCCATATCTTTCGTCCTTGTAGTGGATGAGTTGACAGAGAATGTTCAGGGTGTTATTCCTTGGTATATGTTATTTGTTGATGATATTGAGTTGATTGACGAAACTAAAAATGGATTGAATAATAAAGTTGAACTTTGAAGAAAGACATTAGAATTAAATAGACAAATAATTAGTAGGAGCAAAACTGAGTATGTGAATTGCAATTTCAGCCAATCTCACAGTGTGAAACTGTGAATGGTGGAGTGATGCATGGGTTTTGAGTCACTTTTATAGGCTTATTTTATATCTGTTTTATGCATGTATTTGTCATTTTCTTGATTATATTTGCATAATTCACTATAGTTGGCCCTTAAACTCTTTTTGCATCAAATTATACTTCTTTTATAATATTTATATGATTTTATATAATCCCCGGACTTATACACATGTTTCGGCACTTTTTCAGGCACTTTTGCATTGTCCGGAGTCGATACTATCGACCCCCAGGTCGATAGTATCGACATTTCATCAAAAAGCAACCCCAAAACGCGATCTTGGAAGGAATAACCTGTCCCATGGTCGATACTATCGACAGCGTCGGGATCTGGCGATTTTCAGCACTAAAATGGAGCGTTTTAATCCGACGGTTGAGCTTTTTCGGAGCCGTAAAGTGGTCCTATGACCTAAGAAGAGCACGGACGGCCCGAGGGGGAGAGGAGATTGTGTTGCACAACATCCAAGAAGGAGAGAGAGAGATAGGAGACGAGAGACGAAGGCCGTCAACCGAGCGATCCGAGCACCTCCGACGGGCGATTTTGCTGCCGGAAGACTGCAAAACGCACGTTTCTCGAGGATCTCCAGGAACACCTTTGTATCAGGGGTTACACGAGTTTGCTCCATGTTTCCCATGTTTTTCTTCTCCACTCCTTTGTCTTTCATTGAGATGACCATGCGGGGCTAATCCCCTTTGTCTTTAGGACCGGGAGTAGCCCGGGAATTCATTGTATGACAGTTTTATAATAGTAATTCATATTTTATCTCTTAAATCCGTGGTATAGTTTCGTTTTCTCCATATATTGTTATGCTTGATCACCATAATAATAACCTAATGCCCTTAATCACTTCGACAGAAGGATTAACGGCTGAAAAGAGACGAAACCTACATTAATCGATAAATCCCTTGAACAAGGTGGTGTAAAATTAATGGTGGGAACTGAGAGACCGTTTTTAATGCGCTTAGTTTAGGGGAATGATTACTACGACGGTGGAATCAACCTAAACCTAAGTAGTGGATTACACCACGACAGTGGGTAATTCTGTTTTCAGGCCACTACCCGGATAGAGAGAGAAGTGTGAGGAAGTTTATGAAACCTAATACAATGTTGACCCGCGGTGAAACCGCCATCCTAAAGATATCCTTTTGAATTGATTAAATTAACCTTTAATCGATTGTTTTCTTTGTTTGATTTTTATTTTCTTTTTAATTTGAACAACAAAACCCTACTTTGTTAATCGGTCTAGCTGATTGCGATTAGTTAGTAAAAGTCCCCAATAATTCACGTATCCCTGAGTTCGACTCGGGCCTCACAAGGCCTATATTACTCGAGGCGTATACTTGCGTTTAAGCGCGTAGTAAAATACACGTCAAGTTTTTGGCGCCGTTGCCGGGGATACGGCGAATTATTGGCACTTTGAGTGCTAAGAGCGGCCACTCTAGGCCACATTTTTTTATTTTAAAACAATTTCAAAAATTCCTTTATTTCTCTATAATTGTGTTGACTCGTTCAAAGCATTGTACTGAACCCCTATTTCCATATTTCAGGTACTTTGCATGGTGCACACACGTAGTCGAGACTACGTGAATTGCACACCTGAGGTTCCATCTGCGGGACCAGAGGACGAGGACTACTACGAGCAGGAACACCAAAGTGATATAAATTCTGAATCTGAGCAAGAACAAGAAGAAGAAATGGCTGAAGCACAGACAATATGGGAGAAGATCAAGGCGTCTTCTTCCTCAGCATCAAAGGGGCCTATAAAGAAATAGGGGCTGAACATACCTACATACAAGATCGACCCGGCACTGATTAACTTGGTCAAATCCAACGCATTTCACGGGCTGAAAAATGAAGATCCAGTGGCACACATTAGTCAGTTTGTTGAAAATTGCGATATGGTGAAGATCGACAGGTTCCCGCAAGATGCGTTGTATCTCAAGTTGTTCCCAAGTTCATTGGCAGGAGCAGCGCGAGAGTGGCTTCATAACCTCGACGACGAGTTTGTTGAATCATGGGATCACATGGTAGAGGTTTTCTTCGAGAGGTTCTTCCCTCCTGAGAAGACCAATGATATGATCAGGAAGATTCACAATTTCACCCAACAGGCGGGTGAAACTTATTCTGAGACTTGGGAGCGATTCCAGGTCATGTTGAGGAGATGTCCGCATCATGGGCTGGATAAGGAGACCCAAGTGAAGATCTTCTATTTTGCTCTCTCCGAGCATGATAGAAGCAACCTTGATTCAGCTGGTTCCGGATTCTTCTTGAATAACACAGACACTCGATGTTGGGAGATCTTGAGGAATATGGCAAAGAAGCAATCCTGGGGCGACAGAGACGCCGTAGAGCATGTTCAGGCTGTGGGGGAGTCAAAGGCCATCAAAGAGTTAAATGATAAATTAGACCTTCTTGCTAAGAAATTGCTTGCCAAAGAAGATGCAGAAGACGATGAAGAAGCTCAGGTCAAATTCATGCAACAACAGGGCTATAGAAATAATGATTATGCTTGGAGGAAGGATAGGAAGTTCTCATGGAAGGATCCTAACAATTTCCTACAAGATCCGGATGCAAAGCCACAACCGAGAGCTGAAGATAAAAGCACCGAGTTGCTTAGTCAAATGGTGCAGCAGAATCAGGAGATGATGGCTATGTTTGGTAAACAATTGCAATCTCAAGGTGATATTCTAACCAAGTTTGGACAGACGCTGCAAAGCCATGGAGCACAAATGCGGGCATTAGAAACCACCGTGGCACAGATTTCTAGTGAAGTGGCAGCCATCAAGCACGCCAATCAACAGAAACCGGCCGAGAATGCAAACGTGGCCCAAGCACACCATCAGGTCAAGTATATTTCTGTGGTAAGCAATGAGGAGGAATCTCAGGTGCAAGAAGCTAAAGAGGAAAGAAAAATGACGTTTAATACGCATGCGTCACCGGCGATACCGTATCCACGCACTTATTATGGACTGCCGGGCGGAAACCCTTTCTTCAGAAAATCACAACGAGTTATGAATATTGTATCTCCCTCTAGAGAAAAAGAACAATTGAAGGTTGTTTGTGCACGTGTGGAGACATCGAATGCGAGAGAGGAACCACAACAAGCTGTTACTATTGACGATGTCTCGCCAAAGCCCACGTCAGAGGGAGTAATTGAAGCAAGTTTAGGGGAGCTGGCCCCGAAAAGCTCATATGTGCCTCCTCACAAGCGTGTCAATGCGGCAGATGTGTCAAGTCGGGACAATCCGAAGCCGAAGAAGGAGCACCGACACTATAGGAAATTCTTGGAAATATTCCGCAAGCTGCATATCAACATTCCGCTGGTGGAAATGATTGAGAAGGTTCCCGCCTATGGGAGGTTCATTAAAGATATAATCAACAAAAAGAGGCGGATAAAAGATACTGATGTATGCAAGATGAATGAAATGGTGAGCTCAATCATTCTTGGGAGCTTACCAGAGAAGAAGAAAGACCCGGGGAGTTTTTATATCCCATGTTCAATAGGTGACCAACATTTTCCACAAGCACAGTGTGATTCGGGCGCCAGCATTAATCTTATGCCTCTGTCCACATTTCAAAAGCTTGGGTTGAAGGAGATAAAGAAATCGGCGGCAACGATTGAGTTGGCAGATGGGTCCATTGTAAGGCCATATGGAGTGTGTGAGGATGTACTCGTCAAGGTAGACAGGTTCATCTTCCCGGTAGATTTTGTTGTCATGGACATGCCACAGCTCCAAAGTTGCGAGATGCTATTGGGAAGGCCGTTCCAAGCTACGGCTGATGTCATCGTTGCCATTGGGAGAGGTACATTGACCTTGGGGATTGGACATGATCGAGTTCAATTCAAATTGCCACATGACTCATTGGAGACATCTCTTGACAACCCAGGTTAAAGGTATCTTTATGTCAAGCCTAGGACATTAAACAAGGGCGCTTGTTGGGAGGCAACCCAACTTTAGGTTCAATTTTATGTTTGGTTATGTTCTTTTATGTTTATGTACTTAGTTTTTGCTTAGGTTTTGATAATTTTTGTAAAAATGGTACCCTAACTCGTGTTTTGAAGTGTACAGAATGTTAAGGTCGATACTATCGACACCCATGTCGATAGTATCGAGTTTGGAGAAGTAAACGCTGAAGAAAAGTCGATACCATCGACCCTAGGGTCGATAGTATCGAGATTCCTGAAGATTTACAGAAAAATTGGTGCCAGTAAAGTCGATACCATCGACCCTAGGGTCGATAGTATCGACACTTTTGAGTTCCCAGGCTTTTAGATGCGTCGATTCAACAAAATCGCTGAGTCTGGGTCGATACCATCGACCTTGGTCGATAGTATCGACACCTACAGGACAGCTACATAAAACAGGCCATAAAAGGTATCGAAACGAGATTTTTTCGAACCGTTTTTTGCAGAGGAAAGATGGATGAAGCAAGTCACGTCTTAGAACCACTAAGACACAAAAATGGGCCACAAAAAGGAGGGATATAGCAAGAATCACTTGGTCTACTTGAGCATCTAACCATCCTTCTTCACCACACTTCAAAGCGAACGGTACCGTTGTTCCACTTCTTAAGTGAGAATGTTGACTATGAGGCCATAGTCATATTCAAGCTTAGGGGGGGTGTTGGAACAACCCTCTATCTTAGTTTTTACTTACTTATTCATGTTGATTTTACTTTTGAGATATTAGTTGTTTTTATTTCTAGGTTTACCGCTTTTGTAGGATCCACATCTATCTAGTGTAATCTGTGGAGCAATAAATGCATGGTTTCAATTGGGAGTTTTACTCTTGGGTTGTGGGCACATGAAAATATGAGCATATTGAAAACTTTTTGAGCTTATTCTTGTGAGTAATTGAGTGACATAACTGAGGAAGTGCTTGGGTGAGTCAGCTTCAGGACACGGGGACATGAATGACCATCTTTATTGTCCAAGGAAAAGTGATTGACAAGGATGTTTGAGCCCAAACCGACCAAACGCTAATGTGACCTTAGACTAAAGTTTAAGAGAGAAATCCTTCAGTTACCCTGTACACAGGTCTTTAGAGAGGGACATATGATATTTTCGAAAGGTTCTGTCAATTAGTCTTGTGATCTGATCCACCGCAATTTCATTCACACTCCACCATAAGAAATGGGAGCACATTACTATCTTTCACTCTTTGATTGCATACCATGTAGATAGGTCTTGCATTACAACCATTTTCACATTTTTTACATGAGAATGAAAAAAAAAAGATAGAGTAGTTATACATGCACATTATCCTTAGGTGCATGTCATAGTAGTTGCATAACTGTCATTATGTAGTTGCATTTACATCTTTTGAGCATATTGTACACCATGTATCTTATGTTACTCTGAAAACGTTAAAGGTGATGAACTTGTTCCATACCCTCCAAATAGAATGCTTCAGATGCACAAGTATGTAACAAGAAGTGAGCCCGACATATAATTCATTATCATCTATGAAAATAAGGGCTTTAAAAAAATGAAAAAAAATGAAAAAAAAAAGAATTGAGAAGTAAGTAGGAATGAGAGGGAGAAAGGAACATGTTCTCACTTACATACTAAGAAGAATAAGCACATGGTGTAGTTTTCTTAGATATTCCATCTCACCTTGAGACAGAATGATAGTGCATGCATCATTCCACCAAAAATGTAACATTAGGACATTTTCACTTGCATTTTGCATCATGATAGGTCATTAATTTTTGTATTGCATGATTGACTATTATGTGCTTCCATCTCTTCCACAACCACCTATCCCATCCACCCGTTGCTCTAATTGGTAGGCCACCCATGATATTCTCCTCATTCATTAATATCAGGAGATCTGCTTCCATTTAGATGGTAGTTAGGAAATGAGCAACGTAGATAGGAGATCACAAGATGCATCAAGTATGGACCGGATGAGTTTATCATATTAACTGCTTTAATTGATAGTGTTTCACTGATTGGGGGATAGACATCTTTTACATAGGTCTTTGGTCGCCTGGATGGCAGTTAGTGTTCAGTGGTCAATGAGGGCTGGTTTGTGGAAAGAAAGTGGGGATGATGTAGATTCATTTCATGTATTTATGTCCTGTTGCTGACTTATCTCAACCAAATCCAAAGTTTTGTTGCTCGAGGACGAGCAAGGTTTAAGCTTAGGGGAGTTTGATGCATGGGTTTTGAGTCACTTTTATAGGCTTATTTTATATCTGTTTTATGCATGTATTTGTCATTTTCTTGATTATATTTGCATAATTCACTATAGTTGGCCCTTAAACTCTTTTTGCATCAAATTATACTTCTTTTATAATATTTATATGATTTTATATAATCCCCGGACTTATACACATGTTTCGGCACTTTTTCAGGCACTTTTGCATTGTCCGGAGTCGATACTATCGACCCCCAGGTCGATAGTATCGACATTTCATCAAAAAGCAACCCCAAAACGCGATCTTGGAAGGAATAACCTGTCCCATGGTCGATACCATCGATCTTGGGGTCGATACTATCGACAGCGTCGGGATCTGGCGATTTTCAGCACTAAAACGGAGCGTTTTAATCCGACGGTTGAGCTTTTTCGGAGCCGTAAAGTGGTCCTATGACCTAAGAAGAGCACGGACGGCCCGAGGGGGAGAGGAGATTGTGTTGCACAACATCCAAGAAGGAGAGAGAGAGATAGGAGACGAGAGACGAAGGCCGTCAACCGAGCGATCCGAGCACCTCCGACGGGCGATTTTGCTGCCGGAAGACTGCAAAACGCACGTTTCTCGAGGAGGATCTCCAGGAACACCTTTGTATCAGGGGTTACACGAGTTTGCTCCATGTTTCCCATGTTTTTCTTCTCTACTCTTTTGTCTTTCATTGAGATGACCATGCGGGGCTAATCCCCTTTGTCTTTAGGACCGGGAGTAGCCCGGGAATTCATTGTATGACAGTTTTATAATAGTAATTCATATTTTATCTCTTAAATCCGTGGTATAGTTTCGTTTTCTCCATATATTGTTATGCTTGATCACCATAATAATAACCTAATGCCCTTAATCACTTCGACAGAAGGATTAACGGCTGAAAAGAGATGAAACCTACATTAATCGATAAATCCCTTGAACAAGGTGGTGTAAAATTAATGGTGGGAACTGAGAGACCGTTTTTAATGCGCTTAGTTTAGGGGAATGATTACTACGACGGTGGAATCAACCTAAACCTAAGTAGTGGATTACACCACGACAGTGGGTAATTCTGTTTTCAGGCCACTACCCGGATAGAGAGAGAAGTGTGAGGAAGTTTATGAAACCTAATACAATGTTGACCCGCGGTGAAACCGCCATCCTAAAGATATCCTTTTGAATTGATTAAATTAACCTTTAATCGATTGTTTTCTTTGTTTGATTTTTATTTTCTTTTTAATTTGAACAACAAAACCCTACTTTGTTAATCGGTCTAGCTGATTGCGATTAGTTAGTAAAAGTCCCCAATAATTCACGTATCCCTGAGTTCGACTCGGGCCTCACAAGGCCTATATTACTCGACGCGTATACTTGCGTTTAAGCGCGTAGTAAAATACACGTCATGGAGCCAAGTTGAACGGAGTAGATATACCAAAATGTGATAAATTTCGTTACTTGGGTTCTATTATTCAAATAGATGGGATTGTCCTACGAGGACATGAGGAAGAGATAAGAAGGTAGTTGTTGTTGAGCTACCTTTAATTTGTCCTACGAGGACATCAGGAAGAGATAAGGATGAAAACTTATATTCAGTCCAATATTCTCTTATATGTTTTGAAATTTCTCTCTTCGTGAAGAAAGGGAAGAGATGTAAAAGAAAAACCCAGAGAAAATTTGGGATACTAAGTAGTAAAAATTTAAAGAGATGAAACATAATATAAAACAAATGCACACTACCTAATTTCAGTTCTTGAATACCCTGGCCAGGTATTCATCTATTGAAGGCACCGATAAGTATGGATCTCTTAGATTGCTATCTTTCTGATGACTCTGATCAAGTAAGTCATTTTGAGACAATCTAAAGAGCATAATGAAGTAAAAGATGCGGTATGGATATTTCTACCACATCCTAATTAACATATGGAGAAATCTTAGTTAATCATAGATCAACTTATAAACAAAAGAAGATGTTTAGTATAATGTATACCTTGGTCTGAGGACCTAGAGGTAACAGTTACCTGATGAGAGGTAACAATGTTCAGTGATGAACTGAGGGTTTGAATACCCAAATCTAGTAATCATGATGATGATAATACTGAGAGGTGGTGACATGTAATCATCTTTATAATTCCTATGCTGAAGGCAAGGAACCTAAGAGAAAATAAGATTGAATGATACATGTACGATTGAGAGTTCATGCAATACTCAAGAAAGGTGAAAACCTCTTTTCTTTAATAAACAAACCTGGATAATAATGGGGCAATAAAAAGGACTATGTTTCCTTGTGTTCTTTCCTTTTGGGAACATGACAATCAAGTAAGTCTTATGACACTTGATGTGCAGGGATTAGAAGTAATCTATAGAAGGATACTTTGAAAAGTATCAGCTTGTCCTGGATTTTAGTTCCAAGATAGAGTATATGTGTTAAGTAATGTCCCGAGATGAAAGAAAAGTCCTATTATATGTTTGGTTTTAGTAATAACAACAGAGGATAGAAATGATGAGGATGTGATGTGTTTTTAACACATGTAACTAATACCAAGGCAAAGAATTCTAGTGTCCAAGAAGTTTTAAAGGTACAAAATAGTGAGAACGTGACTCTTGATAAGATGAATAATGTTTGGTTATCTAGAAAGGGTAACTTTGAGATTAGTCTAATTACATACTGTAGTATGGATACCATATGTTAGGGGTTTATGCCCCGCATAAACATGACATCAACAAAGATGTATGAGTTGAAGGAACAATTGTAGAATTGTTTTGGGAAAAGTTGATCAAGCTAAAAATAATTTCTTAGACTATCTCTATCTAGATTTGTTAAGGCAGTTTACACATAACATCTAGAGATACCTCTGAGATAGTTCTTCTTTAATAAGTAGCATCTCCTTATGACAAGAAAATAAACAGCTAAAGGGATAATTGATACAAGTCATAAGAAAGTTTAGTGTTGTGTCAGCAGATTTGAGTGGCACAACAGATGCATGATAAGACTTGTAGTTCCCAAGTGGGTGACAGAACGTAACTCTGGTCTTTCCTTGAAAGAGAAATGACAAACTAAGTAAGGGGTATGGAAAACTCCCAAGATCAAGGATCTTATTACATAAAGATGTAAGTTGAAAAGGTGACAAATCAGTGACGTTTGACACCTGAGTTAAATAAGGTATGTATAATGATTCTCCAACTAAGAAAAATGTTACCTGACACAGAGTTGACTCTACAGTCAATAATGAAAAGGACAGTGGAGTATGTGTCATGTATGACAGATTCTATGATAACCCTGTGTGAAAGAACTTTGTGCTGGTCAAAGTTCTATGGCATCTCCATGACGTTAAGATGTTATGTGGAGACTTGATGATATGATGAATGAATAATATCTGTCTCCCTTTACCTGGGATTTCGGGGACGAAATCCTTGTTATGGGTTTATAACTTGTAATGACCCTAACCTGGGTTATGAGGTAACCTTGTTTGTTTTGGCTAAGTAAGTTGCTTAGAACTTTAATATAATCCTCTAAAGTGTTTTGCTATCAGGTAACAAACTTATGTTTCAAATTTGGTCATGTTTGAATAATGTTTGAGCAATGTTCTCATGTTTTGGACCAAAATGCAATTTACCCAAGATAAGGGGTTATAGTGCAATATGTCATATGCTGAACATGCCTCATGTGTTTTAGCATCATTATAGAGAGAATTATGCAAGGTGGTGGCTTGTGGAAAGCCTAAATTCCAAGTTTGAACTTGTTTGAATAATGCTAGTGACCTGTGTACCAATTTTGGTGCAAGTTGTAATTCACCCAAAGTATATGGTTGATATGCAAATTACCACCTCTAGAGTGTCCCTACTCCCTCCTAGTATCTTTTAGAGGAGAGAGAAAGAAGGAGGCACCATGTTTGAGTCATATTTGAGTATGATATTCTTGGTAATGAAAAGACCAAGAAAGGGTTGAATGTGAAACCCTAATTTGAGCTTGTATCGGGTTGTAGAGTCCATATGAGAGTGCCTATCGGCCAAGGAGCCATAGAGGGAATCCAATATCGGTTTGTGGACTCTTGGCCTTGTCCATGACGGGCAAAGCACCTCAAGGAGGTGATCGATGTCGAGTTAGAAGCTCCTTGCAAAAGTTGTATCGATTTGCTTAATTTATGAGATAAAGATGAGATATCTTATCAAACAAGATAACTAATGGCCGAAATATCATCTCTAGATTATCCTCTAGTGTTTTGCATGTCAAGATAAATATGAGTGCATGCAAGGACAGGTGTCAACCATGCATGTACACGTGGCACCTAGTAGCTTAAAATGGTGACACCTCATATACACACTCTTTCATGAACCTCAAGTATATATACCCTTCCTTTCACCCATAAGTGGAATTTTTCGAAATCTATCACCCCCTTGCTCTTAGATATCGTGCATAGAGTCTAGATATTGTGCAAGGGTGAAGGAGTATCGTGCATAGAGCTTTGGTATCACCCATAGCAAAGTGATATTGCCCATTGTAAAGTGATATCAGCCAAGTGAGGGATATCGGCCATAAGTGAGGGATATCGGCCACAAGTGGTGAGGTATCATATATAGGGTTGAGGAGCTCAAGTCTTGGACCTTTGAGAAGCTCACCTTCAACCTTGGGAACGTGAAGCTTTGGAGCTTGGAGCTTTGAAGTTGCTCTTGAGGCGGGTTATATAACTTGAACTCAATTATGTTATTATTTATCATCAATCTTGCCTTAGTTAAATGATTTACTTTCAAATAGAACTTTCTTGCATAATTGATGAATCCATGAGCTCTAGTAGTAACTTAGGACTGTTGTCCATGAACTAGAACAAGTAGAACGAAGGTCTAGAGCTTGAAGATGATGGTATCACCTTATAAAGTGATATTGGGTTCAAGCACATAAGCAAGCACCTCTAACCCGATATGGTGATGCACCTACACCACTAAAACAATATGGATATGAGTTTATACTTCCTTGCACGATATGGTAATGTAGTATACACCTCTTGGACGATATGAGGTCAAGCACACACCTCTTTGCCCGATATGGTGTGAAGCACACACACACCTCTTTGCCCGATATGGTGTGAAGCACACATACACCTCAAGGGTGATATAGTAAGCACACATACACCTCTAAAGTGATATGGAAGCAAGCGTACACCTCAAACCCAAGATGGTAAGCACACATACACCTCAAGGGTGATATGGTAAGCACACATATACCTCTAAAGTGATATAGAAGCAAGCATACACCTCAAACCCGAGATGGTAAGCACACATACACCTCAAGGGTGATATGGTAAGCACACATACACCTCATACCTGATATGGTAAGCACACATACACCTCATACCTGATATGGTAACCACACATACACCTCTAAAGTGATATGGGTAGCAAGCACACACCTCATACCCGATATGGTGGAAGCACCTCAAAACCCATATAAAGGAAAGCACCTTAGATGCAATGTACTTGATGGAGTAACACATGAAGTGTCTTATATCAAGTCATACATTAAGAGGTATGGAGTTTAATGAATATTGATTAAGTAGTCAAGGAAAGGTTGAGCCAACTTAATAAAGTATGAAGTAATCAATATCCTAGTGAGGATGAGAGAGAAACTTATACTAGTTTAATACTCATGTAATGAGTATACATTGATACTCCTAATATGTGTGGAGACTGAATTAGGGTTTGATTCTTGATGAATGTACTTGAAAACCCTAAATGGTTTTATAAGGGAAACCTTAACCCTAATGAAGGGTAATGATAAGAGTTGAAATCATAATTGGTTAATAAAGGGGAAACCTTAACTATATTGAAATCATGTTGGTAGCTTGAGATAATGAGCATAGCTAAGTATGAGCCATGTGATTAGTTGTTGCCTAGTAAGAGGTGACAAGATGTTTAATGGGTCTTGTGAGCCATGTGATTAGTTGTTGTCTAGTGAGAGGTGACAAGATGTTTAATGGGCCTTGTGAGTCATGAGAATAGTTGTTGCCTAGTGAGAGGTAACAAGATGTTTATAAAAGTCTCATGTAAGAAAAGATAATGTTCAAAATAAACTAGGAAATGGAAACTTAATAACATAATAATAATAATAAATGGATACAATAATAATAATGAAACCTTGATCATACATGATTTATGCTTATAGCCAAATAAGGGCTATAGTGTTTTGAAAATGCTTAAAGGAGATAAGAGGAATACTTGTATTATATAAAGGATGTGAATAAGTATGATGGCTTAGTCCAATACCTGGTATAATGCCTAGTAAAGGTGATGCAGTATTCAGTGATGAGTTGCACAGGATTGGCATAGTCCAATACCTGGAATAGATGCACAGGAATGGCATAGTCCAATGTCTGAAATAGATGCACAGGATTGGCATAGTCCAATACCTGGAATAGTTTCACAGGGTTGGTAATAATCCAACACCTGACTGTTATCACATGATCAGTAATAACCAAGGAAGCACGGACACTTCTAGACAGCCCCCGTGTCCGTGTCGGACACATTTCGGACACGGACACTTCCCAGACACGGCCCAAAACGTTTTGGACACGGCTGGGACGTGTCCAGTTCAATTTAGTTTTTTTCAGCACACCGGACACAGCTGGACACTGCCCGGACACTTCCTGGACACTTCTGTAATACCATATTTGACGATGCAAATTTTGAATATACAGCTGTTGTTCATGTCCTATCACTGAGAAAATGTCACATAGAGCTAAGATCTGATCACAATTACAAGCAAATCTGTTGAAAGAAAAAACAATATGTAAAGTCTAAGCACTGAATCAGATACTATGAATCAAATTATGGTCTAATAAGTTGGTTAAATGAGTAATATGAACCTCATATATATAAATATTCTGTAATATACTATATTTACAAAAATGACGTGTTTAGTTTTGTTCTTCACATTATATCTACTACACATACAAAGACACACATCTACATGCATATAAGATTATATATACATAGATACCTTAATCTGGACAAACTTAAAAATAAATTCCAGTTCATACATCATACATCCACACATATTGATATATTAAAAAAACATTTTCCCCTCATCCAATGTCGTGTCCGTGTCCTACATTTTTGAAATTTTCCGTGTCACGTGTCTGTATCTGTGTCAGTGTTTGTGTCTAGAAATGTGTCTGTGCTTCCTTGGTAATAACCCAACACCTGGCTGTTATCACATGATTAGTAATAACTCAATACCTGGCTGTTAATCACAGGATTGGTAATAACCCAACACCTGGTTGTTATCACAGGGTTGGTAATAACCCAACACCTGGTTGTTATCACAGGATTGGTAATAACCCAATACCTGGTTGTTAATCACAGGATTGGTAATAACTCTATACCTGGTTGTTATCACAAAGTTGGTAATAACCCAACACCTGGATATTATCAGAGGGTTGGTAATAACCCAACACCTGGCTGTTATCATAGGGTTGGTAATAACCCAACACCTGGTTGTTATCACAGGCTTGGGATAACCCAATACCTGGTTGTAATATCACAGGATTGGTACAATCCAATACATGGTTGTACTCTTGCAAGATTGGTATAAAGCTGGAACAAGATGATATTATCACAGGATAAGCTTGAGATGTTGGTATAATATGATGGGTAAATAATACACATGTTCTCCATATTCCTTATAAAGTGAATAGATGATTTACAGCTCTATCATAGATAGTTGCAATATTTTAAAAGATGACAATGTTCTAAACTGCTTATCCTCTATTCAGTTTAATACTATTTGATTGTGATAATAACATTGTTGGCGAAGAGTTATATCTCTCGCTGGGACAATTGTCTCACCCCGTGGGATCCACATTTTTTTAGGTGGACGTACACGAGGGGGTAGAGACCGTACTGCAGAGGAAGGATAACAACAGCAGGGACAGCAGTAACAGCTCAGGTTGAGTGTATTGTCTGTCGTGTCTTGTAGATAGAAGTCATATGTGTCGTCTTTGTACTCTCAGGTCCTTGGATTTAGTACATGATGGTTATATGAATAATCTGAGATTTTGGCTTGTATGCCTCGAGGTTTGATGTTGCTTTAGTATATGTTTTGACAAAGCAACTGTTATGTGTTATCCTCGAGATGAGATGGTACAATGTACGTACAATGTGAACCATGATGTATATAAGGTTTTGGTTCTTCTTTTAAGAGTTTTAATGGAAATGGATCTCTTTGCAAAATGATTTTAATTTTTAGTAATTTTTGTTACTTCCGCATATTTAGTAACAATTTGGTTGTCGGTTTGTTGGCGGTCGTTACAATGTTGATGCCGATTGGGTAGACGATGCTCGAAATCCATGATATACATTCAAAGTATGCATCTTACTTGGCTAAAATCCAACTGCATGGAAGAGAAAGAAACTAAAAATTGTTTTGTTAGGTCAAGCAGGTGGGCTAAATACAGAGTAATGGCACACGCCTGTTGTGATCTACTAGCACGAAGGTTGAATAAAAAGCAGTAGCACACGACTATTGGGATCTATTGTGCATTTGTGTGTGCGCGCAGCGTGCCCAAAGCTATGACGGTTGTCCTACATTTTCAAAAACCGCAGTGTCCATTTATGTGTCTCATGTCTGCGCTTCCTAGTATATGCTTATGATAAACATAAGATATGGTGATGAAAAGCATCTTGAGCAACAAGGAGCCCCAGCTTTGTCACCTCAAACTTAGAGAGTGTGTCGTAAACCCTTGCTAGCATATTTGTATAGCCTCAGCAGTGGTAATATCAAAATCATATGATTTCATGAGGCATTTTACACTAGAAAATAGGAATACTGAAATCAAGAAAGTTTTAAGAGACATACTTCAGGAGATTGTGCATCACTACCCACACTAGAACCTTCAGATCCACTTTCACCACTATAATCAACAATAATGTAAGTATAGGGTAGACAAAGTACAGAGTAGACAATGTAAGTATAGAGCAGACAGCATACAATAAACATATGCCCTACCTTTGTGAAGCAGCACCACCACCCGATGTACCAGAGGCTTTTCCATTTTCATTGGATTTACCTGAATGCAGATTCCTCGGCCCTCAGTATTGATATCAATTATCATTAATAAAAATTACGAAATCAACTTACCATCTTGGTCAGGTCCAGCAGATGCAGCAACCTGGAAGATAAAACGCGTACTATCATATTAGGAAAGGATGAAAATTGATGGAGGAAGAGAGGAATATTAACAGCTCATTTCAAATTGCTGGGAATGGATGACTTAAAAGTTTATTAGCAAAGAATGAAAATAGATGGGAGGGAATATTGTATTAGTACTTACGGAAGTTTCACCTGAGCCATTCGAGTATGGCATTGCATATGGAGCATATGGGTGAGATCCCTGGTGATAAAGAAAGCATAGGTGTTTAAATTTGTCAGCATTTATTGGCATGGAAATTACCCAGGAAAAACATACAATCAATCAATAGGTTGCGAGAACTACAAAAAGTTTGCAGTGCAGTTTAACCAGAAAAAGTTTGCAAAGCAACAACCAAATGTAGAAATTAACTACCGGATGAATGGATGGATGAGGATAAAGACCCCCATGAGGGTATACAGTAACATATGGTGGTGGAGCCCCATATGGAGTGATCACATGCTGCAAAGTGGAGAACATATGTATCAGGAATAATTAATTATTTAAAAACTACTAAAGCTATTAAGATTCAAGGTTTAGATAATGGACACTAGCTGAAATCTCATCTTGACCAGATATATCTCCTATTACAGAAACTTTCGACAAGAAGGAATTGTCGACCGTAAGATGATGCAAATCTTTATCTTGCATGATTGGATAGTTCAAGAGAAAATACACAAAATCACCATTTTGTATAATTAATATTAAACTTGGTTAACTCTAAGCACATCTGCATTTAATTATAAACCAACCACTATTAAATCTAGGAAGCACGGACACGGACACGGCATGGACAGGGACACGGACACGGTGTTGAACACGACACGACACGACACATTCACGCACGCACGCGCACACACACACACATATGTGTGCGTGTATATATATATATATATATATATATATATATATATATATATATATATATATATATATATATATATATATATATACACACATATATAGATATATACATATAGATGTACACAAATATATATATACATATATATATATATATATAGAGAGAGAGAGAGATATACACATAACATGGAGTTAATACATATTATATCCACGTATCCAAATCTGTAAAGTAACTGATAACATGAGATTCAAAGAAATAACATGTATCCAAATCTATAAACTCAAACCCAGACTTCACTTACGATATGAATGCAGACTTTATGAGAAACCACTGATATCTTTCCATAATGAGATTATGAATGATTCATGAAGAATAGTTAATGTAGAAAACATTTGCAATATGAAATTGAGTATGAAAGAAAAATGATGAATTACAATGAATTTGCATGTCGAATTCCAAGAACATTTTGTATAAGAATGATCAACTATATCTAAGTACGATGTATAATAGATAAATATATAATAACAATTAGGAGAAGGATGGTAAGGAGACATAATGGTACTTTGCTGGAATAAGAGAGAGAGAGGAGTACATAATTTATATTTCTTTTATATAGGGTATTGATTTGGGCCTGCCGTGTCCATGGCGTGCCCAAGCCGTGTCCAAGCTGTCCACGGCTTGTACAAGCTGCCCATGGCTTGTCCAAGCCGTGTTCATGCCGTGTCCAAGCTTTAAAATAAGTGGACACTTCTGAGCTGTGTCCAAGCTGTCCACGGCGTGTCCAAGCCGTGTTCATGCTTTAAAAAAAAGTGGACACTTTTGAGCCGTGTCCACACCGTGTCCGACACGTGTACAGGACAGCCACAGCTGTCCCGGTAAAGTGTTTGTGCTTCCTAGATTGAAATAAACGAGTCACAAGATTTGCAGATGATCGTCAATCAGTCATAATACAAAGTTTATGTTTGGACTAAAAAGATCTATATAATACATGTGCATTCTTATAAACTACACTACCCAACATACTATTATTCATCATATTCTTGAAACAGTTCCTTGAATTTCACTCGTTTATCATGGCAATTGTATTGTTCTTATTTCATAGATTATGCTCGAGTCTCAAGTTAACCTACTGCAAATATGGTTTTGATTGATTTCATCAAAACATTAATTAAAGTTTTTTTGAAAACCAAGGTTAGGACAGATTATTGACGTTTACTTCCGCTTATGCATATCAATGAGTTAAAACAGTAGCTATAAAAGAACTGATTAGTATCATTGGTGAGAAAATAAGTAGAAAAAACAAATGTACATGTGCCACGCTGCATGGTAATAAACATCACCAACTTCTTAGTGAAAAATTGGCCAAAAAAATGTGACTTCTTATAACCCCGCATAATACGCCAGAAATAATCGAGGATTGGAAAATTTTTCAACATTTCATGATATTTACCTTTTTTGTAATTTTTTGCATTTTTTTAGAAATTTTTGGGTTGGGTTGGCATGACCTAAGTGGCAGCTAGTGCCTCTGACCCTCCTACCAACCCCCCCCCCCGACCACCAGTACGGATGGCAAATGGGCGGTATGAAGAAACCATACCCATACCCATTTGAATTTTTACTTGACCCATACCCACCCCATTAGAGGAAAATACATAATAATACATACCCGTACCCAACCCAATATGTAATGGGTACCCATTACAACCCATTTTTACCAACTTCCAACATTTAGGCACTGACATATTGCAATCAGGTCCAGAATTTTAATAAAATATGTAATTAATGAATTTGCAGCCTGACCCCTGCATATAAAATATTTGCAATAAGGTCCACAACTTTGACAAAATATATAAATCAGTGTTTCAAAAAAAGGCTGCATGGGCCGCATAAGCGATCCGCATATACTTAGCCGCTTCTAAGACCGATTAGTCAGCGATTTTTAGTTATACTTTGTTACCCCGACCCAAACTAGACTATATCTGTATTGATAACATTCTCTTGATGTACTATTTGTTGTATGTTTTATACATGAGACACATGCTTATTTAGTGTTTGTTGTTTTGGACCTCTAGGACACGCAAACATCTTTATGTAAGATATGGTTAGTCTAATATTCTTATTTACTTGTGTTAAACCATTTCATGCATGCTTCATGGGAATTTATGCTTAAATGATTACTAGAATGCCTTCTAAATGGCGTTTTACTTTTCAAGGTTTCATTGAAACTTTTATATTTGAATCTATCTCAAGTTTTACAATCCAAATAT
Source organism: Alisma plantago-aquatica (assembly GCA_963693085.1). NCBI lineage: Eukaryota > Viridiplantae > Streptophyta > Magnoliopsida > Alismatales > Alismataceae > Alisma > Alisma plantago-aquatica. Next base: position 957,824,751 of record OY856409.1, read on the forward strand.
GTATTGTACGAATTAAATCTGCAATTGTGTAATTAATTTATATATAATAATAAAATTATTTTAAAAATTCAAAAACGCATATTCTCCCGCATAAACTCCCGCATACCGCATATACTCTATAAGGTGACCTCTTCGCACGCATAGTGCATACCGCTTTTTGAAACACTGATACAAATTAATGAATTCTACAGAAAATCATGTTGAAACAATTTGCAATATGACCCCCACATATGTAATATTTGCAATATAATCCCTATATATGTAATATTTAAAAACGACGTCCATAATCTGAATGAAATCTGCATATGCAATTATATTTTTATACAGAAAAAAGAGGGCACACGCTACAGACCCATACAACACTCTTCAAGACACTCCATTTTTACCAACAAATCTATTTCTTTTTCTCCATGTTGTAGACCCATACAACATACATAAAATTTAGCTGTCCATAACATAATAAATTTTAAACATCCAGAACACAACTAACTCAAATAAGCACTAATAAACATCTGGAACATGTACACGATTTCAGCTATCCAAAAGAAGATTCCATATATTGCCAAATGACAGCTTGTTTACAATCATACAGAAATGACAGGTCGTTTACAATCTGAATATTAATCCCAACAGATTTCTCCATGAAGATTTCAACAGTTTGTTTACAATCATACAGAAATGACAAGTCATTTACAATCTGAATATTAATCGTAACAGATTTCTCCGTGAAGATTTCAACAGCTCGTTTAAAGTAGTAGCATTGATCGTCTTTGCCATGACCTCATATGCTCCGAACACATTCTTGGAAAGCTGCCCATGGCACATGTTCTTGGTTTTTTCCCAACGTGAACACCACAAACAATTAGCCAGTAGAACTAGTAGACAAGAATGTGTTTGCGCATAGAACTAGTAGACAAGAGGTAAAAGTCTGCATATAAAATACATATAGATCTCCTTGGCGCAACGTTGCTCCGCTTACAGATCTCTTGGTCGACCGGCCAGCGTATGGGAGGAACCTCGTCCCGTGGCGTCTCGGTGACTCTTCACAGCAGCTTCGATCAGGGTTCAGGGGAGTAGATGGAACCGTCTCCGATCTGGCAGATCTCCTCAGAGTCGGAGGAACCTTTCTCGGTTGCTGCCTTCTCGCGCGGTGTCCGGTAGCACGCCTTTGTGCGTTTCCGTCGCTTGGCGCCGTCTGCCCGCCTCAGAATCAGATTGCGTCTTCACCTCCGAGAGCATGCGTCGTCACGGCTTCATCACGGGAAGATCAGCAGCGTTGCTGCCTCGAGGGATTCGGGAGGGGATGAGAATTGAAGAATCAAAGAGATAGAAAGGAGTCGGGACTCGGTCACTCGGGAGACGGGAGAGTGGTGAATAGAGTTTGACACACAGGGGGATAATGGGGGCTAATGGGGTTAGGTGTGAAACCCAACTGATATTGGGCCTCCCCATCTAGAACCCAACAAACGAACCGGACCCATCATGCCCATAATTAATTGGGTCCAACTGTATTGTGTTTATTGGGTTATGGGTTTTGGGGTATATTTGCCATCCCTAATCACCACCCACTCACCCGAGTGCCCTCCATCAACTTTGCCCTATCTCTTGTGCAGCTCCATTCTCCCCAGCTTGAGTGCATCTCACCGGTTGCAACTTTCGAGCTTGTTGTTGTTGCAGAAGCTTCAAGGCAGAGCTCAAGAGGACTATAAAAGAGGCGCCAAGAGGCACGGCTTACTGCGACACCAAAGGACCTACTTCATGGCGGATTCTCCACCCCACGGCGCTTGCTTGTGTTGTAGTTTGTGCATAGTTTTGAAACCCGACCCAACATGGTCGGTTGAACCTCTACCCGACAAGTTTTGCGGGTCAGGTGGGGTTGAAACCCATTTTGGCCTAAGTTGACCCAGTGACCCAGCCAGTTCACCTGTCGACCCGGTGACCCGACCCTCAGGTCAAAGACCGACCGGGTCTGGTTGGTTTTATTTTCCTTACCTAAATGACCATTTGATTGATATTGATATCCTTTAATGCAGGCCCAACTATGGCATAAATTCACATATTCACTTACTAAGTATTTATCACTTGTTTTAAGTATTGCAAGACCATTTGTTTGCTTCTTTACGAATGGGTAATTGGCTTTGTATGCTTGATGTTTCATAATTCATCATCTCATAGTTCTATACAGCTAATTATGGACACATACATACACACTTCTATATTTATATATATGCACATACATATCACTGTAACATACATGTATCATGTATGTATATAGTAATATTATGTATATGTGTCATGTTGATGCCACCGGGTCAACCGGATCGACCCAGTGGTTGAACCAGAGACATGTGAACCAGAAGCTGTGTCGCGTCGACCTCTTGGTCGGGTCTAAAAACCTTGAGTTTGCAGCAGGCACTGCTAATCCTTTTCAAGGTGGTGCTCAGGTGCGTTCTCCTCTCCTCTTCCTTTGATTTCTTCTCTTCCACGCCCTAATATTCCTCCTTCCACTTCCCTCCTAATCTTCTTCCTCTACTCCCCTTCACGGCGAATTCCTCCCATTCCCTATTGTTTTTCTTATCTCCGAGGACAACGCCACTCCCTTTCCTTCCTTATCCTCTTCCTCTACCCCTCTTCACAATTCCTCCCTACTCATACTGTTTTGCTGTCATTTTATACTGCAAATCATTCCTCCTACCCCTTGTTTTGTTTCCCCTAATATTGTGCCCATTTATGTTCCCTCCCCTTCACATCTCCACCTCGTCCTCTTGTTCTAATCACTCCCTCCCCTATAGTTCCTTCCAATTCCTTTGTTCCCCTCCCCCTTGCTTCCCCCCCTCCCATCACCTGCGGTAAGTTTCTCCCCCTCTTTTTTCCAATGTTGTTGTGCCCATTATCTATTTCCTCCCCTTCACGTCTCCACTCACTTGTTCTAATCCCTCCCTCCCCGACTTGTTGCACCAATTTTCATATGCCTACCCATTCTCACTCCCACCCTACTTACTTTTACTCTCTCCCATGTCTCCTCTTGTTTGATATAGCTACAACTCATTAATGGTCGATGTCTCCTCCCTCTTTCTATGTTCTACGTAACACAGTTTTGAGCATATGAACTCTCCAGCTCCCAAACCAATCTTATCCTATATCTCCAAGACGTCAAACACTGCTTTTATATACTAACTCCACTATCTGTAATTACATTGTTCAAATTATCATGTTTACTTGTTTGTTTATCTATTTGTTTGCTTTTGTGATATGCATTTGCAATTGCATTTTCTATTTGTTGCTCATATTATATTGTGTATGTTTCTCAGTTATCAAGGCGAGCGCCTAGGCGAGCCTAAGACCCCCCTAAAACTAGGCGCCCAGGTTCTTTTCTTAATTGGGTTCCGACTAGGCGGTGCCAGGCGTCCGCCTTGGCGTGCTAGGCGTTGCGCCCAGGTACTGGCCCGTTAAAAGCCCACTATCTTTTTTCATTAAATAAAATTAAACTATAAAATATATATCCTAAAATTATCATGAACACAAACGAAGTTACACATTTAAACCATTACAACTTGAGAGAGTAAATTATTATGAGACTATTGGGAACATTACTAAAATGATACTTACACATATAAACACATTTGTAGCACACACAAAAATAACACTTACATTTATTATAAAATTGAATAATACGATAGTTAATACGTAACACACTAATTTATTAACAATTCAATTAAATGTGCAATGTCCTTTCAGTTTTATGTCACCACAATGTAATGTAACATTTAAATTTGTTACTACTCGATGCTTGTATAAGTGCAATGGCTAATGCTATTGACATTTATTGATGTAAGGATGTTGTGTAGATCACAATACTAATATACCTATTGGTAAATTCTAGAGTCATTAATAATGTACTGCACATCCCCACAACCCTTCATAAATATTACATTTGATTAATATATATAAGAAGTTTTTCATATTATCCCGTTCAACCGATCCAGACCGGTTTCTACGAGTTTTGGATCGGAGCCGACCGAGGACAGGATTTAGGAAAAATACCGGACCAAAATTCAAGTCGACCAAGACCAAACCAGACCGAATAACCGGTCTGATCCGATCCGATCCACCGGTATGGGCCGATATATGTACAGCCCAACAAGAGACACCATCTCAATCACAACAAGCTCAAATCAGAAGAGTGTTGGTCCACAAAAGAAGAATTCAAAGATAGAGGAGCATGCATAAGATATTCTTATCTAGAGAATTTCATCTCACTCCTCTCGTTAATCCTCCTTGGTTTCTCTCCTTTGCACCAAATACAAGCAATACTAAGGCACAATTTGGGACCATTTAATGTGTCTTTTCCTTATGCAACTTGTTTGCCTTTTGCCTAGCACCTTCAAACCCCACCACATTGTTATTGACGTCAAGAACCTCCACAAATGATGTGGTGTCTTCAACTGTTGCCAACTTTTGTAGCTTTTGAGGCTTCACTTACCGTTTGGGTGGCTTACGGGCTTCCTATTTCGGGACCTCAACATTAACAGGGTTGACATCATGTCATCATCCCTGTTAACAGGGTAGTCTTACGGGCTTCCTATTACGGGCTATCACTTCACTTACCTCATCTTGCTATTTCTCTTCCTTCTCTCCTAATATTCTCTGTCTGCATTTATTATAACTGCTGAAAATCACTATTGTTTTAACTTGATTCTTTCTCTTGATTCACTTTTTTACCACGACCACCCGAGCTCTTGAAGGTCAACTGGCTCAACTGCCGTGATCTCAGATTTGGTCAAGCTAGTCCTGTTTGAACCTAGGGTCTGTTTGGTAGGGTGTAGTCGGATGAAAAAGTGCATGTTTGATGTACATTTTTACATTGAGAACTTACTCAACTACATCCCACTACACCCAACCAAAAAATTCCTAAAGATCTTGCTCCACATTGTTTATGAGGAAAAGAGAGTATATCATTTTCTGTATAAATTGCCAACTTCTCTGAACCAAAAATTGTTATAAATAAGCACCTACATGTGTAAACAAAAAACAGCATGGATGTATTATTACCTGTGGACCCCACACATAAGGATGGCCCTGAGGACCTGGTGCTACTGAAGGATGATAATAGGTCGGTGGTATAGGATTTCCCGTTGAGCTATAATACGCCTACAAAGTATTCAACATGCTATACAATAGATTAAAACTGCAGTAAAACGGTTGACATATATTTCACCCCAATATAAATTACTTTTCGCACCTGAAAAGCAGCCCAATCAGGATAAACCGTAGGAGGATTGGGCGGTGGGGGCTGCTCCTGCCAATATTGATAAAAAAATGAATGTCTATGTCACATATCATTAAAAAAAATCGCACTGTTTCCCATTATCTCATGTGTATAGGCGCACCTGTACTGAAGATGGTTTTGGTGTCTTCGATGGACTATCGGCATCTTCACTGGCCATTTAGAAATGTTGCAGTTACAGAAACTGTTACGCTTGCCTGGCCTGAGTCATGCCTGGCGTGAAAGTCAAATCGCACAATCATCATACACGTGTTAAGGAATAGACACAACTAATACATCTTTCATTGACAATAGTAACTTTTAAAGCAACTAATTCAGTTTTTACCATATACGATGTTATTCCCATACAAATATTGTGACAGACTACTTTCAAAGGCAGTTACTGTTATATGGAAAAATAAGCCCTAAACAGAAAAGAATAGTCGTTTCTCAAGTACGGCAAGACATATGCAAATATTGTAGCTCTCAGACAAATACATTAAGCGACTTAGTCATTCCGGCAAGATAGTAAGTCATATGCATACATTGTTAAAACGAAAAACATCCACATTGTGGTTTTGTTATTGTTTTTAAATTTCTAATATAATAATTAGCATTGAATATATTTGCTGATAATGTTCATGTGAATCTGTGATTGATAACGGATATAATGGCTTTTGTTCTTATCCTCGGTTATGTATAGTTTGAGAATTATATGGTATAAAAGGATGTTTTGAAACCAAAATTCAAACCAAATCCAACTTCATTCGTTGTCCTGTTGTGTAAGCTATTGATAGTTTCAGCTGTTCACTTTTGATCCCTTTACAGAATGGAATAAGGCACAGCCCACCACTAGTGCCACCATCCCTCCTAGCGCAATTTGGGGGTAAAATGGTAGAATAGGAAGTAGGATTTACTATGTGTTCAAATTGATACTTACTTTTAGAGCTGGAGTGATGGCCGTCGCCGCTTGCTGGAGTGGTGGTCGCTGCTCCTTGCAGTGGCCGTCGTCGCTGTTCCTGAGGTGGCTGGCGCCACTGCTCCTTGCAGGGCCCGTACCGCTGCTGCTTTGAGCTGTCGGCGCGGCTGCTTCAGTGGCCGGCGCGGCGACTTGGTCGGGGCTGCTTGGTCGGGTCCTAGGGCACGGAGGTTTCGAGGTCCGCGGTGATGGGTTCCCGCGGGGTCGGGGGTGTTAGTGTGTGTGAAAAAAAAAATACGACTAGTGGTTGAGGAGAAAAAAAGTGACACTAGTGATTCGGACAAAGAAAACGAATTTAACGTTCTCACATACGGATGTCATAAATCTCTCGATCTAAAAAGAGCGACTTTGATGCTCCGCTCTCCTTTTTTTTTTATGCTCCGCTCTCCTTGATTCACTCTCTTCTCTCCTTTTTTTCAAGAAATTTTGCTCCTACAAATATTTTTTCTTATACTCTTCTATTAACTTTTATTATCTTTAATTCTGTATTTCTCTCTCCATCCTACGGAAACGGCTCATTGATTCTCTCTTTTCAAACAACCAACACAAATATCTTTTACCGTAAGTTCCCTTTCACGGACGAGTCTTCTCTCCGCACATTTTCAACAAATTTTATATACCATGTGCATGTGTACGTGTGCGTTCACTAGTTTGGCTAAAAACGCGTGTTTTGACGTGAGCATCCTGCTCCCTAAACCAATCGGTCTGCCGTCAACACTGTGCACTACCCCTGCCCCCCCCCCTTCACTGTTTGTCCCCTCGCCTGCGCCCTACCTCGGGACCGCCAACCCAGTGGCAAGTCAGCGAAAAGTGACCCGCTAACCCGGTTCCGCATGTTTTCTGTTGGAATTTCCCCCCAAAACGCCTCTACCACTCCCCGGCCGTCCACCGACTGCTCCCGCGCCTTTCCTTCTCCTCCTCCTCGCGCCTAGTCTTCCTGCTCCCGCTCCCCGGTCGTCCACCACCTACTCCCGCGTCGCGCCTGGTCTTCCTGCTCCCCGCCTGCTTCCGTGCCTATACTCTCCTACTCGCGCCTGGTCTTCCTGCGCCTGTACTTCTCCTGCTCCCTTCCTGCTCCCACCTGCTCCCTGCGCCTGATCTTTCTTCTTCCCGCGCCTAGTCGTTCTTCTCAAACAATGATTTCCAGCCGAACTCCGACGACGATTTTCAATCGACCCCAGTTTTACCCTCTCAGGGAACGCGGACAAAGAGGTCGTCTAGGAGGAGACGCAAAAGAGGGGCGAAAAGGAGGATGGTCGTAATTGGCAGAGCTCGTCCATCGACGACATCTCCTCCACTGAAGACATATCCTCCACCGGCGACATCTCCTCCATCTCCTCCACCGTCGACACCAGGTCCACCGGCGACAGCAAGTCCATCGGCGACAGCAGGTCCACCGCCAAAAAACTCTTCCCCCGGAGATATCAACTCTCGCACCTGAACACAGTGGCTCCACCACCAGCAAGAAAAAGAAAGATGACCTCATCCGGCTCTGCGACGAAGAAGCATACTTTTGAAAATGCCACAACTGCTCCACCATCGGTGAGAAAAAGAAAGATGACCTCGTCCGGCTCTGCGACGAAGAAGCCTACTTCTGAAAAGGCCACAACTCCTCCGTCGACGACAACAACGGGCATCACATCTCCAACACATGCACAGCAAGAGAGAACCAAGAAGAGTTAGAGAAGGAAAAAAGGGCAGAGAAAGTGGCGGAAGAACTCAACGAGGTAGAACCATTTGATGCAGACAAGCAGCCAAAGCGGTTGAAGTCTAGGTGTTCGTGGAAAATCTTCAAAGACATATACAACACTTTTAGCGAAGAAGAACAAGCCGTCTTCGCAACAACACCTTTCAAATGCCTACTTGACATCAGACGAGTACAAGTTAATGACACTATGCTGATAGAGGATCTAGCATCCTGTTTCGACAACCAAGATGGGACATTCAACTTCGGGAGTCAGAGATTGGAGTTTGCTACAGATCAAGTAAGACAGCTTCTAGGCGGTCTTCCTGAAAAAGGTATTAATTCTATTTGACACTGCCTATGTACATACTGCCCATGTAGGTTTAATTGCTCCTATTTACTTTCCATTGTGCCCTTATATGTTATATTGCACCCATATAACTTCCCTTGAGCCAACATACTTTTAATTTTGCCCCTATATCTTCTTTTGTGCCCATATACGATCAATTGCACCCATAGAAGGTGCACTGCACCCATAAACGTTCTAATGTTCCCATAGAAGTTGCACTGTGCCCATAAATGTTCATTGCGTCCATAGAAGTTGCACTGCGCCCATAGACGTTCATTGCACCCATTTTAGGTGCAATGTGCCCATTCAGCCTTTTAAGACCCATGGATGCCCCATTGCGCCGATTTTATGTTTCATTGCGCCCATTTAGGTGTCATTGCGCCCATACAGGTCCCATTGCGCCCAAATGCGTCCATTTGCCCCATTGCGTCAATGTGTGCCCCATTTCACCCATAAAAGGGTCATTGCGCCCATTAAGGTCTCATTGCGCCCATACGTTTAAGTGCACCCATGTGGGTTCCATTGTGCCCATGTGTGCCCCATTGTGCCCATAAAAGGGTCATTGTGCCCATTTAATGTTTAATTGCGCCCATACAGGGGGTCTGGTTCCATTGCGCCCATAAAAGGGTCATTGCGCCCATACCGGGGGGGGTCATTGCGCCTATATAACTTGCTTTGAGCCAACATACGTTTAATTACGCCCATGTGGGTTACATTGCGCCAATGTGGTCCCCATTGCGCCCATAAAAGGGCCATTGTGCCCATTTTAAGTTTTAATGCGTCCACTTAGGTGTCATTGCGCCCATATAATTTTCCAATGCACTTATGTACCCCCCCCATTGCGGCCATAAAAGGGCCATTGCGCCTATTTTAAGGTTTAATGCGTCCATTTAGGTGTCATTGCGCCCATATAACCTTCCAATGCACTTATGTACCCCCCATTGCGCCCATAAAAGAGCCATTGCGCCCATTTTAAGTTTTAATGCGCCCATTTAGGTGTCATTGCACCCATATAACCTTCCAATGCACTTATATACCCCCCATTGCGCCCATAAAAGGGCCATTCCGCCCATTTTAAGTTTAAATGTGCCCATTTAGGTGTCAATACGCCCATATAACCTTCCAATGCACTTATGTACCCCCATTGCGCCTGTTACGACCCCACCTCCCGATAACCCCCACTTAAGGGAGACCGAGAGGTCGAAGCCGCACACATAAATTCCGGATCAAGGTTCAGCAATTAATTGATAACAATTAATAAATTCTACTATACTAAATTGAAAAGCTGTAATAAATAAAACTTTTGCATACCTTTGAAAATTTGGAACACTAATACTTCTATCCCGAACTCTGGCTAACTAACTAATCCTCCTTGGACTTTAATTAGTGTATTTCACAATATGACGGATTATTGTTTGTCCTTTCTGTTTTGTACCTAAAACGCCGACAAACAAAACGTCGGTCAGCCAAAGCTGGTATGTGGGGGATTCACTAATCGTGCAATTATCCATAACAATTATTGCATCCAATTATCAATTAACAAACAATATTACGTTTTAAGTATAACTACGCGATCCATGTGTACCCTATCCCCTGCGCTGTCCCTGCAGTGGACCTGGATACTACCTCCCTTATGGTAGATTCCCATTTTACCCCTCATGACTTCACCTAATAGGTGAATCAATTTCTAGGGCTGAGTCACATGGCACTACCCGTGGGTAGCCCACTCCTTAACTCATGGTATGCTAAGAGTCTCATGGCACTACACATGTGTAGCCCAGTTTCTGACTCATGATACCCTAGACCTTGCTCTAGGTTATCCTTAGCCTTGACATAGCCACAGGGGTGGACTCGGATCTAGCTAGTCATACATATATAGTCATTGTGATAGCCATAGTCACTTTATAGAGGCAGGAATTAAATCATCCAACAGTTATTTCACACATTTAGGGAAACATCGGTAAAACCTCAGAAAACTAAGCGGTATAGCCATAAGCATAACCACATACCTCTTATTGCAATCTCAGATATAGAATGAAAGAGAATAGCCAAGTAAGCAAGCAAAGGCAAAGAAACCCTGAAATAAAAGTACAATTTACTTTTATTAATATTTATTCAACATCATTATGTCCCTTAGGGTTTCTATCCAATTTTAGGGTTTTCTTGAAAATTAGGGTTTTGCTTTCATTTTCAATTGCCATGAACCCTAATTCATCAAATCCATGTAGAACCTTTTAAAATATCTCCTTTTAATAGTCCTAACAATTTTAGGATCATTAGTTTAGCAATATATCAAAATAATAAGGTTTCCTTCTTCTTTTACCCTAAATTAGGGTTATCTTATACATTATTTTTCATTCATAGACATAAACCCTAATTTAGTCATATTGGTATTTAAAAACAAATAGAAACCTCATATTATTAATTAACAGGTTCATAACCCTCAACTTAACCCATTATGTTTACAAAGAAACATCCTTTATAGATATTTAGGGTTTCCAAATAATTTAAATGTATTTTACTAACAATTTAAAGCACTTTCAAAAACGAACTGGAATTATGTGTTCTAAACATTTTTAACAAATTCCTTGTAATTTTCTACTCAACTTTCATATATAACTTTTCTTTATCCGAGATTCCTAGCAATTACTATGATTTTAGCAAGGATTTGCTATTTTCTGAATTATTTGTTAGAAAGAGATATATACCAGATTTTTCTAGGTCGTCGGATTGGTGCGCCCGGGATCACCTTTGGATCTGACGCTCAGCGTCGCCCGCCCCCACTAGTTAAGTGGCGCGCCCCGCTGCTTGATCTTAGTCGCTGGATCACGATCCAACGCTCGGAGCCGCGAGCGTCTTTTTTTTTAACCGGTCGCTTCTTCCTTCGTTGGATCGTTGCGAGGACACGATGCTCCTTAATCGAACGGCAACTGCACGTTGTCTCCTTCCTTTAGAACGCGGTGGCGCCGCGGCGGCAAGCTCGCCTGAGCAAAGTCAATTGAACACGAGGGGGAGATCAGAGACCGATGGGGTTGCCGTATGAGTTCGCGAGGGTGCTCTTAACCCTGAGGACCCCTATTTATAGGGTGTGGAGGGTTCCCTCTAAGGTTTCCAAACCCGTCGCCGACCCTTGCATCTGCTCAATTGGGCATTTCATCTAGAAGCACCCAAAGGTAACCAAAACGGGGTATGGGTGGCTCGGAATTCTCTCCTGATTACAATGGAAATATTTCCAAGATAAACCATCCATCAGGAGACGAGGGAAGAGGTGGGAAAATTCCACCTGTAAGCCGTGCTACAGTCCCCGACTCTTGGGACTTTGACGAAGAATCCTGATCTGTTGGATTAACATCCAACGATCACTATTACTCACGTTGACTCAGAAAAAAGGGAAAGAAATCCCAATAAAACAAGGAAAGTCCCTATTTTAAAGATAACTTGAAAATTCAATTACTCCCAATCCATAAGTCCTTTTGGCCTCAAATTTTAAACGAAAGTCATTCACACATTTATCTCTCATTGTACAAAAATTGGAGTCATTATCCCAAGGAAACGAGTCCTTTTCTTCAGTTTCAAGTTATCCCTTATTTAATGGTATTTTCCACATATTCTTTATTTCCTCGGTTATTATTCTATTCATTTGGGTTCCTTGAACCCCAAGGATCTTTTATAATACGAAAACTTATTATGGGAAATTATTTTCTAGCCTTTTATCACTTTCAACCATTATCTTATATTATTCCATTATTCCCTTGTATTCTTTTATTAAATGGAATTCCCTTTTTCATTTCTTTTTATTTTTCTTTCCAATGGGCTTAATGGCCAATAAGGCCCATCAAGAAAGCATGCAAGGCCATTATATACGAAATTCATTCAAACAAACCATGAAATCACACATTGGTCTTATTTACTTATTTAGAAGAGATTTGCAAATCTCATTACATGCATTGGAAAAATGAGGTTATAACATCCTCCCCTCCTTATAGGAATTTTGTCCTCAAAATTCAACAATCAAACAAACAAATTTGGATATGCCTTTTCCATGTCCGTCTTTAGCTCCCATGTGGCCTCATCCTCTCCATGGTGCTTCCAAAGAACCTTTACCGTCTCTATATTCTTATTTCTGAGCTCTTTTACCTTGGTATCTAGAATCCGCAAAGGCAACTCAGGATAAGACAGCTTTCCTTGAAGCTCAATTGGTTCAATGCTCAGCACATGGCTTGGATCTTGCACATATCACTTCAGATTGGACACGTGAAACACATCATGCATCATATTGTATTGAGGGGGTAACGCCAAACAATATGCGGCTTCACCAATCCGTTCTAATACTTCAAACGGACCCACGTATCGGGGACTCAACTTTCCTCTATTTTTATCTATAGCTCGGAGCGGTCGGATTTTTAGAAAGACATGTTCTCCCACAGCAAAATGCACATCAATCCGCTTCGCATCAGCATACGACTTCTGTCTGTCTTGGGCTCTCTTTAGCCTTTGTCTGATTAAAGCGACTTTATCAGCATACACTTGGAGTTCCTCTGACCTAAATAAGGTCCTTTCACCAACTTCATCCCAGTGAAGTGGTGACCGACACGGTCTCCCATACAGAGCTTCATATGGAGGCATCCCGATACTGGCTTGGTAACTATTATTGTAAGCAAACTCAACTAAAGGCAGGTACTGCTCCCATGATCCACCCCAATCGAGCACACAAGCTCGCAGCAGATCCTCTAAGGTCTGAATCGTCCTTTCTGACTGACCATCTGTCTAGGGGTGATAGGCGGTACTGAACTTTAACCTTGTTCCTAGTTCCTCTTGAACCTGCTTCCACAACTTGGAAGTAAACTTTGGGTCTCTATCAGTAATGATGGAACCAGGTACGCCATGCAAGCGTACTATCTCTCTGATATACAACTCAGCTAAATCTGACACCTTGGTAGTGGTCTTTAAGGCAAGGAAGTGTGCTGACTTGGTAAGGCAATCTACCACAACCCATATCGCATCATGACCTTTCTTGGTCCGGGGTAGACCCACCACGAAATCCATGGTGATCTGCTCCCATTTCCACTCAGGAATCTCTATAGACTGTAAAAGTCCGTCGGGTCGTTGGTGTTCAGCCTTCACCGTTTGGCACGTAAGACAACTGGCTACATAAGCTGCAATGTCTCTTTTCATCCCTGGCCACCAGAAAAACCTCTGCATGTCCTTATACATCTTTGTAGTCCTTGGGTGTACCGTGTACTTAGAACCATGAGCCTCTTGTCAGATATGTTCTTTCAGTGGTGAGTCTTCAGGAACCCATATACGATTCTCAAATCTGATTCCTCCATCTACTTCCAAAGAAAGACGAGTCTGAGGCTTCTGCATCAAGCCTTTCATCTTGTCAAGTCCTCCACTGGCCAACTGTGCTGCGACAATTTCACTCAGTAACTCAGACTGTATCTGGATATTGGCCAACCGAACTCGATCATCCAACGGTTGAGGTGACCATTCCACCAATTCTTCTAAGCTCTTCCACTGACTAGACAAAACAGCTGCACACCTGAGCTGCTTTTGACTTAAGGCATCAGCTACGATGTTCGCCTTCCCTGGATGATAGGCAATGGTGAAGTCGTAATCTTTCATGTACTCCATCCATTGTCGTTGTCGTAGATTCAAGTCTTTTTGCGTCAGAAGATACTTCAGGCTTTTATGGTCAGTGAAGATCTCAAAAGTGGCACCATATAGATAATGTCGCCAAATCTTCAATGCATGAATGATAGCAGCTAACTCCAGGTCATGTGTCGGGTAATTCACCTCATTTGGCTTGAGCTGTCGGGAGGCATATGCAACCACGTGACGATTCTGTTCCAACACACAGCCAAGTCCCATCTTTGATGCATCGGTGAAGATCATGAAACCCTCATTGCCTGATGGTAATGTCAAAACTAGTGCAGTGGTCAACTTCTCTTTCAGCTCCTGGAAACGAGCCTCACAAACATTGGACCACACAAACTTCACATCTTTCCGAGTCAACATAGTCAGAGGCAAGGCGGTCTTTGAGAAATCTGCGATGAAGCGCCGATAATATCCTGCCAACCCCAAGAAGCTTCGTATCTCGGAGGGGTTCTTCGGTGCTGGCCAGTCTCGAACTGCTGACACTTTAGCTGGATCTACGTCGATCGTTCCTCCCGAGATGATGTGTCCAAGGAACATGACTCGGTCTATCCAAAACTCACATTTAAAGAATTTCCCGTAGAACTTCTGCTTTCTCAAGATATCAAGGACCTTACTTAGGTGGTCTCGGTGTTGATCTAGGTCATCAGAATAAACCAGTATGTCATCTATGAACACTATGACAAACGAGTCAAGGAAGGGTTGAAACACACTATTCATAAGGTTCATGAACACACTGGGTGCATTGGACAACCCAAAAGGCATAACCACGAACTCATAGTGGCCATACCGGGTCCTGAAAGTGGTTTTCGGGATATCCTCACTCTTGACTCTCAACTGGTGGTAACCCGATCTCAAATCGATCTTGGAAAAGACTCGAGCCGACTTCAACTGGTCAAACAAGTCATCTATCCGGGGTAAAGGGTATTTGTTCTTAATGGTAGCCTGGTTGATCATCCGGTAGTCTATGCACATTCGGAGCGAACCATCCTTTTTCTTTACAAAAAGAACCGGCGCTCCCCATGGTGATGTGCTAGGGCGGATAAAACCCTTGTCCAACAATTCCTGCAATTGCTTCTTTAGCTCAAGCAACTCAGCAGGGGCCATCCTATAGGGTGCTCGGGAAATAGGGTTTGTACCGGGAGCTAGCTCTATTGAAAAATCTACCTCTCTCTCGGGAGGTATCCCGGGTAAATCATCAGGGAAAAGATCTGCATAGCTTCGTACTACCTCTATCTCCTCTAAGGGTTGTACTTTGGGTTCTGGCTCAGTGACTACTGCTAAGAAGGCTTGACATCCTTTACTCATCATTTGTTCTGCCCGCAAAGCCGACACATACAGACTGGTGGTGGCATCCTTCCTACCCCTAATGACAAAAGGTTGGTGACCTGGTCTCTTAATGATCACTTTCTTCTCCCTACAGTCAATGTTGGCCCGATAGGTATAAAGCCAATCCATGCCAATGATTACATCAAAATCATTCATGTTAAGAAGGATAACATATGTAGGAAACTCATGATCTCGATATTTCACAGGTATCACCGGAGTTTTCAAAAGGGAAGTAAAGATCCGACCACTCGGGGTTGTAACATCTAGGACATAACCTAGATCCTTGATATCCAAACAAAGCATAGTTGCAAGATTTCTCGAAATGAAAGTATTAGTAGATCCAGAGTCAAATAAAGCTTTCACATTATGTCCCATAACTTCAAGCATGCCTACATTGTTTTTCATCATGCATTAGACCATTACATGCTTAACTTTAAAACATAAAAGAAAACTCTAAGGGTTATTACCCTCGATCAACCGATTTGCATTAACTTGAGCCTCCTCATTGTCAATGGCAAACACCCGGGCTTGCCTTCTTTCTCCTGCAGGTGGGGCTACAGCTATAGGTGGAGCTGCCACAGGTGGTGCCGCTGCTGGTGGGGCTGCCACAGGTCCTTGTCCTCTGGGCTCTGGCATAGGACAGACGGATTACATATGTCCTTCTTGGTGGCAACGAAAGTAAGTCTTCTTCTTGTAGCGACATTCACCAGCATGGCCCTTCCCGCAGGTGCGGCAAGGAGGTCGGTTGTTCTCCTGATGAGGTTTCCCCTTTCCTCCATGTTTACCTTTAGCTTGATGTCGTCCTGGACCCTTCTTGTGGTTGTTCCTCGGGCCTTGGGCTCCTTCAGTGAAACCCAAGTACCCCTTAGGTGGAAACGGGGCAGGCATCACGGTCCTCTCCATGTCTAAAGCAGTATTGTAGGCTTCAGAGAAGGTTCTTGGCTTGCTTGCCATCACATGGGGCCTGATGGCAGGGTGAAGGCGCTCTATGAAGTGATCCACCCTCCTTTCTTCATCCATCTTGTACCCAAAGCGTTCCAAGATCCGGAACTTACGCCCGAAGTCTGCCACAGAAGAGTTTCCTTGGGTCATGTTGGTGAACTCCCTTTCCTTTTCCTTCTTAGCTGAGACTGGGACGAATCGGGCGGTGAAGATCGTCTTGAAATCAGCCCATGCCATGGGCTCCTCTGTCAAGTCTCTGCCAGTGATGTGGGTCTCCCACCATATCTTAGCTGCCCCTTCCAAGAGATGAGCAGCAAAGAGGACCTTCTTGCTCGGTTGAACTTCAAGCATGCAGAAACCATTCTCTATTGCAAGTATCCAGGCTTCTGCTTTATCAACCACTTCCGTCTTATCCTCTCCTCAGAACTTCTCTATGTTCAGCTTGACAAAGTCTAGGATGGTGGCTCCCACACGTGGACGAACAGGGTGTGGTTCACCATTCTCAGCTCTAGCTATGTCTCGGAGGGCCAAAGCATTAATGGCCTCTGTCAACTTCCTTTGTTGCTCTAACCACAAGGTATCAGGGGTATGGATCATCATGGTGGGTTCTGAATCATCGACTGGGTCCTCATCTATCTGGGCTTCTTCCTCATACACATGCTGCTCTTCATATCCTTAGTCTTCTTCTTGGTTCAGGTTACTAAATGGTACCGGGTCAGGGTCAGGGACTTCTTGAGTGACTTCCTCAGGCCTCTTCCTCTTCTTAGAGGATCCACCCTCATGGTTCCTATTCCTCTTTTCAGAAGACTCCTTTACTTTACGGGGAGGCCAAACACTCCTAGCCGGTTTTCCGGAGCCCTCAGGGATAGCAACAGTCTTTGTACGAGCCATCTACATAAGTATAACAAACAAATCTTTAGTTTATCATTAAACTAATTATACTTATGTCAGTGATATCTCATTACGTATCTTTTATTAATTTGATGGAGAATTCCTTAATCCTTAACTTATTTGCCCATACCACATGAGGGTGGGGAAGAGAGAGAAATACCTAACTCTTAAGTCCTTAATAGAAATTGTGATGAGAAGGGATGAATAAGAGGAGAAAATCCTAAAGGTATCTTATTTCGATTCAAATCCTAGGACATCAGCCAGGCAGTCACACATTCTGAGAGTCCTCGTATTCCGACTAGCGGTGCAGAGGAAAATTTTGCCAGTCCCCGGAAGTGATCCTTTTCTAGACACCTCAGTCTTTCGGAAAATCCTCTAATAACTCCCTTGGGTTCTACGGAGTTTGTAAAATTTAATAATTATTAACAATTAAGTGGAGAACAATGGCTCTGATACCAAATGTTACGACCCCACCTCCCGATAACCCCCACTTAAGGGAGACCGAGAGGTCGAAGCCGCACACATAAATTCCGGATCAAGGTTCAGCAATTAATTGATAACAGTTAATAAATTCTACTATATTAAACTGAAAAGCTGTAATAAATAAAACTTTTGCATACCTTTGAAAATTTGGAACACTAATACTTCTATCCCGAACTCTGGCTAACTAACTAATCCTCCTTGGACTTTAATTAGTGTATTTCACAATATGACGGATTACTGTTTGTCCTTTCTGTTTTGTACCTAAAACGCCGACAAACAAAACGTCGGTCAGCCAAAGCTGGTATGTGGGGGATTCACTAATCGTGCAATTATCCATAACAATTATTACATCCAATTATCAATTAACAAACAATATTACGTTTTAAGTATAACTACGCGATCCATGTGTACCCTATCCCCTGCGCTGTCCATGCAGTGGACCTGGATACTACCTCCCTTATGGTAGATTCCCATTTTACCCCTCATGACTTCACCTAATAGGTGAATCAATTTCTAGGGCTGAGTCACATGGCACTACCCATGGGTAGCCCACTCCTTAACTCATGGTATGCTAAGAGTCTCATGGCACTACACATGTGTAGCCCAGTTTCTGACTCATGATACCCTAGACCTTGCTCTAGGTTATCCTTAGCCTTGACATAGCCACAGGGGTGGACTCAGATCTAGCTAGTCATACATATATAGTCATTGTGATAGCCATAGTCACTTTATAGAGGCAGGAATTAAATCATCCAACAGTTATTTCACACATTTAGGGAAACATCGGTAAAACCTCAGAAAACTAAGCGGTATAGCCATAAGCGTAACCACATACCTCTTATTGCAGTCTCAGATATAGAATGAAAGAGAATAGCCAAGTAAGCAATCAAAGGCAAAGAAACCCTGAAATAAAAGTACAATTTACTTTTATTAATATTTATTCAACATCATTATGTCCCTTAGGGTTTCTATCCAATTTTAGGGTTTTCTTGAAAATTAGGGTTTTGCTTTCATTTTCAATTGCCATGAACCCTAATTCATCAAATCCATGTAGAACCTTTTAAAATATCTCCTTTTAATAGTCCTAACAATTTTAGGATCATTATTTTAGCAATTTATCAAAATAACAAGGTTTCCTTCTTCTTTTACCCTAAATTAGGGTTATCTTATACATTATTTTTCATTCATAGACATAAACCCTAATTTAGTCATATTGGTATTTAAAAACGAATAGAAACCTCATATTATTAATTAACAGGTTCATAACCCTCAACTTAACCCATTATGTTTACAAAGAAACATCCTTTATAGATATTTAGGGTTTCCAAATAATTTAAATGTATTTTACTAACAATTTAAAGCACTTTTGAGAACGAACTGGAATTAGGTGTTCTAAACATTTTTAACAAATTCCTTGTAATTTTCTACTCAACTTTCATATATAACTTTTCTTTATCCAAGATTCCTAGCAATTACTATGATTTTAGCAAGGATTTGCTATTTTCTGAATTATTTGTTAGAAAGAGATATAAACCGGATTTTTCTAGGTCGTCGGATTGGTGCGCCCGGGATCACCTTTGGATCTGACGCTCAGCGTCACCCGCCCCCACTAGTTAAGTGGCGCGCCTCGCCGCTTGATCTTAGTCGCTGGATCACGATCCAACGCTCGGAGCCGCGAGCGTCTTTTTTTTAACCAGTCGCTTCTTCCTCCGTTGGATCGTTGTGAGGACACGATGCTCCTTAATCGAACGGCAACTGTACGTTGTCTCCTTCCTTTAGAACGCGGCGGCGCCGCGGTGGCAAGCTTGCCTGAGCAAAGTCAATTGAACACGAGGGGGAGATCAGAGACCAATGGGGTTGCCGTATGAGTTTGCGAGGGTGCTCTTAACCCTGAGGACCCCTATTTATAGGGTGTGGAGGGTTCCCTCTAGGGTTTCCAAACCCGTCGCCGACCCTTGCATCTGCTCAATTGGGCGTTTCATCTAGAAGCACCCAAAGGTAACCAAAACGGGGTATGGGTGGCTCGAAATTCTCTCCTGATTACAATGGAAATATTTCCAAGATAAACCATCCATCAGGAGACGAGGAAAGAGGTGGGAAAATTCCACCTGTAAGCCGTGCTACAGTCCCCGACTCTTGGGACTTTGACAAAGAATCCTGATCCGTTGGATTAACATCCAACGATCACTATTACTCACGTTGACTCAGAAAAAAGGGAAAGAAATCCCAATAAAACAAGGAAAGTCCCTATTTTAAAGATAACTTGAAAATTCAATTACTCCCAATCCATAAGTCCTTTTGGCCTCAAATTTTAAATGAAAGTCATTCACATGTTTATCTCTCATTGTACAAAAATTGGAGTCATTATCACTACTACAGAAATAGCCTTTGGCGTCGGTTGTTTAACCCCCTTTGGCGTCAGTTTCTGAGCGACGCCTATGTGGGCGCCGCTAAAGGTCGAACACTTCGGCGTCGGTTTTTTAACCGACGCCTATTTAACATATAGGTGTCGGTCTTTTAGTAGATAACCGATGCCAAAAGGGTTCGCGCCACAGAAAACGGCGTCATCTAGGACACATTCTGCGTCGGTTATCTACTAAAACACCGACGCCTATACTTCAAGACGACACGGCCGTGCTTCCCTGTACGGCCGTGTTTAGTACTATAGGCGTCGGTTTTATATGAATAACCGACTCCTTTTCCACCACGGCCGTGCTATCCTGCACGGTCGGGTTGTTTGTACTATTAGGCGTCGGTGTTTTGCAAAAACCCGACGCTGTAGGTCTTTGCTGACGGTTTTCTGTAAATAACCGACGCCTATATCTATTTTTTTTCATATCAGTTTGCAGGCCTGATGTGGCTGGTCAGCAGGATGAGAACCTGCAGTTCAGTTTTCTGAACTGCAGGTTTACGACATCCATTGATATCAGCCTACAAACAGGCCACAAACCTGCAAAATTCACAAAAAATAATTCACACAAGTAGATACATTCGGACATCAATTCAATTCTCACATTCACACATATAGAAACATTCAAATACATGTATTAACTTTCAGAAATATTCATTTACAAAGTATCATTCATTATCGCTATCAACATCCCAATTATATCTAACAGTTGCCACTACTTGTATGGCTTTTGCCCATTCTTCTCTTATTTCATTTAATGCTTCCATCGTATATGGAGCATGTATATTTTTTAAGCGTTTACCTGTTGTGTTGTCAGTTTTAAACACCTGCAAAGAGAATGATGTATATATATAAGTAATAATATAAAAATAAGATTGATATATTTCATACTAACTAATGAGACTATATATAATACCTCATGTATGGTATCGATGACCAATGCGGCATGTCGGATAATCATCTGCATAAATCACATCACATAGTATGCGCATGCCCAACCATTGTCTTGTGTAGCGCACTATAAATTGAAACATACAAAATAATACAACTAAGCACAATTCACATCAATAATATATACATTGGAGTCGGGAACTTACTTGTACGTTCTGCCAATTTATTGGCTGGTTCTTTTTCCTTGGGACCGTTCCTCCAGCCTTTTTGAATGCATCTAAACCCCTACATATTAATATAACACAGTAAATTGCATAAGTAAATAGTAATGTAATAACAGATGTTAACAGATACAAAAATAAAATATTTCTCACCAGAATAATGGCATTCTCATTACGTGTCCAATTTTAGTGTTTAATGTACTTCCCGTGGGATCTAGATAATAAACAGTGAACGTCCCGGGGACAATAACTAGTAATTCCCAATGTCTACCGCTAGAGGTAAAAAGTTAACAATTAATAACTCAAGATGCACAATAAAAATGGAATTTTCTTAAGTCCAAATTATAAATAAAGTAAACTTACTTGACATTAAATGGAGCTATTATTATCGTCTTCTTTTGCTGACCAAAAATTGTAAAAGCATCTATACAGTATTGTTGAACATTATCAGGGTCTTTAGCTACCAAACTAATCAATGAAGGAATAAAAAATCCCACATGATCAAATGCAAATTGTTTGCAATGATCTTCGACTAAGTAGCCGCAAAACATGTATTACGTATGCATTATATAAGAAACCAGCTCACCAGATCTTACACAAGGTATATGGATGTATAAATAAGATCTCACCTTATCCATGTCTCTATCATTGATGTATTCAACCACTCATACATAAACAGCTCAATAATATCTTGTATAAATAAAGAGCTATCGTATGATTGTCCTGCATAATCTGCATCTAAAGAAACAATTATAGGGCAATGTATATTATGTGCCCGTAGCCAACATGCCATTCCTCTACAAGCAGGACCTAACGGGTATGTTAGGTCAGTTGGAACCCAACTTGGTAATGCGGGAAGTAGAGGTGGAGGCCTAGGTGCTCCGGTTGTCTTCTTTTTAACTTGTATATATAATTTCAGATCAGTTGACCTCATATATACACATTAACAATTTAAAGTAATGTAAATTTATCTTACAATTTCAGTAGTGTAGACGACATCTGCTTTGGGCCACAATATCACCCCACCTTCTGCATCAGCAAGTGTATCAATATCCGGGTGGGGATATGGCAATGTAGCTTCTCTCGAATCAGGTAACACACGTATCGGGCTCACACGAACGTAGCCCTGTGGCATTGGAGTCCTGTGAAACATTGCCCCAGGAAGGGACGGGTAAGCCTGCGCCTCTGCAACAACGTAGTCTTGCATTCTTAAGCGGCATGGCTTCAATGCCTACAAATTTACGTAAAGAATATTATACATGTATACATATCATCTTGAAAACATAACAATTTGAAAATACTAACTACAATGTCATAAACAATACTTACAACAGACGTGTTAGGCGGTGGGTCTACAGGATTACTTGTAGTCTGTACATCAGGAGAAGAGTGGGTCACCATAGGCTGATTGGAAGCCTGAGATGCCTGCCACCGCAACAATTCTTCCTTGACCTTCTCAGCAACTACATCGTTGACCTTCTTAGCAACTATATCCTCGACTCTCTTATTCTCCTATACATGGATAAAAGAAACATTAGCTTCTTAATATTGAATTTCCTTTTGCAGCAACATTCTAAAAAAAGTATAGGTTACCTCTTCTTGTAAAAGTCCCGCTCTGGGTTTGCGCTGGGATGGCCCAAAGAATGCTTTGATGCCCACACCAGCGCCTGCACCCCTAACACGTCCAGGATGCTCTGGGTTACCCAGAGCAACTGTCAATTCATCATGTGTGCCCTGAGGGATGAACGTGCCTTGTTTCCTCTGCTCGTGCAGCTCCCGCTAATCACCATCAACAGAAATTAGTAAGTTAACAAATAATCAATATTCAAACGATTACTCTAAGAGTTGTATTTTACCATTTTCGCAGCCGCCTCAGCAGTTACGGGCTTCTTTATTTCACCCTTCTTGTTTTGCCTCCTAGCTATCCAGATATCATGGCGAGGCATGGGTGTGGCAGACTCCTCAGTAGCAGCAGACTCTTGAGTAGCCGCAGACTCTGCCTGTAGTCTTTGGCGAATGCTTGCATAGCCTTTTGGACCCATAGTGTGGTCATGCACATTCAGTGCACGCCTTGATTTTTGTGCGTCACTGAGGGCCTAGTTAGTATGCACATTAATGATTTGGTTAGTAGCACTAAATGTTAATCTTGAATAGGTGAATACAATGTATATTAATTAAATTGGGAGTCACGCCTAATACCTTGAATTCTTCAGATTTTCTTGAAGCAACAAAATTGTCCTAATCTTCTTTGTCCAAGAAGTTCCATTGTTCAAGGGTTGACTTCTTCTTCTTATCACCCTCTTTTATGTATTCTCTGTTCAGATTTGTCCTGTAATTCCTAAGCATCTTTCCAGCGTGTTGCATCACACTTTTACGATGCAACTTCTCATCCAATGCAAACAGATTCTGTAAAATAGAAATGTTATTAACTAGTATCCAAAATAGAATTGCAAATAATAGAATTTGTAATCTACAAAATAGAATTGCAAATAATAATAACTCACACATAAATCCTTCCATATCAAGTCTTTTTTCCCCTGAGGAACTTTATGCCAATTATCATACTTAACACCACAATGGCTCCGAGTGGTACACCCAAGATAGTTTACAAAATTATTGCGGTTCACTCCAATTGCATTTCCTCCATTATCAAACTCCACAACCAATTTGGATCCATTGCCACTTAGCGCTATTAACTTCTTCAACAGAGTGATGCCCCTTTTCTTGTTAAGTGTTTGGTGCTGTCCATCAAGTTGCTCCAGTGCTTCAGTGGGTACATGTGCATCATCAACCTAAATTTTGACAAAAATAAACACACTGAATTAGCCCAATATAGAAATATAGGATATATGACATAACTAGAAGATAATGAATTTTATAGAAATACAGGATATGTTTTTAGAACTTACATTGGTATCCTCACCATGCTCGTCATGGACAACATGCTCATCATGGACTTCATGCTCATCATGGACATCATGCTCATCATGGTCAGCCATCTGAAAATGTCATTAAAAAGGCAAACATTTAGCATTTGTATTAACTAGAAAAAGGCAAACATTTAGCATTTGTATTAACTAGAAAAAGGCAAACATTTAGCATTTGTATAAACATACATGTCTCTAAAATTGTGATCTTTTATCAATTAACAATCCTTCATTATGATCTCCGCGCACATATAAGTCATCATTAGCTTCAATATTTTGTGGAGTTGGCAACCCAACTGAGAATGGACTGGAGTCATCATACTTATCATAGTACTCTTCTTCATCTATAGGATCTTCAATGAATTGTCTTTTACCATGAAGAACAACCGACCATTTATCATTCGCAGGATCATCGATATAGAATATTTGTTTCGCCTGTGATGCCAATATGAATGGTTCACCCTTCTCGCCAATCTTTTCAAAGTTCACCAAAGTGAAACCCAATTCATCCACTATAACTCCTTTGGTGGTATCAACCCAATTAATTTAAAGAGCAGAATTTTGAAATCTATGTAGTCAAACTCCCAAATGTCCTCAATGACACCGTAATATGACATTTTAGCTTCACGTGGACTCTTATCCTTTGCACTTGCAAAGTACATAGTCGACGCTTGAAGAGTGACCCCACTATTTTGGACGACACTCTTATCATCTTGGCGCTTTGTGTAATATGTGAATCCATTAATGTCAAACCCTTCATAAGACATAACATTCGGTTTTGGTTTAAAGGTGAGGCATTTGATAGTTTCTGTAATATCATTTGGTGTTTGAGATAGTTTATGTAAGACTTTATCTTCAAACCACTTAGTAAAAGGCTTATTATGCTCTCTAGCAAGCCACATTGAACTTGCTCGAGGATGTTGTCTCTTTATGAAATTGGTATGTTCCTCGATATAAACACTCACTTCGTCCATATTGTGTAAAATATACAAGTGAGCTTGTTCCAACTGCTCACGGCTGATTACTTTCACCCGTGATCCCAAAATTCCTTTGCCCTCCTCAATATTCATGTCATTATCAGGAGTGTCATTACCACTGATAAAGTCATTGCAAAAATCCATAACCTCTCTCGCCACATAACCTTCAATAATACTCCCTTCAGGCCGATAACAGTTTCGAACATCACCTTTAAAAACGCTCATGTATCGTTCAAAGGGATACATCCAATGCAAAGAAAACTGGTCCCAACATTTTCACTTCCCTAGTCAAGTGGACAACAAGATGTACCATGATATCAAAGAACGAAGGAGGGAAATACATCTCAAGTTGACATAGGGTAACAACCATTTCTCTTTGCAAATTATCGAGAGTATCAGGGTCAATAACTTTACTGCATAGACTGTTGAAAAAGAAACAAAGTCTGGTAATTGCAAACCTTACATGCTTCGGCAATATAGATCGAATTGCCACGGGTAATATTTGTTGCATTAGAGTGTGACAATCATGAGATTTAAGACCTATCAACTTCAGATCTTTCATTGATACCAATCTACGGATGTTGGATGAGTAACCATGTGGCACCTTAACATTTACCAAGCATTCACAAAAAGTTTTCTTCTCCTTTCTAGACAACGTGTAACAAGCGAGAGGTAAGTATGTTCTTTTACTACCCATTTCACGTAATTCTGTTAATTCTGACCTTATTCCCATTTCATGTAGGTCCAGTCTGGATTTTATCCCATCTTTAGTCTTACCTGGTATATTTAACAGAGTACCAATGATGCTATCACATACATTTTACTCAACGTGCATTACATCGATACAATGCCTGACTGTCCATAGAACTCCAATAAGGAAGATCCCAAAATATTGACTTCTTCTTGAATGAAGAATTGTCACTCCGTGTGGCCATACTACATTGTGATTTCTTACCAAATTCATTGACAATGTCTTTTACTCTTTCATAAACAACATCCCCTGGTATAGGTTTAGGTGCACTCCGTTCATCATTCCATCCATTGAATGCTTTGCGCTTCCTACGATACGGATGGAATTTTGAAAGAAACCTTCGATGACCAAGATATACAGTCTTGCCGCCATGTTTTAGTCTTATTGAATCAGTGTTTTCTTCACATATAGGACACGCTTTAGCTCCTTTGACACTATATCCAGACAAATTCCCATATGTTGGAAAGTCATTAATAGTGCAAAACAACATAGCGTGCAAACGAAATGTCTCTCTTGCTGAAGCATCATAGGTCATCACACCTTCAGCCCAAAGTTTCTTTAAGTCATCAATCAAAGGTTCAAGATAAACATCGATATCATTTCCGGGTTGTTTAGGGCCCGATATCAACAATGACAACATAACGTACTTATTTTTCATACACATCCAGGGAGGAAGATTGTATATAACAAGCATGACTGGCCAAGTGCTATGTTGGCTGCTCAATGTCCCGTACGGATTCATCCCATCTGTACAAAGCCCAAGTCTTAGATTCCTATCTTCTTCACCAAATTTGGGGTACAATAGATCAATCTTCTTCCACTGTGGGGAATCAGACGCATGTCGCAGGATCCCATCATTATTTTTCTTAACATCTGCATGCCACCTCAAATTCTTCGCATCTTTCGGATTTGCAAACAAGCGTTGAAACCGTGATATTATAGGTAGATACCACAACACCTTGGCAGGAGAACCAGTTTTGGACTCCCCTGAAGTCGTCAATTTATACCGTGACGCACCACATTTTGGACAATCTTTCAAATCTACATAGTCCTTTTGAAATAATACACAATCATTCGGGCATGCGTGTATCTTCTTGGCCTCCATTCCCATTGGGCACAACATTTTCTTTACCTGGTATGTTGAGATTGGCAGCTCGTTTCCTTCAGGAAGCATTTCTTTCAACAAAGTCAACAATGAAGTGAAGCTTTTGTCGCTCCATCTATTGTTAGCTTTCAACTTATACAATCTCAACACAGCGCTAAGCTTTGTAAACTTAGCACAGCCTGTATATAACGGTATCTCAGCATCATGCACAATGTTTCTAAAGATAGGAGGTGGATTGGTGTGCTCTACCCTACAACTATCTAGCATCGCATCAACGATGTTTGCTGGAACTGGTTCGTTCACATTTACGTCATCGGAGGCAATTTCTTCTTCCACCCAAGCACTGCTATCGACATCTACTGGTTTCGATTTTGAAATCTCTCCATGCCAGTACCATTCTGTATAGCCTTGTACAATCCCATTGCACATGACATGACTTTTGATTTCCTCACCAGTGTTGACTTTCAAGTTGTTACCGCAATGCCTATATGGACAGTAGAACCTATCTGTAGGTTTTTTCCTATGTTCCTTGGCAAATCTAATAAACTGATCAAGACCAGATATAAACTCTGGGGTGCAACGATTACGAATGGACATCCATGATCTATCCATTCTATGATTAGAGAAAACAAGTATATATTAGGAAACAAGTATATATTAGGAAAAGATTAGGGTATACACTTACATCCTAAGTGTATAATGTGATGTCATTCTTATATATAATAAATGTGTACCACCTATCCCATCCTTGAACACCTAATCTCACTAGTAAGTGTATAATGTGTATTGGGTTTTCGAGAAAATTTCGGCAGCATTTCCCCGCTGTTCTCTAAGTACATATGTACTTAGAGAACAAACGGGGAAATGCTGCCGAAATTTTCTCGAAAACCCAATACACATTATACACTTACATCCTAAGTGAGATTAGGTGTTCAAGAACAATCCCAAACCGGGGACTATCCAAGATTTACTCCTAATGAGTCAATCTTGGACGGGTTTCTAGGCCAACAAACACATTTGATGTCATTCTTATATATAATAAATGTGTACCACCTATCCCATCCTTGAACACCTAATCTCACTAGTAAGTGTATAATGTGTATTGGGTTTTCGAGAAAATTTCGGCAGCATTTCCCCGCTGTTCTCTAAGTACATATGTACTTAGAGAACAAACGGCGAAATGCTACCGAAATTTTCTCGAAAACCCAATACACATTATACACTTACATCCTAAGTGAGATTAGGTGTTCAAGAACAGTCCCAAACCGGGGACTATCCAAGATTTACTCCTAATGAGTCAATCTTGGACGGGTTTCTAGGCCAACAAACACATTTGATGTCATTCTTATATATAATAAATGTGTACCACCTATCCCATCCTTGAACACCTAATCTCACTAGTAAGTGTATAATGTGTATTGGGTTTTCGAGAAAATTTCGGCAGCATTTCCCCGCTGTTCTCTAAGTACATATGTACTTAGAGAACAGCGGGGAAATGCTACCGAAATTTTCTCGAAAACCCAATACACATTATACACTTACATCCTAAGTGAGATTAGGTGTTCAAGAACAGTCCCAAACCGGGGACTATCCAAGATTTACTCCTAATGAGTCAATCTTGGACGGGTTTCTAGGCCAACAAACACAATAATAGATATGTGAATCATATCATTAAGAGCATGATTTCTTGTTAGGTCATCATAGGTCATAATAATCCACTAGAATTAATGAGCAAAAAATGTCTCATAGTGTTAAAATAGACTAGACATCTAATTAAGAACAAACAATAAGACAAAGTTAATTTAGCTCAATTAAATGGAACAGAGTCAAAGGAAAAATTGTAAAATGATTTTCATCGAGTTAATTTAGCTGGCCATTAAATGGAACAGAGTCAATTAAATGGAACAGAGTTAAATGGAACAAAGGAACCCTATAAAGATGTTTGAATGAATCTAAACTAATTAATTTGATTAGAAGCTGAAAATAGAGTCAATTAAATGGAATAGAGTCAATTAAATGAAACTAACAAAGTTAATTTAGCTCAATTAAATGGAACAGAGTCAATTAAATGGAACAGAGTTAAATGGAACAAAGGAACCCTATAAAGAACCAATTTTGCGCCTGGGTAGGTCGGCAGGTACCTGGGCAAGCGAGCAGGGCGAGGTCGAGCTGGTCGAGTACGTGGGCGGCGGCGACATCGGCGAGCTCCAGAACCACCGGCACAAGTCAGGCAGGTAGCGGCAGCGACTCCGACGAGCAGGGAGCGGCAGGCGGCGGCGGGCAGGCAGGCAGCGGAGAAAGAGCTGCAGGCAGGCGGCGGCGGGCAGGCAGGTGGAGGAGAAGGAGCGGCGACACGTCGGTGAGCAGCAATACAGGAGAAGGGGGTGCGGAGAAGAAGAAGAAGGCAGCAACAGTGGCGGCGCGGCGGCGCTGTCGTGGAGAAGAAGGAGCAGAGAAATCGGCGGCGACAGCAGAGAAAAAGGGCAATCGGCTCGCAATGAAACAGAAGAAAGGGGAAGAGTCAGGCATCGCGGGATATTAAGTTCCCAAATAGCGTCGGTTGTTTTAAACAACTGACACTAAAGATGTTTAGGCGTTGGTTGTTTTAAACAACCGACGTCTAATTGGACGATATTTTCACGCAATTATTTGGCGGGAACCACTTTCAGCGTCGGTTATAAAAGGATAACCGACGTTGAAAGTGACACTTTTCGCACAAATTTCCATCACACATACGCGTCGGTTTTTTATCTACATAACCGACGCTGAAAGTGACACTATTTGTTTTGCTCAAAAATTGGATTTTGCGGGCGACTTTACGCGTCGGTTTTTTATAAACAACCGACATTGTATTCAAAGCGGTACCTGTGTCTGGCTGGTCTTCAAATATAGACTTCGGTTTGCCTAAATAACCGACGTCTAATATTATAGGCGTCGGGTTTTCTAAAGAACTGACGCCCAGAAAAGCGACACTGAATGCTATTTCTGTAGTAGTGTATCCCAAGGAAACGAGTCCTTTTCTTCAGTTTCAAGTTATCCCTTATTTAATGGTATTTTCCACATATTCTTTATTTCCTTGGTTATTATTCTATTCATTTGGGTTCCTTGAACCCCAAGGATCTTTTATAATACGAAAACTTATTATGGGAAATTATTTTCTAGCCTTTTTATCACTTTCAACCATTATCTTATATTATTCCATTATTCCCTTGTATTCTTTTATTAAATGGAATTCCCTTTTTCATTTCTTTTTATTTTTCTTTCAAATGGGCTTAATGGCCAATAAGGCCCATCAAGAAAGCATGCAAGGCCATTATATACGAAGTTCATTCAAACAAACCATGAAATCACACATTGGTCTTATTTACTTATTTAGAAGAGATTTGCAAATCTCATTACATGCATTGGAAAAATGAGGTTATAACAGCGCCCATTTTAAGTTTTAATGCGCCCATTTATGTGTCATTGCGGCCATATAATTTTTCAATGCACTTATGTACCCCCCATTGCGGCCATAAAAGAGCCATTGCATCCATTTTAAGGTTTAATGCACCCATTTAGGTGTCATTGTGCCCATATAACCTTCCAATGCACTTATGTACCCCCATTACGCCCATAAAAGAGCCATTACACCCATTTAGGTGTCATTGCGCCCATATAACCTTCCAATGCACTTATGTACCCCCCATTGTGCCCATAAAAGGGCCATTGCACCCCTTTTAAGTTTAAATGTGCCCATTTAGGTGTCATTTTGCCCATATAACCTTCCAATGCACTTATGTACCCCCATTGTGCCCATTTTTAGTTTTAATGCGCCCATTTAGGTGTCATTGCGCCCATATAAATTTCCAATGCACTTATGTACCCCCCATTGCGGCCATAAAAGGGCCATTGCGCCCATTTTAAGGTTTAATGCGCCCATTTAGGTGTCATTGCACCCATATAACCTTCCAATGCACTTATGTACCCCCCATTGCGCCCATAAAAGAGCCATTGCACCCATTTTAAGTTTTAATGTGCCCATTTAGGTGTCATTGCGCCCATATAACCTTCTAATGCACTTATGTACCCCCCATTGCGCCCATAAAAGGGCCATTGCGACCATTTTAAGTTTAAATGTGCCCATTTAGGTGTCATTGCACCAATATAACCTTCCAATGCACTTATGCACCCCCCATTGTGCCCATTTTAAGTTTTAATGCGCCCATTCAGGTGTCATTGTGCCCATATAACCTTCCAATGCACTTATGTACCCCCATTACGCCCATAAAAGGGCCATTGCGCCCATTTTAAGTTTTAATGTTCCCATCTAGGTGTCATTGTGCCCATATAACCTTCCAATGCACTTATGTACCCCCATTGCGCCCATTTTAAGTTTTAATGCGCCCATTTAGGTGTCATTGTGCCCATATAACCTTCCAATGAACTTATGTACCCCCATTACGCCCATAAAAGGGCCATTGCACCCATTTTAAGTTTTAATGCACCCATTTAGGTGTCACTGCACCCATATAATCTTCCAATGCACTTATTCATTGCACCCATAAAAGGGCCATAGCGCCCATTTTAAGTTTTAATGCACCCATTTAGGTGTCATTGCGCCCATATAATCTTCCAATGCAATTATGTACCCCCCATTGTGCCCATAAAAGGGCCATTGCGCCCGTTTTAAGTTTTAATGCACCCATTTAGGTGTCATGGCGCCCATATAATCTTCCAATGCACTTATGTACGTCTCACGGTGCCCAAATATGTCCAATTGTGCCCATTTTTTTGTAATTGCGCCCATATAATTTGCAATGGTCTTATGTGTGTCCTATTT
Source organism: Alisma plantago-aquatica (assembly GCA_963693085.1). Taxonomy (NCBI): domain Eukaryota; kingdom Viridiplantae; phylum Streptophyta; class Magnoliopsida; order Alismatales; family Alismataceae; genus Alisma; species Alisma plantago-aquatica. The sequence goes on from OY856409.1 coordinate 957,856,433, forward strand.
GCACCCATTTACATTCCAATGCGCCTCTTGTTTTGAATCCCTTCAACACCAAAGTTACATCGCATGTTTTCATGTAATACAGACGACAGGGTCACTTTCAAAAAGTTAATATCCAACTCATATATTTGTCAAAAATATTTTGGTGGAGATGATCCAAGGTTAGCATCAATTGTGCAGAAGATAAAAAGTCTTTCTCCTACAAACACGAATGAGCTGAGGAGGGACCGTGTGAAGATGTTGGTAATTGTATTATTCGGCCACTTTCTCTTCCCCTCTGGTAATTTATATTAATACCTCCTTTCTTGTGAATTGTCGCAACCTTGGTTGTTGAAGATGGGCAACTTCCTACGAATGGAACACCCCAACGAGCAATTAATCATAAACATGTGGTCTTATGCAACAAGGTTGTCAGCCATACTCCAGCAAAAAGATCTGAAATTGGATTCCTTGCCTTCGACTATTTTTTATGATCTTGTGGGTCAACCAGTCATATCCATAAGTGAACCTACCCAAGGTGCAACCAACTGACATGAAGATGCAAGCAAACAACATGCAATACCAGAAAGGCATAATGAAAAAGGCAACATGGAAGCTCTGCTTGCCGAGATTGAAGCAACCGAGCTGGCAGTGGAGAAGAGATTTGCAAAGGAGAAGGAAATAAATAACAAGAAGTTGTTCATGAGGATGCAAAAAGGCTTAGATAGACTTCATGACTATTGTGACGAGTTTCACACTGCTAACATGTCAATGAAGCAAAGACTCTCCGAGATTGATGACTGTACCCAGCCTTACGTAGAGCACTGGGCAAATCATGATAAGAAAAATAAACGCAAACTGTATGTTTGGGAAGAAGCCTCACCGGAGAAGCAACAAGAGCCTACATTTGGAAGTGGAGAGTTTTCCCCAAAATCTCCAGCTAAAGAACATTCTCTAAGTGAAAAAGAAGGTATTGACTTCTGACAAATGTAAAATTGTTGCCAATATTGTCTAACAAACCTTGATCCAAGATTTTGTCTTCTTTACAGAAGAGAGTAGGTTGTCATCAAGCCCCAAGTCTCCTGCAACAGTTGACCTATCTTCAGTTGAGTCCCCCAACTTGTTGATAAATGTACAACCATCCAGAATAGATAAGATAGTAGTGGACCACCTCAATGAAAGTGACCAATAATTTCTAAAGTCGGTGGTATCCACTATAAAAGTTGGTCAAACCTTGTGGCTGCTTGGAGATACTGGAGTGTTGGGGGAGGACTTATTGCCAAGCCTTAAATATCAAGGTTTTGTCTTGGAAACAGAAAGAAATGTATATAAATATTCATATGTGACAATAGATGTTGCATTGTGCCCATGTAATTCCAATTGTGTCCATATATCTTTCATTGCACCCATATAATATCAATTGCACCCATATATCTTTCATTGCACCCATATAAGTCCTATTGCGCCCATATATGTTTCATTGCACCCATGTAATATCAATTGTGCCCATATATCTTTCATTGTGCCTATATAATTTCAATTGCGCCCATATATCTTTCATTGCGCCCATGTAATTTCAATTGGGCCCATATACCTATCATTGCGCCCATATACGTTTCATTACGCCCATATAAGTCCTATTGCGCCCATATATGTTTCATTGCACCCATTTAATTTCAATTTCACCCATATATCTTTCATTGTGCCCATGTAATTTCAATTGCGCCCATATATCTTTCATTGCGTCCATATAAGTCCTATTGCACCCATATAAGTCCTATTGCACCCATATATGCTTCATTGCACCCATGTATCTTCTATTGCGCCTATATAATTACTGTTGAGCCCATGTAGGTTTGTAACGACTCCTACATTTTATTTTTTGTAATATATACAGTCGATGTGCCAAATTTTGTTAGAACAATATGCAACGAGCTCTGATCGTGAAATGCCCATAATACTACACGTCAATACTTGTCATTCAATAGAGGGAGGTGATGACAGTAACATAGAAATGTACTTCACCAGGCGATTGGATGAATTAAAAACAAATGACAAAGCCATAATGGTGCTTCACTCCAATTACCATTGGCATTTGCTAGAGATCAACATGAAATAGAAAATTATGTTCCACTACAACAGTGCATGCTTATATTGTATGAAAAAGAATTGCCCTCAACATCTTTTGTGGGACGCCCATGCAAAGGTGGCATGCAATATTGTAAGAAAACATGCATCTCATCACATACTTAATGTATGCTTTCTTATGTACTCTTTTTAAGACATTGCTTGCAATTCATTTTACAGGGTGTGTGGCTGAAAAAAAATATCTTTGCACAACATTTGGGACATGAAGCAAATGAATGGAAAGTGCAATACTACAGGAACTGTCCACAACAACCAGCTGATAACAATGATTGCAGACTATTCACTTTACATTGGATCAAAAGAATATTGGATGGACAACCAATTGTCAGGGATGAAACTACTGCTGAAGATATTCACAAGTTGAGAGGGGCGTTTGCAGTACAAATGTTGAGGGACAAGTCTAGCCGCGTCAAGAAGTGAACAATTACGCGTAAAAAAAAAGAACAATTAGGTGCCTATTTTGTATGTGTAACTCAACCCTAATGTTGAACATATTTAACAAGTAATTGTTGATGTACCTAATTTCATCTGTTGATGTGCCCACGGCATGTATATTTTGGAACTATGTGTTGATGCACCCACAACATGTATATTTTGGAATGGTGTTGACGTCCCACGTCATGTCTAAATGTGCCCACTTCATTTATTTATTATATCAATGTGCCCACTTCATTAGTCAAGGCTTCTAATTGATAACTTCATGACTATGTGTTGATGCGCCTATTTCCTGAGATAATGCGCCCACTTCCTGAGCTATTGCGCCCACTTCCCGAGCTAATGCGCCCACTTCCCGAGATAATGCACCTACTTCCTGAACTAATGCACCCACTTTCTGAGATAATGTGCCCCCTTCCTAAGCTAATGCGTCCACTTCCTGAGCTAATGTGCCCATTTAGGATCCAATGTGCCCCCTTCCTAAGCTAATGCACCCACTTTCCGAGATAATGCGCCCTTCTTAAGATAATGCACCCACTTCCTAAGATAATGCGCCTACTTCCTGAGCTATTGCGCCCACTTCCTGAGATAATGTGCACACTTCCTGAGCTACTGCGCCCACTTACTGAGATAATGTGCCCACTTTTCAAGATAATGCACCCCTTCCTAAGCTAATGCGCCCACTTCTAGAGCTAATGCGCCCACTTCCGGAGCTAATGCGCCCACTTTCCAAGATAATGTGCCTACTTCCTGAGCTAATGCGCCCATTTTCTGAGATAATGTGCCCACTTCCTGAGCTAATGTGCCCACTTTCTGAGATAATGCACCCACTTTCTGAGCTATTGCGCCCACTCATGGCTTAATGCGCTGACTACATGCATCAATGTGCCACTTCATGGTGACGTCATATATCAATGCGCCTACTACATGGGCTAATCCCCACTACATGCATCAATGCCCACTTCATGGGACCCTTAACATACACAACATTAACCAAACAAGTAAAATACTATATTTTGTCATGAAGATATTCACTAAACATGCATAAAAATTTACAACGGTTAGTTACACTTAACCCAAAAAATACTTGAATGATATAGCTTAACATCTGAACATTATTGTCACCACACCCAATTAATGACTCGATGTGCCCACTCATGACTAACTGCGCTGCGTCAACGCGCCAACTTCATGAGAAATTACAAAAAACAAGTTAAAATGCGAAAGATGTAGACTTCACATACTAGTTCGCACCTTAAGTACTACTAGTTTTGACGCTTCTTAGCTTTTGACATTCTCTCATCATATGACTTGTACCTCTTTTTACGCGGTCTACCAACTTGACCCGCCATATTTGGGTTTTGAATTCCTTCAGCATCAGCAGATTCCGAAACCTATAATGCAAATGTTACAACAACATTAATAAAATTGTTAAACTTGATCATTCATATTACGATTTATTTATATATAGAAGAAATTGCGGCTTACACCATCTGATACCCCCAACGTCCCTTTTTATTTTCTCCAACCCTTTCATGATTAAATCAAATTTCTCCCGAGACATTGCAACTGCCTCACCCAATGGCTGGATGTTTTGTACGACAGCACCATACCTATCCTCAGAGTTAGTATATTCAACATGTTGTATAGTGTCTGGTTTTCTTACAATTCATTTGACATCCTTCCTCCATATGTCAATCAAGTGGTATTCCTCATTCAACTTGACAATACCAAGGAACATATACACAACAAACATGTGTCTACATATAATGCCCGATGATTCAAACATTAAACAATTACAAATAGCTCTGAGCTTTGATGTGCTATATACCAATTGAAATGACTTCAGTCGTGGCACAAAAATGTTAGAATCACCTTGTATCCTCTTCCTCTCAAAAACCTCAAGGAAATACAGTTCTCCGGTTGTCATTCTATGAACCGTGTTGCAGTACATGAGGCCCTAAAGCTCTGTATGAAATTTCTTAAAAATGTCCAATGAGTACCATTCACCAAGTTGACGTTCCATTTCAAAAGTAGTCCTCTGTATAGGATTTTTGTGAACACATTCGTAGTCTACTTCAGATTCCTTCTTGAACTTCACACTTACAACAAGTTCAAATTGTTCAATAAATTCTTCAGCATCATTCTTTCTCTAAAATGACCTTTAGAAAACGCATTGATGGATTCACTTCTTTGTGTTGTAGACATTCCAGCCCAAAATGATGTTTACACATAGCATGGCACCCACATCTTCTGGATAGGGTACATCTGTTGGACTCATCTATTTTGTTGTAAGTTGTGCAAGTTTACCAATTCAGTCCATCGGTTTTCGAAATCAATTGTAGTTATCAAGTCATATACGGCTCCTTTGACAGCCTTACGTGCTCCTTCAAAATTTTCAAACTTCTGCGGTAGCTTCTTCATTATGTGCCACAAACACAATCTAGGCTTGGTAGTGGGAAACACTTCAGAAATAACATTGATAATGGACTAGGCTTGCGACGAAGAAGCATACTTCTGAAAATACCACAACTGCTCCACCACCGGCGAGAAAAAGAAAGATGACCTCGTCCGACTCTATGACGAAGAAGCCTACTTCTGAAAAGGCCACAAATCCTCCACCGAAGACAACAACTGGCAGCACATCTCCAACACATGCACAACAAGAGAGAACCAAGAAGAGTTAGAGAAGGAAAAAAAGGGCAGAGAAAGTGGCGGAAGAACTCAACGAGGCAGAACCATCTGATGCAGACAAGCAGCCGAAGCGGTTGAAGTCTAGGTGCTCGTGGAAAATCTTCAAAGACATATACAACACTTTCAGCGAAGACGAACAAGCCGTCTTCGCAACAACACCTTTCAAATGCCTACATGACATCAGACGAGTACCAATTAATGACACTATGCTGATAGAGGATCTAGCATCCTATTTCAACAACCAAGATGGGACATTCAACTTCGGGAGTCGGAGATTGGAGTTTGCTATAGATCAAGTAAGACAGCTTCTAGGCGGTCTTCCTGAAAAAGGTATTAATTCTATTTGACACTGCCTATGTACATACTGCCCATGTAGGTTTAATTGCGCCAATTTACTTTCCATTGTGCCCTTATATGTTATATTGCACCCATATAACTTCCATTGAGCCAAAATACTTTTAATTTTGCCCCTATATCTTCTTTTGTGCCCATATACGATCAATTGCACCCATAGAAGCTGCACTGCACCCATAAACATTCTAATGTGCCCAAAGAAGTTGCACTGCGCCCATAAATGTTCATTGCGTCCATAGAAGTTGCACTGCGCCCATAGACGTTCATTGCACCCATTTTAGGTGCAATGCACCCATTTAGGATCCAATGCACCCATTCAACCTTTTAAGACCCATGAATGTCCCATTGCACCGATTTTATGTTTCATTGCGCCCATTTAGGTGTCATTGTGCCCATACAAGTCCCATTGCACCCAAATACGTCCATTTGCCCCATTGCGCCAATGTGTGCCCTATTGCACCCATAAAAGGGTCATTGCGTCCATACATTTAATTGCGCCCATGTGGGTTCCATTACGCCCATGTGTGCCCCATTGTGCCCATAAAAGGGTCATTGTGCCCATTTAATGTTTAATTGCGCCCATACAGGGTGTTACAACCCCAAATTTTGGGTTCAATTGGTGAGAAATGTAATTTCTCATATTAAAGATAATTGAACAAATAATGATATAATTTGTTTTGAATAAATAGATTTCATTTACAATAGCCTTGATGTTTGTGTTGTGGGCTTATTGGCTATTGGGCCCAAATAACAAGAAAATTCAACTAGTGAATGAATAATTGAATACTTGAGAAAAGAAAAAGGTGGAAACCTCTAGAAGGTAAATCCAAAGAGGGATTTCATGCCTCTTGGGTTCCTTGGGTTCCAAGGATTCCAAAGTTGCAAAGAAAAGGCAATAAGAAAAGAAAAGATTAAATAAGTATTTCTTTATTAAGAAAGAAATTGAAAATAATGATAAAATGTGGGAAATGAATGGAAAGAAGCATAAATGATATTTCTTAGTGGAAATTCATATATCAAGGATTCCTAATATTAAAAGGAATACCAATGAGGAAAATAAAAGAGAAATAAAGAGAAATACTCAAAAAGAGATATTTTAATGAGAAATAAACAAGATAATGTGAAATAATGCATATAGATGTATCTAGGAGGATAAAAAGTATCCTTGGAAAAGGAATTTAGAAATAATAGAGTGCCTTGGGATCCGAGGAGTCCCAATAAAGAAGAAAGATAGAGAAAATACCAAAATTGCAAAATAAAAGGATAATGTGATACATTATTAATGAATTTTGTGTTGTTTTTCAAAATGTGGTATTCTCTATTAAAAGAAAACATGATTTCGTGACAAATAACTAAAAGGCAAGAATAAATAGAGTAAGGATTTTTGTATTCCAAAATATTCAAGAAATAAGGTATATCAAAGAGATGATTAGTAGAGAGAGAAAGAGGAACTTGCTTAGTAATGAAGAAATCAAATTCCTTTGGAAAAGGGATGTGTTTCTTCGTGGGCAAGCCATCCTGGGGCTTCTTTACCCTCCCTATATAAGGGAAACACCGTGGATAGAGCCCAGAAGATCCCACACCTCGTTTTATCCTCTTCTTCCATGATTTCATACAAAAACCCTAACCTTGGGGGTAGTTCTATCTCTAGATCAACAACGAGCTATGGAACCGTCTTGTTGGAGGCGAGAGGCTTCTACATCAACCCTGGATTGATCGGCTACCCTCTAATGCCCGGGACTTCACGCAGCATCACCGGAGATCTGCAGCAGGGCTGTGTTGTGCAGGCTCAAGCAGCCGCACACCCGGCCATCCTGGCTGAGGGTCAGGGCTTGGATGGGGCCGTCGGAGGTGAGGGATTCCTCCCTGGTGGCCGACGAGGTCAAGAGGAGAAGGGGGAGCCACACCCGCATGGCTAGGGCAACCGCAGCTGGGCTGCGATCGCACAATAGCGCGTCAGGAGGAAGAAGAAGAAGGCAAGTGTCGTTGGACACTTTTGCCCCTCCATGGGCTGTAGAAACCGCTAACTTATCGAGGGTATCTTCGTAACTTCGAAATGTTTCTGAGCTAGCAACGTTGCATGGACTGTGATGACGTGGCAACTCTCGATTGGCCAAGTAAGTAAACTCTTGCTAAATTTATAATTAAAGATTGGTAACTCCGATTAGGACAAGTAATATATGAATTTTGATCAGGAGAACGAGAGGAATCCAATAAAAATGATATTAAAGATTGATTCCGTTCCTAATTGCAAAAGTACTATAAGTTGATGAAAAGTGCATTAAAGTTAGGTTAAAAACCCTTTTTGTGATTAAAGGTTGAATCTAGTATGATTAATGGGTTAATCGAAGTATTAATAACCTGTTGAATGATAATGTTAGATTCGAACCTGATCTAGATGTAAAACTGCATGATTTAGGGTTTTTACCTCATATGAGAATGATTAAATAATTTAGAAACCCTAATTTAGGGTCAAAGAAGATAAGATCATATTTAATTTGAAAATTGTGAAAATATGATTGTTTAATGATGGTTCTAAGTTATTTGTATATAAAAGACCTTAATTCTGGATAAATACCCTAAATGTAGTAATTAGGATCTTTTCATAAATAAAAGGTGGAATTGATGGCAAAATGAGTTCATATGTTAATTAGACCCTAATGAACTTTGAATTAATGATAGATGTGCATAATGATCTTGTCATGGATTAAAAGGATAAAAATAGTAGCTTTAATGAAAAAGAAGCTTAATGAAATTAATTAATGATTATTGTGCCTTTAATATGAAAATATGGTTATATGTTGTTGTTACGATAACCTTAATGATGAAGAATAGATGAGATAATTAGGGTTTATGAGTAATGGCATAAAATTAGGGTTTAATATGGTAAAAGATGAAGGGAAGCCCTAATTGCAAAATGAAACCCTAAAATGGATACAAAAACCCTAGAAAGTGAATCCAAGTCAATAAAGTAAATTCTTGATAAAGTGTGTAATAAATAGAGTACATATTATTTTCAGAAATTATGTGATTATTGAATTGCTTGCTTGGATTGCATTCTTGGTTGGATTTGCTTAATGCTTGTGAAATCATCAAATCAGGTATGTGGTTACGCTTATGATTATCCCGACTAGTTTTCCGGGGATTTTATCGACATTTCCCTCATGGCTTGAAATAACTATTGGATGCTTTTATTTCATGCAACTATAGAGTGACTATGACTATCACTATGAATATACATGTATAACTGGCTAGATCCAGGACCACCTTTGTGGCTTGTAAAGGCTAAAAAGGGGTAACCTAGGGTAAGGTCTAGGTTATCGTGGGTTAGAAATTGGGCTACCAAGTGTAGTGCCATGAGACCCATTAGCATGCCATGAGTTAAGGAGTGGGCTACTTACGAGTAGTGTAATGTGACTCAACCCTAGAAACTGGTTCACCTATAGGTGGGACCATGAGGGGTTTAATGAGGATCTACCATAAGGAAGGTAGTATCCAGGTCCACTACAGGGATAACACAGAGGATAGGGTACTCATGGATCGTAGAGTTATATTTAAAACGTAATCTTGGTTGTTAAATGATTAATTGAATGATTACGTTGTTATCATAGTTGCACGTTTATTGTTTCCTCCACATACCAGCTTCGGCTGACCGACATTTTGTTTGTCGGCATTTTATGTACAAGCCAAAAGGACAAACAGTAAATCGTCATATTGTGAAACACATGAAGTAAAATACAAGGAGGATTAGTTAGAATAGAATCCATAAGTGGATAGAAGATTAGAGATCCAAGTTTTAAAAAAGGTATGCAAAAGTTTATTTTCTTACAGTTTTCCCGTTTAGTCTGTTAAAATTTGATAATTATTCTTGGTTAATTGCCGAACCTTTGATCTGGAAGTTATGGGTGCAGCTTCGACCTCTCGGTCTCCCTTAATTGGGGGTTATCGGGAGGTGGGGTCGTAACATTTGGTATCAGAGCATAGGTTCCTCACTTAACCATTAATAATTATTAAATTTTACAAACTCCATAGAACCCAAGGGAGTTATTAGAGGATTATCTTAAAGACGGAGGTGTCTAGAAAAGGATCACGACCGGGGGCTGGCAATATTTTCCTCTGCACTGCTAGTCAGAATATGAGGACTCTCGGATCTGTGTGACTGCTTGGCCAAAGTCTTAGGGTATGAATCGAAATAAGATACCTTTAGGACTTGCTCATCTTATTCATCCCTTCTCATCACAAATTCTATTAAGGACCTTAAGGATTAGGGTTTTCTCTCTTTTCCTCACCCTCTTGAGGTATGGGTAAGGTTGATAAGGTTTAGGGAATCCTCCTCCAAATTAATAAAAAGCATGTAAATAAGATGTCATGGACATAAGCTTAAAAGATTAAGCGTAAAGGAATAGATACATGCTTAGGTCGTACGACATAAGTTATCATGCCCTCAGGAGAGACCTGAGGATAGACCTTCTTGTCAGGAGGATAAGTCAAGAAAGTTAGTCTTGGAGATAGAGATCTCCATTGCAAGTAGAGACCTGGCACATTCTCTGAGGATGATGATAACCCTAACCCTAGGTGTTGGTTAGAGAGATATGAAGTGGTGAATAGATATCACGATAGACTGGGTGTTTGAAAGGACATGCCTTTGGTATGTCATATGATCCATGGGTAACCTAACACCTTTAGCAACCCAACCCTGGGAAGGGTCGTGCATGCTAGAGTGAAGGCTGACTCCTTCATTAATGAGGTTAGAGAAGGACCTGTAGAAACCCTATGGGCTTATGCGAATAGGGCATAGCATGCACCCATGATACGTTAGTAGTGTGAGCATAGGTTGAAACCCTGGCCGGGAGAGTTGAATGGGTAGCTTATGTGATAAGCATAAGGGGTTATGGATAACCTTGAGCGAACATAAGTTGAACTTAGGCTTCACCCAGGTAGGGGCATGCTTTTGAGGTTGATCCTTCATGAAGAGAGGACTTCTTATGGTGAGGTCGGATGTAGGGTTAGCTCTAGAGAGAGAGTAGGAAACCCAACAAGAAGGTTGGAAGCCTAAAACCCTGAGATATGAGGAAAAGTCAGGAGTGGAGGTTGATGCAACCTAAGTGGATAATAGTGGTCGTCACATGCTTGATCCCTAGAAGTTGATGATGTCTTGGTTACCATGGGAGGAACCAAACCCTAGAGAGAGGACGAGGCTTCTAGCACTTATGTGCCTATGGTATAAGAGTTTACCTTCTGAGAAAGGAAGAAGAAGTTTTGTATACCCTGGAGAGGATTAGTAACAGGTTATGAAGCCTTGTACCCTGTTGTTTGCCCTTGAGGAGGACCCAACTCTAAGTGTTGCTCGAGTTGAAGGATGACAGGAAGTTCATGTCATGCCTTTTGCATGCTTGTTCGCTGTTAAGAGATAGAGCATGCAATTGGACACCTAAAAGTGAACCTAGGGTTCCTAGGCCTAAGAGGGGAAGTGGTGTACCTAATGCTCATAATGAGAGTTGAGTTTCTATGGATGCGAGCATGGAACTTCCTATGTTGAGAGGAAAAGAAAACCCCTTACATTTAAGGTATGTTTGGAAAACCCCTCCCAGCTAAGTTGATGACATGGGAAGGTATGACCCTGATCTAATGTTGAAGAATGAGAACCCAGATGACCTAGCTTAGTTTAGTGGTCTGCTTGTGCCTTAATAGCTTACTAGGGTTACACATATGGATGTAAACCCTAGACTTAAGGATGTTTGTGACCTTATTGTCAAGAGTTGTAGTTTCCTCCCATCCTGGGAGAGGGACCCTTTGGTAGGGTGTATACCAGTCTTGTAGTTATGAGGAAACCTAAAGAGGTCTCATAGGATCTTAAGAAGCTATGTGTAAAGTACATGGTATGAAAATGAACCTCTAGACCCATAACCATCTCTAAGTGCATATGGATGTGTTACCATGGAGGTAACCTGTATGGGGCTTGACCAAGGTGGGCAGGATTGCCACGATCCCTATGAAAGGATGAAAGTCAGCCCATGAATGCAGAGAGAGAGATTATGAAGGCTTGGGTAAGGTTCTAAGTTGAACATGTACTATAAGAGAATCCTAAGTCTATCCTAGGGTCAGGTAGGGATAAGACCGATGGAAGTAGGAGTTGCCTAATTCCCTAGTTGCACATGACCATAGGGTCGGGAGGTAACAACTATCATTGTCTGAGGGCCATGGGTTAGGAGATTGATCACCTTCATGAACTCATGGGACCCAACGGGCAGATGAGTAGGGCACTCTCTGAATGCATAAGGGAAGAGGGATGAACCCAAAAGTGCCGGCACCCTATAGACCTAGAGGAGAGGACCAAGGATTGTGTGGTGACCCAAGTAGGTTCGAGACCAGTTTTCCATGGAGGAGACTTTGACAGTAAGATGATTGTAATATAGAGGCATAAATGGCACGTTTCGATTTAGATTTGAAGGTGTACTAGTAAGGTGGGATGTACCATCTCTACTCTTGGAACAGGAAGAACTTTGTATTTGGACGGCCGCCAAATGCTTATTTCTTCTTGTTATGGGAGTGAGAGATAGGACAGTACACATGCCATACACCACGGATAAAAAATGATGTGAGTTGGAACGTTGCTACGAGGCATGAGGATAGAGAGGATAACATGCCCTGGTAAAGTGAATGATACATGGATGGTTTACAAACACTAAGAGGAATAATGTAGTCACCTTATGAGGATGTTTTTATCATGAGATGTGAGTCATACAAGGTTGAGTTTGATCACCAAGAAGATGAGCTCAAGGTGTTCTCAATAAAGTAGACTTAGAGCTGAAATGAGATAATAAGTGGAATACATGAAGGTGTATGACATCAACTCTACCTAATGCATAAGAAGGTGAAGTGGTAATGGATGCTCTGGTTGAGATATATCTGCCTAGTTTGGCTAAAAGAGGTTGTTAGACTAACCCTAAGTTTGGAAAAGAAGATATGTTTGGCTAACACTAATGTAACGAGATCAATTAATGGTTAGCCAGTTTAGTCCTTGATGCAACGAAAGAATGGTGGTAGGACCTCAGATGCACTTCTTTGGAAAAGAAGGCGATGAAACCCCGACTAGAATGGTTTAGGGTTTTGAGGTATTGATCTTGAGGAATAATGACATATAAGAGATCATGATTTTAAAATCACCATACACCGTACTACGAAGATAATAAGTGACAATAGTACTTTAGATACCTAAGATTATGTTGCATGTGGTATATGGCCATGCAAGCCGAGGGTGAAGGACAAACACCAGTAACCCAGTGCATGGATATAAAGGATAAAGAGTCCCCGAAAGAGAAAGGGAGTTCATCACTATGGATGTTGTAAGTCTCCCCTAGACCAAGGAAGGTCAAGATGCAATATGGGTTATGGTAGATCACCTTACCTAGATGACATGAGAAAGAAAGAGTACTGTCAAGGGACAGATCGGGTTGAACTACATATGAGAGAGATGGTTCAACTACATAAGTACAAAAGTTATATTGAGTATAACCTAAAGGTTCACTTCTGTGAGGTGGACGTAGAAACATGAAGAACTCTATGTTAGTACGGTTTATCACTCCTAACTAATGGTTAGTAAGATCCAGACTAAAGGGTATGATGAGAGCATGTATGCTCGTTCAGGGTGATATCTAGAGATAGTTCTTGTGATGATGACCACCATAGCCAGTATCGGGATTTAAAGAAGCTCTGTAAGGGAGGTTGTGTCGGTCACCACTTCAGTAAGGTGATGTTGGTGAAAGGATCATGTGAGAAAGTCGCTTTGATCGTGCAATGGTTGAAAGGAGCCTAGAGATGACGAGAGTCATGAGCAAATGCAAAGTAGACTGACATGCAGTTCACTGTGGGAGAATATATGACATGAAAAATCTGACCCCTCTAAGTTATAGCAAAGAGAGCTGAGTCCCCAATGCATGGGTTCTTTTGACATGGTTTGGTGGAGAAGTTTAAGTTTGATCTTACCCCTCATGATAAAGTAATGTGTGATGAGTTCCATGTGTCCAATTTAGAGCACTATGTGAGGTACCCCGACCATGTGCTGAGCAATGAACCTAGTGAGCCCAAGGGAGGCTGAAATGGCCTGAGTCACCTGTGCAGTTTATAGACGCCAGGATGAAAGAACTCAGAGGAAAGAATATGTGATGATAAAGGTTCCTTGGAAGCACCATGAGTATGGTAAAGTCGCATAGGGGCCAATGATGGACATGGAAAAGTCTTATACTGAATTGTTTGTTTGCTTGATAGAATTTTGAGGACAAAATTCCTATAAGAGGGGAAGGATGTTACAACCCCAATTTTTGGGTTCAATTGACGAGAAATGTAATTTCTCATATTAAAGATAATTGAAAAAATAATGATATAATTTGTTTTGAATAAATAGATTTCATTTACAATAGCCTTGATGTTTGTGTTGTGGGCTTTATTGGCTATTGGGCCCAAATAACAAGAAAATTCAACTAGTGAATGGATAATTGAATACTTGAGAAAAGAAAAAGGTGGAAACCTCTAGAAGGCAAATCCAAAGAGGGATTCCATGCCTCTTGGGTTCCTTGGGTTCCAAGGAGTCCAAAGTTGCAAAGAAAAGGCAATAAGAAAAGAAAAGATTAAATAAGTATTTCTTTATTAAGAAAGAAATTGAAAATAATGATAAAATGTGGGAAATGAATGGAAAGAAGCATAAATGAGATTTCTTGGTGGAAATTCGTATCCCAAGGATTCCTAATATTAAAAGGAATACCAATGAGGAAAATAAAAGAGAAATAAAGAGAAATCCTCAAAAAGAGATATTTTAATGAGAAATAAACAAGATAATATGAAATAATGCATATAGATGTATCTAGAAGGATAAAAAGTATCCTTGGAAAAGGAATTTCGAAATAATAGAGTGCCTTGGGATCCGAGGAGTCCCAATAAAGAAGAAAGATAGAGAAAATACCAAAATTGCAAAATAAAAGGATAATGTGATACATTATTAATGAATTTTGTGTTGTTTTTAAAAGGTGGTATTTTCTATTAAAAGAAAACATGATTTTGTGACAACTAACTAAAAGGCAAGAATAAAGAGAGTAAGGATTTTTGTATTCCAAAATATTCAAGAAATAAGGTATATCAAATAGATGATCAGTAGAGAGAGAAAGAGGAACTTGCTTAGTAATGAAGAAATCAAATTCCTTTGGAAAAGAGTTGCGTTTCTTCATGGGCAAGCCATCCTGGGGCTTCTTTACCCTCCCTATATAAGGGAAAGACCGTGGACAGAGCCCAGAAGATCCCACACCTCGTTTTATCCTTTTCTTCCACGATTTCATACAAAAACCCTAACCTTGGGGGTAGTTCTATCTATGGATCAATGACGAGCTGTGGAACCGTCTTGTTGGAGGCGAGAGGCTTCTACATCAACCCTGGATCGATCGGTTACCCTCTAATGCCCGGGACTTCACGCAGCATCATCGGAGATCTGCAGCAGGGCTGCGTTGTGCAGGCCCAAGCGGCCGCACACCCGGCCATCCTGGCCGAGGGTCAGGGCTTGGATGGGGCCGTCGGAGGCGAGGGAGTCCTCCCTGGTGGCCGACGAGGTCAAGAGGAGAAGGGGGAGCCACACCCGCACGACTAGGGCAACCGCAGCTGGGCTGCGATCGCACAATAGCGCGTCGGGAGGAAGAAGAAGAAGGCAAGTGTCGTTGGACACTTTTGCCCCTCTGCGGGCCCTCTGCGGGCTGTAGAAACCACTAACTTATCAAGGGTATCTATGTAACTTCGAAATGTTTCTGAGCTAGCAACTTTGCATGGACTGTGATGACGTGGCAACTCCCGATTGGCCAAGTAAGTAAACTCTTGCTAAATTCATAATTAAAGATTGGTAACTCCGATTAGGACAAGTAATATATGAATTTTGATCAGGAGAACGAGAGGAATCCAATAAAAATGATATTAAAGATTGATTCCGTTCCTAATTGCAAAAGTACTATAAGTTGATGAAAAGTGCATTAAAGTTAGGTTAAAAACCCTTTTTGTGATTAAAGGTTGAATCTAGTATGCTTAATGGGTTAATCGAAGTATTAATAACCTTTTGAATGACAATGTTAGATTCGAACCTGATCTAGATGTAAAATTGCATGATTTAGGGTTTTTAACTCATATGAGAATGATTAAATAATTTAGAAACCCTAATTTAAGGTCAAAGAGGATAAGATCATATTTAATTTGAAAAATGTGAAAATATGATTGTTTAATGATGGTTCTAAGTTATTTGTATATAAAAGACCTTATTTCTGGATAAATACCCTTAATGTAGTAATTAGGGTATTTTCACGAATAAAAGGTGGAATTTATGGTAAAATGAGTTCATATGTTAATTAGACCCTAATGAACTTTGAATTAATGATAGATGCACATAATGATCTTATCATGGATTAAAAGGATAAAAATAGTAGCTTTAATGAAAAAGAAGCTTAATGAAATTAATTAATGATTAATGTGCCTTTAATATGGAAATAAGGTTATATGTTATTGTTACGATAACCTTAGTGATGAAGAATAGATGAGATAATTAGGGTTTATGAGTAATGGTATAAAATTAGGGTTTAATATGGTAAAAGATGAAAGGAAACCCTAATTGCAAAATGAAACCCTAAAATGGATACAAAAACCCTAGAAAGTGAATCCAAGTCAATAAAGTAGATTCTTGATAAAGTGTGTAATAAATAGAGTACATATTCTTTTCAGGAATTATGTGATTATTGAATTGCTTGCTTGGATTGCATTCTTGGTTGGATTTTCTAAATGCCTGTGAAATCATCAAATCAGGTATGTGGTTACACTTATGATTATCCCGACTAGTTTTCTGGGGATTTTATCGACGTTTCCCTCATGGCTTGAAATAACTGTTGGATGCTTTTATTTCATGCAACTATAGAGTGATTATGACTATCACTATGAATATACATGTATAACTGGCTAGATCCGGGACCACCTCTGTGGTTTGTAAAGGCTAAAAAGGGGTAACCTAGGGTAAGGTCTAGGTTATCGTGGGTTAGAAATTGGGCTACCAAGTGTAGTGCCATGAGACCCATTAGCATGCCATGAGTTAAGGAGTGGACTACTTACGAGTAGTGCCATGTGACTCAACCCTAGAAACTGGTTCACCTATATGTGGGACCATGAGGGGTATAATGAGGATCTACCATAAGGAAGGTAGTATCCAGGTTCACTAGAGGGATAGCACAGAGGATAGGGCACTCATGGATCACAGAGTTATATTTAAAATGTAATCTTGGTTGTTAAATGATTAACTGAATGATTACGTTGTTATCATAGTTGCACGTTTATTGTTTCCCCCACATACCAGCTTCGGCTGACCGACGTTTTGTTTGTCGGCATTTTAGGTACAAGCCAAAAGGACAAACAGTAAATCATCATATTGTGAAACACATGAAGTAAATACAAAGAGGATTAGTTAGAATAGAATCCATAAGTGGATAGAAGATTAGAGATCCAAGTTTTCAAAAAGGTATGCAAAAGTTTATTTTCTTACAGTTTTCCCATTTAGTTTGTTAAAATTTGATAATTATTCTTGGTTAATTATCAAATCTTTGATCTGGAAGTTATGGGTGCGACTTCGACCTCTCGGTCTCCCTTAATTGGGGGTTATCGGGAGGTGGGGTCGTAACACAGGGGGTCTGGTTCCATTGTTCCTCATGTGCATGTGGTACGTTAAGATCAAATTCTACAACAAGATAATCTTATTGTACGTCATGTTCTTCTTCAACTACATCTTTCTCTTGTAAATATTCTTCAGATTCATCACCAAATTCTTCTGCAGCTACATCTTCCTCTTGTAAATATTTTCTAGATTCTCCATCACTAGTGTCATTGGTTTCCTCGGAAGAATAATTTTCTTCATAATCACTTCTAAGTTCAACATCTACTTAAAATTTCAATTTAAATTATGTATGAGATGATAAAGAGTTTATACATACTACAATAAGATATATTTTTATGAAAATAATAAATCAAGAAGTTACCTATATTGTTATGACCGCATGTGAGCTTATTTGGTAAACTAGGGTTTACCTGGATGATTACATGCTTAATTGGATTGATCATTTCTTAAATATAATTAATGATGAAAATTCAATTATCATGTTTGAAATCTAACAAGAACTTTAAGTGTGCTTTTACTTTGAGAAATTAGGGTTTGATAAATATAACCCTAATCGGCCCAAATTAGGGTTTTGATGATATATGAATACAAAATTTGATAAGTATAATGTCTCACTAAATGATTTTTAGTATTTTATGTGTAACTCTGATTGAATTCAAATTTGGATATAATTTGGATATATTAAATGTGAACATTATTGAAAAATATAATAATTTTTGGAGAATGTTATGACATGTTTTTCGGTCGAGTTTCAAAGTCGACCGACCATGTTGCTGATTGCAATATAGCAGTGTAGTACTTGATTTTTAATTATTTATTGGTAACTACAAATGATCTGAAATTTTTATTGGAGATATGAAACTCAATTATAAACAATATATAAAATGTTCATAATTTTTGGAGGATCTTTTAGCAATTCAGTAGATGAATTACAATAACATTTGTATGAAAGAAAATTCAACTGAAATAAGAGAAAGTATAGTGAGGGGTCGATGTGCAATTGACCCAAGCATCTCAATTGCTCTATATGGTCAACCTAACACACTAGGAGCTCTCATAATTCATGATTCAATCCAGAGAAATGAAATCCTAGAGAGAGAGGGAGAGTTAGGGTTTGAGAGGAGAAAGAGGTGGAATTGCTGATTTAGGGTTTCTCTATCCGAGATATGATAAAATCAAGTAAGTTTAGCTTCTTTGCATAGCCTTTCATGGTGAATCTTCTCTCACATGTAAAGATTCCATACCTCCTCTTATTTGATCTAAAATGGTATCAAAACTTCCCCTTTTCTCACTCTTTCTTCACAATCCCTCATTTTTAGGGTTTCCGAGTTGAAAGGAAGAAGAATTTGGTGAATTGCTAGGGATTTGATATGAGATCAAGATTTTTAGGGATGAGCTTCATTTTTAAGGTGTTTTCACACCTTAGGGTGAGTGGGAACTTCCTTTAAATAGTATATTGCATGAAAATTTGTTAAATCATCCATAATCTTCATTTGCTTAGCATGCGACTACAAATCCTGAATTGTGTGTTTGATCTAAGTTGTTGCAAAATGATATGAAATGGATTATTCCTCTGTTTGGATGAATTTCAGATGATAAAATCACATTATAAATGTATACAATATATCCTAATGAGAATTTCCTAAGTATTCACAAAGGTTATAAGAGTAAACTGAAATATAAGGAATTTGTCTATGACTGAAATTGTTGTATAATTAAATAGAGAAATTTGTTTATCTGGATCCCCTTGGTTATGAATGATTATTTATCTAAATTCATAGTACATATATGTCAGATACTATCTTGGATTACATTTAAGGTGAATAGTATTTGTTTGATATCTCAGTAAAGAGGGTGAAATCCTAGATGCGAGGAAAGTTGGATATTTACGAATAGATATCGTGAAATCCATTTGAAGGGATTTTCTTGATATGATAGACTTTATTTAATAAAATTTACTCAATTAGATGATTTAGTTGATATTCTCGATTTCTTCCTAGATGACAATAAATGAAAAGAATTGTTTTTAAATTCAGTTCATAGTATACCTCAAACCATGTTCTAGCTATGATCTAAAATTGTTTATATGATGACATGGATATAGATATCCATGTATCTTGAATAATAGAGAATTTATAAGTTGATTGAGAATCTTCTGAAGATCTGAATTATTAAGTTATTCAGGTGCATGAACAACATTATACCTGAAATTCATATTTAAGCTTAATTGATCTTACTTATGTTCCTAGTGCATTCAATTCTACATGTTTGATCTCTTTGATTTGATATATAGACAATAGAGTTTCTGATTTTCATAATACATATCCCGTGAATAGCAAGTAATCAAGGATGGAAACCCAATCTAGTATGCTTTTAAAAGTATAAATATCTAATTTAGTATTAAATGGTTGATTGAGATGACTAATGTGATATTGTGGATTTTTAGCTGAATATTATCTTATATGCATGTATGATTTGTTTATGAGATTCAAATTCTCTAATTCAAATACTTGTCATGAAATGATAAGTTATTATTCTATTGCAAGCGGAGAGATATGACATGCCCTAGATTTGGATGTTATTGATGCCATGCATATATGTGTGAAATGTTGAATGAGAATACTTGTGTAGTAGACATGATATATGTTTGAATACATGAGAAATGCTATATGTGCACGAGTAAGGAGAAATCCTAAGAAAAGGATAAACAATATGTTAAGCATTCAGTTCAGTATTATTAGTGAATTCAGTTCAGTAGTCTGAGTAGTCAGTAAGATACATAGTTAAAAGAAATCAGTCTAAGAGAAAGATATAATCAAGTTATAATAGACTCAGGAGCCCTGAACACCGTAGAATCCATATGAGAGGTCTGTGCCTTAGGGATGAAACGACCTAACCCTGGAAGTGTCCAATATATGGGAATCAGAACGTACTAATAGGTGGTATGGGGGACGAAGCCCTAGTGGAAGTCTCCTAAAAATACAGTATGTAGTGTCCAACATCAACCAGAGATCATGGTGGCACTAGAGTAAAGAAAATCCAATAGGTGGCTTGACTCTTCACCTGTGTACTCAGGTTAGAGGAGGAGTCCAGAGGCCAGAGTGTTATTACACTGTTGCAGACCAGTGACGTAGTCAGACTTAGCATTCTTGGGTGTGTCGGCTAAGTCTTGTACGGTGTGATCGTAGTGCACTACGAGTCTTCATATGTAGAGTACACTGCATATGATCAGGGCATACACTAAAATATGATCATATAGGTTTAAAGAGTTTCTTATAAATAAAAAGAATTAAGAAAGATTTGAGTACAGTTTCATAATAGTTGTTCTTTAAATGCAATATTTACATTCTCTGTTATTTTAACTGTATTGTTTTAGATCTGCTCAGTATAGTAGTTACTATTGTTATAATTGATATCAGTTTCTCAAAGGTATATCTATAATTATATTAGTGCTTTAGACTGTTTCTTTGAAGTACTCATTCACTGAGCGAGTAGGCTCACCCCTGTACTCAAATTTTTTTAGGGAAATCACATGGACTTGAAGAAGGTCAAATCATCAGAGTAGATCTGCCATAAGATTTAAGTCTGAGTATAGTTAAGTTCAGTCGGTCCCTATCACTCTAGGTCCTAGTATAGATGTGAGAGAGTTATAAATGATGTTTTGTATCTTTGTTTCCTTGATAAGAGAGAATGTATCTGATTATCATGTCGTATGTACATGGAAGTGTGAGAAATATAATGAATGTATGGATGTGTATCATTAATGTTGAGATCATATTAGAGTAATAAAAGTTTAATTCTCTTGTAAAGTTTGTTTATGTGATTGAATGTGAGAAAAGAAAGAGTTTAAAAAAGAAGAAAAAGTCGGGAGTGAACTTTGTATTAAGTGTAATCCTCATAGTCATGCCCTAATCTCATGATTAGTGGTAATCATGGGATGTGTGTGTGACATATATCGAACTCCATTTCTAACCACCAAGAAAAAATGAAGTAATAAATATAGAAGAACAACTAGGTAGTAAGGAACAACGACAAAGAGAACTTAATGAGGAAGAAGAACAATTAGGTGGGGGGAGGGATGATTTAATGGTCTCCAACATCCTATTTTTCATGTCAAATGTTGCAAACAATTGAGGGGCAATCTGAGTTTTCCTCTCAAATGTGTCAAACAATGCAGCAACAATCATAGTTTTCCTCTTAAATGTGTCAATCGATACATTAATGTGGAATGAAAGGCAATGAAAGGTCGCCCATTTTGTTGCAAAAATCCCGTGATATTGGGTCATCCACCATTATATTTTTTCAGCAGTTGTTGGGTTCTTTTTTCCCTCCAGCAGTGATTTCCCTCCAAAACAGAACGTCCATTCGTTTCCCCTTAAATCTGTCCGAAAATGGCATTTATTGCAACTTCACAGCAATCAAATCACTGCTTAATTGGTGCAGGCATGCTGCCCACTCCCCACGCCTGGTCCTGAGACGTCAGATATCAAACTGCTCAAAATGTGGCCCCGCCACTGGGAAAATCGCTCCCTCCGCGCGTCAAAATGTGAGTTAGCCCACACTACGCGTCCTGGAGGCATTTTTTATTTGAATATGTTTTTAGTATGTACGGATTTTACAAATTCATGTTACGTATGATTTCCTCAAGAAATTGATGTTACTTACGACAATTGCAAAAGAATAGAAATTAAAAAAAAACGTTAAATGTAATAAGTATATCTTAAATGATAGATTTTTGGAAAAATATTGGGAATAAGAACCAAAAGATATCACAAAGTATTCATCAATGGGCTTAGATTGCACTTGGTACATGGTGAATCATGGTGAGGGGAAGATGGAGAATAAATAAAAAAATATTTGGTAAACATAGAGATAGAGAGGAGAATTTTTCATAGAGAATCTATGGTGAATTTTAACATGCTTTGTCAAAATTAAAAAAATATGGTGAATGATGGTGAAAAAAAATCTTTCAAAAAATAGCTCTGCAGTAATTATTTAGACAATTATGTAAAAAAAATCTACAAAATTTTCATTCTCTAGACAAACATGTTTCTCATGAAGATTTTTCTGCCAATAAAAGCGTGAATAGACTTTACCTTCTCAACAAAACATATTTTCTTCTTAATGCTATTTCTCTATCTTTCATCCCCTAACAAAAAGTTTCTCCTGCTAACATCTTCTTTATTTTGTTAAGGTAATTATCTTCTCCTTATAAACCTCTGGCGAAGAATACATTTTAGTTCAATTATAATTTTTGTCAAAAATTCATTTTCCCTTCATGGACGTGGTTTCCTCCAAGTAAAGAGCATTCTTCAAACTAAATTTCCTACCTAAAGTTTGGTTTTTATCTAAATTTTTATTTTTGACCAAATAAATAGTTTTGTTCTAAAAGATGTTATCCTTCAAGAATTTATTCAATAGCAAAATAAATCAATTAATTCTAACAAATTATTCTTCCATAAAAAAATCCCTCTAAGACAAAGTTTTTCATTATATTTTTTCTGCTTTGGTATCCATAAGAATTGAAAATCATATATGCATTTTAATTTATCTATGTCTAGTTGAGCATCCAAATATGATGATGATCTCTTTTTTGTTTTCTGCGGCACAAGGGACGTCAAGTAATAATCAATATGATTGTAAAAGATTGATCATGTTGTATTTTCAAGAAAAAGGATTTTTGTCTACATATATTTTCAACAAAATATTTATTTTCAATTATTGTAAAGAAATGATATCAGCATTTCAAAGATTATTCTGTATATTTTATATAATTAAATGACGATAGCTCTAATAAAATTGATGCGAGTACGTTTTTGTTATTTATTTACAATAAATTATTTGAGTTTCTCTCAAAATTAATAAATAGAATTTTTACTTCTATTAAATTAAAAAATATATTTCCATTCCCATACCATTGTAGCAAACAACATTGTATGCATATTTTTCCATTCTTTCCCTTCCTTGTAGAGGTGTTGCCAAGGAATAATTTGTCCTTCCCCTTCTCCAACATCATCTCCATCCCCATCATCATCCTCTTCCCATTTGTTTATCACCATGTGTCATTCTTAAGGAGCATAATTTTTTTGACTCCAATGAATAGTTGTCCCATATTTCCATGCAATAATCCTAGGAGCGTGTCTTTTTTTTAGGGGAGTGTGCGTCGCTACCTAGTCAACTATAGAGAGACAACAATGTAGATGTTGCTATTCCCAAAAGATAGAGGTAAATATGCATGTTCATCATTGCTATGCACATTACATCAAAGATTGAGATCTAAAGCCGACCAATATTTCCAATGTTTTGCTTGCTAGTATTTCCTCGACCGTCTATAACATTATGTCTTAGCAAAGATGGTGGGAAAGTTAGAGTCTTTAGAGTAGCATGGAATAGTAAATCCAACTTTGACTCAAAAATTGACACTAAGGATTAGTTTTGTTAGATGTAATAGGGTGTAGTTGTGTGAGTTTACAACATAAAAATAGTTGACTCAAGGTCAATTTAGTCAATGTTGACTAAAGGTCTAAATTGACTAAATCATTATTTTGATGATGACTAACCATTCCAATTATTTGTGTCTAATACTTGTACTTGAGTGATTTTATATTAGGTATAGACAAACTCCAAATACCCTAACTTGCGCATCTCAACTTCGAGAAAAGACAAGTCAAAATCAATGCAAGTGCACTTTTATGGAATATGATGTAAATCCATTAGAATCATATTGTAAATCAATTGTAATGATTGTATGACTTGTAATTAAGCTTAGAAAAAATTAGGAGCACTTAAATCAAATATTTAAGCACTTTAATGACATTTTTAAAATTCATTACATGTACTTTATCGGCCGAGTTACAATCTCGACTGATCCTTGACAGGTTTTGAGAATGACATTGTTCGATTGAGTTTCCTATACTCACAACTCGATCGACAACTACACTGAAACAAAACTGATTTAATCTATCAGTCGAGTTTCTACCAAGACAAACTCGACCTATTGGTCAAATTTGCTCTGTCGCATAGTGCATTCGGTTGAGTTACTTTTATAGAAACTCGACCAATGGCACTATACAAAAAAGGTGTAGAAAAGTGTTTCTAGCCATTGTAGAGTTGCAACAGTCAAAAATATATCTGTTGCAAACTACTAATTTGTGTTCTTAAGTGTTCCCAAAGGCTAAGAGGCATCCCCAACTGTAAATAGGACCCTTTAGGCTTCATTCCAAGGTTGAGCATTCAATGCACAATTCTAAATGAGATTCCTATTCTATAGTTGAGTGCATCCTACAACCTCCTCTCTCTCTCTCTAAACTTAATCACTTGCTACATTCATTAGAGTGAGTACGAAATTTGTAAGAGAGCTAGTCCTACATGTATATCTTGTGAGGCTCTCACTTCAACCACCACCTTATCTCTCATTGCAACCATGAAGATAAAGATTCCTTCTCTTGGCTAAGAGAGGTGAAGAAGAATAGGGGAAGGAGTCCCTTGGTGAAGATCAAGATTGAAGACTTGGAGCAAGAGTGGGTAAGACCTTGGTGAAGGCACAAGACTCCTTACTCAAGTGGATAAGTCATTGGTGGAAGCTTCTCCTTGACAAAGGTGAAGTCAAAGACTGAAGATCCAAGAAGAGTGGGTAATTCCTTGAAGGTTGAAGACTTGGAGAAAGAGTGGGTAAGTCTTTGGTGAAGGCGGAAGACTCATTTCTCAAGTGGGTAAATCCTTTGATAGGTTGAAGACTCTTGGTCTTGGTGGGCAAGTCCTTTGCTTGGTTGTTAGCTCTCTTGGTCCTTGAAGGGTGGCTGGGTATCCTTATCCCAGAAAAGGATGGTCATGTGTTCGTAACTCTTATAAGTGAATATATAGAGGGAGACACACTAGCCTCTCTAGGTAGTGGACTGGCATACCTCTAGTTTGAAGTATGGAACCACTCTACATAACTTGTCATTTGGTGCTTGTTCAATCTCTCTCATCCTTGCTATGTATGTTTTAGTTGTACTCAAATTTTCTATTTAGCAACCTTATATTGTGATATATCTTGAAGGTCTAATGAATTTTATTTAAGTACATTCAGCTCTATTCACCCCCCTAGAGCATCCAATTACCCATCCTAGGATCCAACAAAAACATCAACCATGCACTTTGTCATCCGATTACACCCTAGCAAACATGCCTTAAAGTTGATTTCTCAAATTTAACCCAACTCTGACGCCATAAATTGACAAACTAAAGTGATTTTTTTCAAAATTATTCCATTAATAGAAATTAGACTGCTGGAGCATGGACTTAAAAATGCCCATCAAAGATAGCTGATTACGATACTAGACCATTAAAGGGGCAAGCTTTGAGTAAACAATCATTGCATACTAAATCACACACAAAATAGGAGGGCACACATGCTCCCTCATGTTAGTAAACCCAAATACCAAGGAGGGCTACTTGTACATACCTGTCGGTGCCAAGTCATGTATTCAGATAGGGAAATGATACAAATGACATGAATCGAAAAGTATAGCTCCAACCTCCCTCACGGCCTAGATGGAAACCAAACCTGGATTTTGATGCTAGAGATGGCTCCAGGTTGCACACCCTCGTCGTCCTCTCATTTCCTTCTCTACAAACACATTTTCTGCACCAAACTGCCTACAACACCCTGCCCGCCCCATACTCACCTGACCCTTCCCCAACAGCGGGATGTTGAAGCTTTGTATGATGGTTTAAAATGCTTGCATAATTGTTGAAGCGGACGCGGTGACCACTGCTAATTATACGTTTATGGTTATACTAGTGAACGCACACGTGCACATGCACGTGACATATAAAATTTGTTGGAAATGTGAGGGGAGATGACTCGTCTGTGAAAGAGTCCCTACGGTAAAAGATATTTGTGTTGGTTGTTTGAAAGGAGAGAATCAAGGAACCGTTTCTGTGGGATGGAGAGAGAAATACCGAATTAAAGATAATAAAAGTTAATAGGAGAGTGTGGGAATAAATATTTGTAGGAGTAAAATTCCTTGAAAAAGGAGAGAAGAGAGTGAATCAAGGAGAGCACAGCATCAAACTCGCTCTTTTTATAGTAGTATAGATATACCTAGTACTTCCAACTTTTGAAGGTGTCCTTGCCGCAGGCTTTGTGCATCGTTGTATATGATACACAATCGAGAAGTACAATCGGAAGTTTTCAAGTAGCATAATAGTTTCGAGTTTTATCAATATTTAATATTTAATGAAAATAGTTAGAACTTAATACTTATCTCCATTTGCTCATGCCTTTATCGACGTTTAATATATTCACCAACTAAGCCTCAATCTCAACTATGTTGGGGTCAGCTACATGGATCTTTTTTTTTCCATTCAGCTCTATCATGGGTCATATTCTGGTTGAGATGTAGAGATTTAAAATCTCTCTTTATAAGCTCTTCCCATGTTAATTTAGGCCTTCCTCGTCTTTTATTAACGTATAAGGAACATTATTTACAATTTAATACTTATCTCCAACTGCCCACCAACTTTAGAGCCGTGGGTTGTCTACCTTAAAAATAAGAGACAATTTAAGCTATTTGTGTCCATGTTCATTGCAACAATCTGTTTGATTGATTAACTTTTTTGTATTCACCGCATCTTGCTTATGTTTTGCATTTTTCATAATAATATGATTCTGGTTTTATGTTTATCTCAAAAATTTATGTTCACCAAGTCTGTCTGGTTAGCCTTGAAATGAAAAATTTATTTCATGGTGCCCCTTGACAATGATAGGTATGAAGTCTAAATTTTATTTCATGGCACCCACATGGTAGATTTTTTTCAATTTTTTTTTGGCTAGCGATTCATGTAGGGTACGACCAGTCAGATTAGGATTATTTTTCATAGCGTGGAGTACCATTCAGGATGTTTGGGGTCTACATGGTGCAATTTGTCTGTGTGTTAAATGTTGATTGCTTTTGGAGTAGAGTTAATTTTTGTAGTCAAATAGTACATGTTGGAGAGAGTCAAGTGACAATTAATCAACTTGTTCCCTTTTAACAAATTTTACATAAATTATCATATGTATTGATTATATAATCATTGACTACAAACATATGTCTAATAAAAAAATCATATTTGGTTTTGCTAATGAAACACTATATATTAGAGGGACTCAATTGACAATTATTCATGCATTATCTTTTAGTGGATACATAAATTATTATTGGAACTATTAGTCGCCAATAGGCATATGTCTAAGAAGAAGAGCACATGTAAATTTAGTAATTTCACACTATAGTTAGAGGGAGTCGGTTGGTATTTCAACAAGTTGTTATATTTTAGCAAGTTGTATATAACTTACCATGATTACTGCTATATTTTAGCCACCAACAAATGCATTCTCCAAAAGGGAAGCATGCATAATTCTGGTAACACGCTACAGATTGGAGGGAGTCAACTGACAGTTATTCTAGTTACTCTCCTTTATGGGTTGTATTTAAGTTATTTTGTGTCAACCTATACAAAAAGAACATATTGGTATAAGTATACTTTTTCATACTAGCCTACTTGTCATTTTTTTTCAACTATGTTTTGAGACTAATAATGAATTTGTAGGAAAATTAATTTTGAAATTTAGTTTTGTTGATCAATAATGAGTTCACATACCTATTTGGAAAAAAATGGAAGGCAATGTCTAAATTGAAATTGAATCATATTTTTGGCAATATGTCATTTTCTATCATTTAACTAAAGATAACAATAAAAATATAAGACATTTGTGCTATGTGTTCATATAATAGTTTAATTTATTACATGCTTATGTATATTGTGCTACTTATGTCAAAAAAGGCAAGTGTATACAACAAGATTATCCATCTACAAACTGTATTCAATAATAAATATCCAAAAGATGAGATAAGTAAAGGAAAAGGAAGAAGTACAATAAAGAGGGAGAGTAGAAAACCATTGAACAAAGAGAGACAAAAAAATAAAGAAGGGAAGTAAAAGAAAGAAGGGGAGTACAAAAAAGAAGAGGGGAGAAGAAGAAAAGAAGATTATGTGGAAATGGTGTCAAACATATAAAGTAATATGATACATTATAAAAAAGGGGAGAGTATTTTTTGGTATTGTCATATTTATTTTGATACTAATATAAATATTTTAATAATACTTTTTGTGTAATTAAGAAGAAGAGGGGTATTAAAAAAAGAAAAATGAGGTAAAACATCTATTAGGACCTATAAAAGTAATATACCAAATAACTTAGAGAGGAGGAAAATATATTTTATTGTTAGAAAAATATTATTACAAATATTTTTCTAACAAATATACACAAACAATATAAAAAATATGATGGAGTAGTGAAAAAAAAGAGATCAAAAGAGTATCACATCATACAAAATTAATATATTAAGAAAATAAAAAAGCATGCATAAAGTATTGTTGTACAACAATACCAAAATACACAAATAATAACAAAAGACATGCAAATCATACTAAAGAATATTCAAAATGAGATCTCAAAATATGTGAGTAACACAAAAAAAAACTTCCCTTCTCTCTTTTACCCATTTATACTAGGTAATACCAATTTGCATATACAATAATACTAAGTTGTGATTTATTAAAGAAAAATAGGTACTCAAGAAATATGAATTTTTGTATTGATAACTACCAATTGTAATTGTTGTAGTTTATAGCTTTTGTAAGACCCGTGACCTAGATTTTTTCCTGATTGTGCTTGCTTTACTTAATAAGATGCTTAAATCATAATCTAATTTCTTGAGATGCCTAAATAACATGTGACAAGTTTATGTTTTTTCACTTTGGTCATGTTTGGTTGGTGTTTGGGCTAGTTATGCTTGTTGTGGACCAAGTTGCAATTTACCCATGATGAGGGTCTATCTTATAATTTGTCACATGTATGTTGTGCCTTTTGTGCCTTAGCATCATGAGATAGATAATGATGCTCAGGGGAGCCTTGTTGGACCTTGGTTGATGAGGTGGCATCATGAGATTTATTAGGGTTTGCATGGCTTTGCATGGATGCTTGAGTTTGATGGATGTATCGACCTTATATGATGGTTCTTAATGTGTTGTGACCACAACACTCTCTTGGTTGATGTTTGTTATGACCTTGTGCCATGGACATGTGTCTTGGTCGCTAGGGTTGTTTGATTTGAGAGGTGTTGCGACTGTTTGGCTTTGGTGATCTAGTATAGCAGTCGCTACCTCGTGTGCACCTTGTTTTGTTGCAATATTGGGATGTAGTGGACCTAAGTGGTCGCTACACTACCTTGTTTTTATCACCCTTTGTTGCGTGCATGTCTAGAGTGCTTGCATGGCTGATCCTTTGTGGGACAAGTGTCCTTTTAGTGCTCTTATACCTTGAAACCCCATATCTTCACCTCCCTCCTAGCCCTTGAGTGTATATGCTATATCTTTCACATGCAAGTATCTCCTTTAGCTCTTTTTCCTGTCTTCTTCCTTGAGTTCGGGATAGAGCTTGGTGGTGCTTGAGGAGGTGGCGATCTTGGAGATTTGGTGGCATATCATCTTTGCATATGGTGATCTTGAGCTTGATCATCTTCTTTGTAGTGATTCTTGGTGATCTTCCTTCTTGGTAAGTTGTTATCTACCCTAATTTTGTTTCCTTTGAACCCTACCTTCTTCCTTCCTTCTCTTGGTCGCGAGACTATGGATCACCATGGTGGCTATCTTGAGAAAACTTCTCTCCATAGAGGTCAGAGACTATGGTTTGACCATGGTAGTACCTAAGTGAGATGAAGTTTACTCCTTTCTTCTTTCTTCTTCTTTGTTCGGCCTAGGGTTTGAGCTTTCTTCACCTTAAAATTTCCTTTGACCTTGGTATGTTTTCTTCTTATTGAAGTGACCTTGTTGGCCATGGAGTTGATCCAAGTTGGAGCTTTTGTCTCTCTTTGGAGCTTGATCTTCATCTTAAGGCGGGTTATATAAATTTCCCCTTTCTATTATTGCACCATTAATTTGCTTGCATGCTATTGTTTTATCTCTAAATTGTGATCCTAAGATGCTAGATGATGTTATCATGATCTAGGGTTTAAGATTTCGAGGTGTTCTCACATAGATTTTCTTTCTCCTAAACCCTAATTTCATGCACTCAATTTCTAAGTGATAGAGAAGTTGTTGTTTCTTACATGCACATGATCCTTAGTTTTATCACCATGATATGTTTCAGCCATCATGTGATGTTGGAGGTTTTGATCTTGGTTGCAAGAGTTTGACACATGATTTTCCTTCTATCATCATGATTTTCAATGTTTACCTTGAGGCGTTGGTTTTAGGGTTTTGATGACCATCCTTGCATGGAGTTTACCCCTTTGATGATGCTTAAGTTTCTTGATGTTATCATTTGTATCGACCATGGTTTTTCCTAGTTCTGGGAGTTGGTTATGTATTGTTTGGAGTGGCTTGACTTTGAGGTCGCTACACTCACCTTGGTGTTGAGGTCGCTACATGTTGTTGATGGGGTGTTGTGAGTGCAACAACCCTAACCCTAGTGGTGGTCGCTACAATGCTTGAGCTTGGTTTGGCCGCTACAAGGGTCTCTACATATGCTCATCTTGCGGTCGCAACATATGTTCTAGTTGGTTGGTCGCTACACCATGTGCTTTGTTTGGTCACTACACATGCATGAGAGTTCGTCGCTACACTTTGAGCTTGAGTGGTCGCTACACATGTGTTATGAAGGTTGGTCACTACACTTGTTTTCTTGTATGGTTGAAAAATAGTGTTGTTTGGGATGATTGACTAATCATGATAGTGATGATGCTTAAACCTAATGTGCTCCAAGAATGTGGGAGAAAATGTACTATGGTTTAATGACAAGTTTTGAAATGGAAACCCTAGTCGCCTATATGAGAAACCCTAACCCTAATTCTCAAGTGTATGATGTACTTGTTGAGCTTACTTGAATGAATAGCATGAGTTGATGTTTTCTGTCTCCTATTTGTGTAACCCTAACATTGTAGGTGGAATGAATATCATAGCCAGTGATTGTTATGATGTGTTTGATATGACACATGGTGATGATTATGAGCCTTTATGAGGCATGATGAGATAATGATGATGTACAAGGATTATGTGATTGGGTCTTATGACCTGGAAGAGACTTTATGCCTAATGAGTGGTGATATCCTCCAGTGATGAGATGAGGGATTGTTATTCCCTAGTGATGTGATAATTTTGATGGCCTTGTATGGCACATATCAAGAGATGATGTGACAACTTCGTACCTCGTACGTTTTATATCTTCTCGAGTTGTACCTTTACCCTTGTTTGTAGAATTTGTTTAGGGTTTCTACGTTGTAAGTTGATTGATGCTAAAAGACACCCAATTTTCTTAACTAATCAAGTGAAATCCTAATCATGTAGTTTCCATGTGTCATAGATCCATCTCCAGCATTAGTATTTACTGGATGGTGAAATAGGTTTTCCCTCAATGGAAGATCGGAGTCGTATACTGTTGAGTATATGCATTCTCACAAGATTGGTTGCGGCCATACCTTGGCAGGATAACGGTTGAGGCTGTATCTCAGACAATGTGATTTAGTATATATATGATGTATTTTGAGGATGGTTGCGGTCATACCTCGACAGGAGTGCGACTGTAATTGTAATTTAGTTTTCACTAGTGTTGTGCCTATATACCAAGACAGACTAGGTTGTTTTGTAGTTGGACTTTATATGTCACTACGATAGACTCGAACTGACTGAGGTTGCAGGAGATAATAGGAGTGGGACTCCTCCTAGATCTCATACAAAATTGATTTTGACTTAGCAGTGGTCAGTTGGAGTATGAGTGGTATACCTCATCTCCTCAGGGCATAATAATAAAAGATGTAATATAGTTGCATAGTATATTTGCTTAGGGTTAAACACGACTCACATTGGATGACCCTTTGCCTTGTCTCTTGTACTGATTAGTTGGTTTATAATTTCGTAAGAGAAATCAGCCGATATACATGTTCTTCATATTCCTTCTAAATGTATAAGATGTTCTACTACTCAGTTGTAGATGCCTAAATTACTTAAATAGTGTTAATTGCTTTACCAATATCATTTTGTTGAATCTACTCAACCTGATAATAGTGACATTTTCCTATTTTAGCTTATCCATGTTAATAATAGATGTTGGCAGAGAGTTACATCTCTTGTTGGGATGTTGGTCTCACCCCGTGGGTTTCCACACTTTTAGGTGGTCGTGCACGACAAGGTAGAGATCGTGTGATTGAGTCTAAGTAGTAAGAGGAGCAATAATTGTTAAAGGTTGGATATGTTGCTAGTATCTCATAGTAGAGTCCTATGTGTTGTCCACATACTCACAGGTCCTTGGGGGTGTTCTGTAGACTTTGTATATCAACATGAGTTTTTGGCAATAAGCCATGATTGTACAGATATGGCTTGTATATGTGAACAAGTTACCATATGTAATAGGTTGTGGCAAATTAGCCAAGTGGATAGTGATATGTATCATCTTGTGACATGATATGTGATACATGTGACTATATGTGGACTCAGATGTAATATATTTCCACTTTTGTGGTTATATGTAATCAATTTTAATTTACCATATTTTATGGTAATCGTGGGTGTTAGTATTAGTTCCATATTGTGTTTTGAGTTATCTCACTTTCATTTGGCGATGGGTGTCATAACTTCAACGATATACAAGGGAAGTATAAGAAAGAGGGAGGAAGTAACAAATATAAATAGGCATTGAAAAAAGAAAGGAGTGAAGTAGATAAGAGAGAGGAGGGAAGTTGAAAAAGGAAGGAAGTAGAAAAGGTAAAAATGGAGGCAGAATAAAGAAAGAGAAGTATTTCTAGATATTATTTGCATTTATTACACTATTATTATGAATATTTTTGGTACTTATCGCTTAAAAGTACCAAACAAATACACAAGCAATATCAAACATACACGAACAATACCAAAGAATATCTAGAAAGGAACATAATTGTGCAAACAATACCCTAAATCATTTTCCAAATTTGTATTGAGCAATGATAACATGTACTCATAATGACACTATTTTCATACTTGATAATACTACCAATTGTTGTAGTTGACTATAGAAAACAAAGGATGGAAGTAGAAAAAAAGTGAAGGAAATCACTTTTTGGTATTATTTGTTTGTATATGATAATGCTAATGTTAATATAAAATAAAAAATGCATACAAAAAAATAAATAATATGTATAATAATATTAGGGATGGACATAAAACCAAAAATGACCATCAAACCAAACTGAAATTGACCAAATTGCCTGGTTAAGTCTGGTCTAGATGAGTATTGTTGTCAAGTTTGGTTTGAAAAGTATTCAGACCATCCTTAATTGGTCTGGTAATAGTCTGGGCAGATGGTTAACCATTCAGACCAAACTTGACTAACTCTGTATAAGTGTATGTTTGTGTGCCTATATGTATACTCAAGTAAATTGTTCTAGTCATGATTTAGTTGATGTATAGACAATATTTCAAAAGATATTAACATTTTCTTTTTATTTGTGTTGAGAATAACTTTTGTGTCAATGTTGTAGTTTATATATATAATACTTATAAAAATTAATATTTATTAATTGCATGTAACATACAAAACATTCCATCTAATATTTTAAATATTATACTAGTTAATTTTTTAAAAGTATGATTTTTATGGAAGAGAATCAACAATTGAACATCAAAACTTAATATTATTATTGGTGATTTTTTTAATATTCATTTAAGTGTGTAGATAGTAATACCATGTAGTAGTGGTTTTAGACCAAACTTGACCACATTTAAGCAGTCAAGTTAAGTTTAGTATAGACCCTTTTTGTAGTCAAGTTTGGTCTGGAAAATTTTTAGACCACTATATGTGGTCTGGTCTATGGTTTTAGGGTCAAACCAGACTAGATCAGACCACGCCCACCCCTAAATAATATATCCAAAAAAAGTACAATAATATCTCCATCTCTCTCCTTCCCTACCCCTCATTATTTATGTCCCCCTCTTTGCCTATATCTCTCTTTCCTTATAACCCTGTATTTTTCTACCTCTCTCCTTATTTATTTCCCTCTTTTACTCCCTCTCTATCTCTCCATAAATTCTCTTGTTTACTTTGCAGATAGACCACTCCATTTGGCAATGGGGTAGGACCATGGGGAGCCACTGTGTGCGGCATGATTCTTAATATGATCCCTAATGCTAGCAGATGAGACGGTAATGATGCTGAGAAAAAACTATATTTGCTGATAACCACACCACTTCTTACACAACATAATTACACGAAATGGTTATGGTACATATATAGTTCTAAAATCTAAAACCATTAAGGTGTGGCACAGTTATGGTTTGAGAAATAAATTATGGATAAAAATTGCACCACACATAATTTATTATATATATATATATGTGTGTGTGTGTGTAGTATGTTCCTAATTAGATTGTTTGTTTTGTTTTCACATAGATAGTTGTACACACTCACACACACACAATATATATATATATATATATATATATATATATATATATATATATATATATATATATATTGCATTGAATGTGTAGAGAAGTAGGATCTTACATTTTTTTGTAATTTTTGCACATATTGTTGTCCTCTTTGTACAAGTAGTAAACATAACCAAACATATTTTATTTTTATATATTTGCTCGAATATTTATGTAATTTTACAAACATATACATTCATTTATATATTGGTAGAATAGACACTTGAGGTCAGAAACCACCTAATGTATTTTTTATTGACTTATTTCATATAGGTCTACAATAAAAATATGCAAACATTACAAAAGTGATGATAGATAATTAATGCGAGAATTGGATTCATTATTATAGCTAAAATATTATTAATTAACTGGGGGTGTAGTTATTAGTGGAGATTTATCAAGTTAAGAAAAATAAAGAAAGGTGAAAATAATATGAGAAGATAGGACAAAGAGAGTGAGTGTCAAGAAGAGAGAATTAAATTTATTATTATTAATCATCTTTCTTCAATATCCCTTTATATATTCTACCACCTACATATACCACAATTCTAGATTGTCCCTCTCTCCTAGATAATGTAAAACCCCTGCCCTAACTTAGTGTTGATCTGTCTTGATTTTCATATTAAGATGCTTAAACCTTAATCTAATCATATAATGCACCTTAATAACACGTGACATGCTTATTTTTTCAATTTGGTCCAGTTTGGATAATGTTTAAGCTATCTATGTTATGTATGTGTTGCTTTTGGACCAAGTTGCAATTTACCCATGTTGAGGGTTTATCTTGTAATTTGTCACATGTTGGATGTGTCTCTCGTACCTTGGCATAATGAGAGTGAGAGTGATGCTTAGGGAGGCTTTGTTGGACCTTGGTTGATGAGGTGGTATCATGGGTGTTGATGCTAGGGTTTGCATAGTTTGCATGGATGTTTGAGTTGTTGATCCTTGAGTGTAGCGCCTAATATGTTTTGAGTCTCTTTGGAGTGCTTTGACTGAAACACCTCTCTTGGTTGTGTTTATAGCGACCTAGATGCCTTGCCCTTGGTTGTGGTCTTTAGGGTTTGCTTGTGTTGATGTGTGTGTCAACTTGTTGTTTGGGTGACTTGGTGTAGCGGTCGCTACTATGTTTACCCTTGATTTTTCTTCGACCATAGGAGGGTTGAGTGGACTCGAGGTCGCTACTCAACCTAGGTTTTAATGTTCTTCTTGCATGCATGTTTATAGTTCTTGCATTTTCATGGTTTTGAGGGACATGTGTCATGAGAGACTCTATTATCTTGACACCTCATACCTTTCATCTCTCTCTTATCCTTGGGTATTTATACACCTTCTTTCACATGCAAGTAACCCATTTAGCTTTCTTCTTTCTCTCTTCTTACTTGTGTTCAGCCTTGAACTTGGTGGTGCAAGTGGAGGTGTTGATATTGGATAAGGCGGTCGTTTCCCCTCATGCATGTGGCAATCTAGGGCTTGATCATTTCCCTTGTGGTGGTTCTTGGCGATCTTTGTGCTTGATAAGTGGTTTATCTTTGATCTCATTTCTCCTTGAACCCCCATCTTCCTTTCTTCTCTTGGTAGTTAGACTATGGGTTACCATGGTGGCTATCTTGAGGAACTTCTCTCCATAGAGGTCTAATCCATGGTTCTCCATGATAGCACTTGAGTGAGATGAAGATCTCCTCTTTCTCCTTTTCTTCTTCAGCCTAGGGTTTTTACCCTCTTCTTCTTGAGCTTCCTTTGACCTTGGTGTTCTCTTCTTCTCTTGAGGTGATCTTGCTTGGATTTGGAGTTGATCCAAGCTTGGTGTTTCCTTCTCTCTTAGAGCTCGTAACTTTGGAGTGGATCTTCACCTCAAGGCGGGTTCACAGAACCATTCTTACCCCAATCCCAATCCCACTGCCTAGACAGCAGTAAAAGGATTGAAGCGCCCATCCCTGAGTCTCCTGATAGGATCTCACACACTGACATATACAATAAGAAATAACAACTCATAAACATGAGATTTAAAGAAAAAACTAACCCAAAATTGGAGATATTGCAGACCTATCTTTGTCTACTATTGTTGCACCTTTATCTTGCTTGCATGCTACTGTTCTATCTCTAAAATGTGATCATAAGATGATAGATGATGCTATATTGATTTAGGGTTTAAGATTATGAAGTATTTCTGTATAGATTGCTCTTTCTCCTAAACCCTAATTCATGCACATGAAACCTAGTAAATGATGGAGTTGATGGTTCTTACATGCATATTGATCGTTGGTTTTTACACCATGTTATGATTTGAATATCATGGTTTAGATGGAGATTTGGTTCTTATGTACATGTGTTATACATTTGGTTTTCTCTCTCTTTGCATGGTTTTCTTGTTGATCTTGATGATGGTCATTTTAGGGTTTGAAGTTCATCATCTTTGTGTGGTTCTTATCTTGGTGACACTTGAATTTCTTGATGTTGTATTTCTGTTTCAGTCGACATGTTTTCTTGGGTTCTTGGGGTTGCTATGACCATGTTAATGGCGTGCCATGGTTCTGGTTTGGTTGCCATAATGCTAACCCTAAGCCACTTTAGTCACTACGGAAGTTGTTTTTTGGGGATGCTCCATATGAGCCCTTATGTTGGGTCGACACAACCTTGGTGTGATGTTGGTGTAGTCGTTGTGTTTTCACCTTCTTTGTGGTTGCTACTATGGTTAATATGTTGGGGTCTCCCCATGTGGTATTGATATGGTGGGTTGCTACACAATCTACCCTAGTTGCCTTATGGTCGCAACATGTTGGATCTCATGGTTGCTACATGGCTAAACCCTCTTGTGGTCGCTACATTGGGTTAACCTTGCTGGTTCTCTACTCATATTTCTTTTTGAGTGGTCACGATATGTGCCATGAAGGTCAGTCGCTACAGATGGTCTTAAGCTTGTATGGTTGATACATAGTGCTATTTGGAATGATTGGTTGATCATAATAATAATGCCTAACCTAATGTGTTCCAAGGATGTGGGAAGTGATGTACCTAGGGTTTGATGTTGAGTATTGTGATAGAAACCCTAATCGGCTATCTATGATACACCCTAACCCTAATTTAGGCATATGATGTGATCTTGCTTGAAGTTATTAGCATGTAATGATATTTTCTCTCTCCTAATTTAGTAACCCTAATGTTGTAGGTTGAATGCACATCATAGCTTGTGATTGCTATGGTATCTCTTATATGACACAAGGTGATGATCATAAGCTTTTATGCGGCATGATGAAATAATGATGACGTGCATGAACTGTGTGTTTGGGTCTTATGTCCTGATAGAGGTCTTATGCCTAGTTTGAGGTGATATCCTCAAGTGATGTAATGAGGGATTATTATCCCAGGATGATGTGATAGTGATGATGGATTTCTATGGTAGTAATAACATGTGATGATGTGACAAGTTTCTACCTCATACGTTTTATATCTTCTGACGTTACAACCTAACCTTATCTTTGTAGAATTTGTTTTTGGTTTGTACATTGTAACTTGAATGATACTCTAAAAGACACCCAATTAGAAATAATTAATCAAGTGAAACTCTAATCACGCAGGTTTCCTTAAGCCATAGATCCATCTTCAGCGTCAACACTTGTTGGATGGTGAAACAAGTGATTACTGGAGGAAACTCAGAGCACATATTATTGAATATGCGGGGGTGCAAGTTGAGGGTATATCCTTGCATTCATAATTACATAATTGGAGGGTGACTGTGGTCATAACCTGGCAGGAGAACGATTGAGTCTGTATCTTAGATGATATTTTTTAGGGATGGTTACGATCATACCCGAAAGGTTGTTGTCATATCTCACTAGTGTCGTGCCTATATACCAAGGTAGAGTAGGTTGATTTGTAGTTTGACTCTATATGTCATTGCGCCAGACTCGGACTGACTGAGGGTGTCAAAGATCATAGGAGCCTATCTATGAGGACTCATTACACTAAACGAGATTACTCAAAACATAAAACACAATCAATCACTAATTAATTACATACCAAAAAATATGGGTAAATTAAAACCGATTTCAATGTCAGCACCTGCTCAGAAACATTTGCATAAGTTCCCAACATCTTTCTTATATCCATATTATGCCAAGAATTTGATACAAATTGTTCTATCATCTTAGCCACCACATATATACACAGGAGAACAATATTTGTATATGCCACATAAACAAGCATTAATATGCTAACAAAAGTCTGATTCGTTTGAAACACCATATACAATTTTTTTCTCACTGGACCTAAGAGTACAAGGATGACTCTAGGACACACTAGACATCTTATAAACTTTCTCAAAGATTCATTAATGTATTTCCTCTTTACTTCCACGGTTCTATTGTCATCACCGCCGATTAACTAAAAAAATGTGGCAAACCACAATGGTGAGACCCATGTTCCAGTAAGAGATATAACCTCCAACAATATTTATTGATTAAAACATTTTAAAGTAATTAAATAGTTAAGTAGTTTAATCAGATATAACAAATAAGCTCAACAACACTGATGATTAACAAAATACATAAAGGAGCAGATAATAACTATCATCATTAGCCAGACTATCATCCTTTATCTTGTTGATAATATAAGCAATTCAATAGCATATGCGTATCTAGCATCATGAGCAAGTCTACTAACATAGTATCTCAATCATTATGAATAAGTCTAGACACATAAGCATAGATAACAACCTTATCATGTCTAATAGGTTGAACATATCAAAATCATAAAAAGATCTAACAACATAAGCACAACTATCTGGATAAGCATGATTAGCAGTATACACATCTCTAGTTACAAATCATGGCCAGTAATATTAAACATAGCTAGCAACAACATCTTAACCATCAGTGTCAGTATATGTGACAACATAAGCATGTTTATAACATGAGCATAACTACATCATAAGCATATCTATTATCTCTTATTATACTATACATGATCTCAGTGAAAAGAAAGTAAACAAGGGTTTTCATCCAATATGAAGCGTTGTATATAACCCTAAATAGATATGCTACACAACTATCTTACATCTTTTATTGTGCCTTGAGGAAATTGAGGATACCACTCAAAATCCAACTGACCACTGCTAAGTCGAAATCAATGCCATACAAGATCTAGGAAGAGCTGGAATCCTAAGATTTTATCCGCCCCCAGTCAGTATAGGTCCGCCACAGCAACACATAAGGTCAAGCTGCTAACAACCTAGCCCGTCCTTGGTACCGGTCATGGCACTGGTGAAAGGAGGTAGGTATGCATACCCTACCATCCGAGGTACAACTGTAGTTGTCCTCCAATCTCATCACATATATAATCACTGAGACACGACCGCAGCTGTTCTCAAACTAAGGGCTAGGTATGACCGCAGTTATCCTCCCTAAACACTTGAATTCAAATGACAAGCACCCCACATACTCATCAGTATGCGCTCTGATTTTCCCTTAGGAATACTCGTTTCACCATCTGGCAAGTTCTGACACTCAGATGGATCTATGGCACATGGCACTACATGATTAGAGTTTCACTTGATTAGTTATGCCAATTGGGTGAATTAAGGTTGCATCAAACAAGTGGACACGCAAACCCTAATTCACTTCTAGAAAGCATATACATACAACTTTTAAAATATATAAAACATGTGAAACATAATTTCTCATCTCATCATCACATGGTACTATTCACTTTCCATTCATGAGACCACACTAGTCATCATACTATCACAAGATATAAATCCTATTCATAATATCACAAGGTATCAACCCTTATCAACACAAGAGGGTTACACCTCATTTAGGGCTCAACCATGCCCAAAGGTCATTAAGACCATCATATTATTCCCTGCAAGATCATCATTATCTTTGCATGCCTTATAACAAGGATCAACAACATCACTTACATATAATACACCAGATCAGCACAAGATTACATTAATGAGCTAGGAGATATTCATAAACAATCATAGCAGGGTTATATTAACATTAAGAACATTCCTTTATTACATCAACATGCAAGAAATATAGGTATGATTAACATTCCTCATATTCATAATGCACATGTTTAGCATAAGAAAGTATCAACACTGTGGCTATGATAACCACCAATTAACACATTAAGTTTATGATCATGATAAGGAGGTTATTCCACCATCATTCCATCATATAAGAATGTTAAACATGAATACTCATCTTTATCTATTTGCATTAGAGTTAGTTTCAACATGATAAATTATATCAATGTTGCTAATCAACACTTATACCCAAACCCTAACTCACGGAATCCCCACTGGATCATGGATGCATAAGGTGAAGCATCACCACCACATTCCATACTATTCTCAAGTATGAACCCACACATAAATCAAGGTGTAACCATCGGGTAATAACATACTAAGGTTTCAACAACAATAACAAAGTACTCCATGATTGTATTAGTCATGCAAGGACTATTCATACCCAATTACCATCATTTAGTTATATTAAAGCTAGGTATAACAAGCTATACCTCATTAGGGTTACACATCAACACAATATGGTTATCATACCTTCTATTCAAATGAGTGAATAGGTAAGACTACCTTATTAAGGGTAACCCTCCGTTTGTTACATCATCATTCAACCTGTATCACCATACCACAATGTCACCCAGAACCATTGCATGTTTAAAAGGTAAGACTGTTGGTTGTTTACATAAGTAAACACCTTGGATAAACCACCTATGAAGTCCTTGATTTGTGCTCTAGAAAGAGTCACCATTAAACCCTAGACATCCTCTGATAACAACACAAAAATTTCCATTGAGAGTAGGGTAAAACCCACAATCGACTGTTCATTTAAAACAAGCCATCCATTGTCAACAAGTAAGCTCCTTAAGTTGATCATATAAAGGAAACTATCTAAATCACATCATTAGGACCAACATATTAAATTAACCATAATTCCACTTTATTGGAGTAATAAAC
Organism: Alisma plantago-aquatica; assembly: GCA_963693085.1. Lineage (NCBI taxonomy): Eukaryota > Viridiplantae > Streptophyta > Magnoliopsida > Alismatales > Alismataceae > Alisma > Alisma plantago-aquatica. Next base: position 957,898,195 of record OY856409.1, read on the forward strand.
ATTAGATCTTGACCCTTGGGTCAATTTCATATGTTAAAACCATCAATTACAATATAGGTCCAACCATTGCATCAAGTGACCCAAGAAACCACTGGTCTAAGGCTTAATTGATGCTACAAATACAATGCTTAACTCACCATGGGTTGTAGAGAGCTGATACACCATCATTAGTGACCATTAAGTCACCATAGACTGTTAGATCAACATTATATTCATTAATCAACATCAATTATTAAGCTAATGTCATCATTGATTGATAACATTATTAGGGTACTTAATGGTTGATCATTAAACTTCTAATTGATCCAAAACCTGACCTAAAGGGGTGACCATAGGTTGTCACCATCATCTGACACCTTTGATCATAACCATCAGTTGTCATGAAGACAACACCATAGGGTTGTTGCAATGGTACCATCATTGGGTCATGGGTTTATAGAAGAAATCAACTTAAAATCCTAAAATTGACCATTGGTTGATAGGTGCTTAGCACCAAAGGTTGTCAAACCAACCTGATCCAAGTCATATTATACCTTATGAATAATGTACACATGATCACAGGTTCATTTATAACTGAAATCAGAATAAGGAACATTATAAAAATCGAAATCCAAGTCAAGCATAGCTTTTTAGTGCATGAATCATCATTTTCAAGCAAGAACATGATCTAGAAAGCTTATGGTAAGCAATAAACGTGGAGAAAGTTATAAAACTTGCCTCTAATGAGAAGATGAAACCCCACAAAGAATAAATCTTGAGCAGGTAGGGTAGAAAATCCAAGCATAAGCTATAAACTCGACCATCTAGCACCTTTCTTCATCAAATGAGCAAACCCTAAGCATAAGGAGCAAGAAAGGTAGGGTTTTAGAGTTTTAGAGCAATTTCTACCATAGAACATCAAGGTTCCAACCTGAATAAAGGTCTAAAGAAGGTGAAGAGCATGATAAATGGAGAAGGAAGGAAGAAAATAACTTGCCTTGGTTGAAATCCCTAGAAGATGACCTTGGAAACCCTAGGTAGGGCTAAATAGAGCTCTAGGAGACCTTCTTCTCCAAAAAGAGGTTGTATTCTACCTTAGAGAACTTGGTTCTGTAGAAAAATAGAGTGGAGTCGTTGCTCCAGGTTAGAGGAAATAGAAAGCAAGCAAAGTTTCATACTTGGGCAAGGAAGAGGTAAATATAGCCCATGCATAAGGATGGGAGCAAGCATGAGGTGTAAAAGTAGCTTCCCCATGTTTCTATGGCCTTAAACTATTAAGAATATACAAGCACACACACACACAAGTAGCTTACCCAACATTCTTATAGACCTACTTAGATTTCCTTTGTCAAATTTCCCAGCCAATCATATAATTCATTAGTTGATAGCTACTAAAGGTAGCTCATCCATGAAGGGGTAAACCCTAAAATACCCTTGAGCAAAACACCTTCAAACCAAGGTTTAAATAGGCACCCCATGGATCAAAAGCTCAAGAATGATGATAGAATATCCAAGAAACATAATGCAAGTGAAAAATTGCAAATAAAACCTCACAATTGGGTAAATTACAGAAAAGACCAAAATGTGCATAAAATTGCATAACTTGCTCAAACAGTGTCCAAATTGGACCAAATTTGAAATCTATTATGGCACTGATTTCGACTTAGCAGTGGTCAGTTGGAGTATGAGTGGTATACCTCATCTCCACATGGCATAATAAAATACATAATACAACTATGTAGTGTATTTTCTTAGGGTTGAACACGTTTCACATTGGATGACCCTTTGCCTTGTTTCTTATATTATTTAGTTGATAATAGTTTAACATGTTCTTCATATTCCTTCTGAGAATATATGATAATCTGATGATAAATTGTAACTTCTTAAACGCTTAATCTATGTTATCAGCCTCTCTTATATCATTTAGTTGAATTTTCTCATTCTATTAATAATATTTATTTCCTACTATATGATCTATATGTGTTAATAATATTTGTTAGCAGAGAGTTCTCTCGTTGGGACACTGGTCTCACGCAATGGGTTTCTACATCTTTAGGTGGTCGCACACAACATGGTAGAGATCGTGCAGTTGAGGAAGAGCAACAAGGAGAGTAGTGGTTGTTGAAGGTCAAATATGTTGCTAGTATTTTTGTAACATCCCAGGATTTGAGGCCTTAGATAAAACACTCTTAAAAGGAACGATTGGACTACTCATATCACCAAGGTACACCTCCTTTTTCGGGAGCCCATCACTAAGAACTCCATAGTTAAGCATGCTCAACTTGGAGTAGTACTAGGATGGGTGACCAGTCGGGAAGTTGACCCCGGCTTGCGCGTGAGTGAGGACAAAGCGCGCAATTAAGGCTAGTGGTGGTCTGTGGGGCCAGTCATCATTCCTAAAACTCTGCTAGAGCCTAGGGCAGTGCGCCCGGGCATTAAAAATGGTATCATCGCCAATTCCCCTTCAGTAGGTGGGTCCCACACGGACATGGCATGCCAGTCTTGAGCCGTACGGGCCAGGCATGTAGGAAAGGGATGTCCATGGTTGACGTAGCCACCCTTGTGCTGGTATTCCGTGATCGGGAGTTGGGTGTCCATGGGCCATTGTGGGTCTGCATTGAAATGGGGAAGAGATTATGAGGATTTATAGTTGAGCCTTGACGAGGAGGTCAAGAGTCTAAGTGGGGGAGATTGTAACATCCCAGGATTTGAGGCCTCGGATAAAAGACTCTTAAAAGGAATGATTGGACTACTCATATCACCAAGGTGCACCTCCTTTTCCGGGAGCCCATCACTAAGAACTCCATAGTTAATTGTGCTCAACTTGGAGTAGTACTAGGATGGGTGACTAGTCAGGAATTTGACCCCGGCTTGCGCGTGAGTGAGGACAAAGCGCGCAGTTAAGGCTAGTGGTGGTCTGTGGGGTCAATCGTCATTCCTAAAACTCTGCTAGAGCCTAGGGCAATGGGCACAGGCATTACAATTTTGTTGTAGAGTCCTATGTGTCATGCCTATAATCTCAGGACCTTGGGGGTGTTTTGTAGATGTGGTACATAGATACAAGTTTTTTTATAGTATGCCACGGCTATACATGTATGGCTTGTATGCATAGAAGCTTATCTTTTGTAATAGGTTTGTGGCGAGATGGCTGATGCGATGATTTTGAGTCACATTTATAGACTTGTTTTACTTGTGTTTTATGCATTTATTAGTCATTTTGGTGGTTAATATTGCATAATTCATTTACTTTGGTCTATGATCATTCTCTATGTCAAATCTCCCTTATTTCATTATTTTGAGCATAAATTATCATAAGAATATGTTTTGTTTCGGTTTATGTGGTTTCATGTTGTAATTTCAGGAAAAATGAGTATCTACTACTGTCGATACCATCGACAGTGGTCGATACCATCGACACGACCACAGGCAGCCAGCCGCAAGGAGCAGCAAAATCTCGATACTATCGACAGGAGAGTCGATGGTATCGAGATACCATCAGGTTGCTGGAGAAAAGAGAGTCGATACTATCGACACAAAAGTCGATACCATCGACTAGTGGAGCTACAACAATCGTAAAAGGACAAAATCGATGCCTATGAATGTCGATACCATCGACCCGCGTCGATGGTATCGAGGTGGCATCAGTTGCGACAAAGAAAAGAAAAGCAATCCAGCCGATACAGTGCATGGTCGATACCATCGACCCGCGTCGATGGTATCGACACCGTTAGATACATGTTTGCTTCAGATTGATCTAAATCCGACGACTGTGATATTTTGGCAACCTAACTCGGTGATTATACCTAATGACGGCGGCCAAGAGGAAGGTATCACGTCATTAGCCGCTACACACGTCCCGAGAAGAGGTGGAGAGAAGAACGGAGCCCAAAAGCACGCCCCAGTCAATCTGGATGCCGAAGAAGACGATTTCCACCATTGAAAGGTGGGAGAACGCGGATTCTATGCCAAGGAGCGATTGGATCTTCTCTGTTCAGGGGTTTCACCACTCAATCACGTTTTTCTCCATGTTTCCCCTTTTCTCTACCATGTTTTGCTTTGAGATGAACATGCGGGGCTAATCCCCTTTGTCTTTAGGACCGGGAGTAGCCCGGGAATCATTGTATGACGATTTTATCATAGTAATTCATATTTTATCTCTTAAATCCGTGGTATAATTTCATTTTCTCAATTATATTGTTATACTTGATCACCATAATAATAATCTAATGCCCTTAATTACTTTGAAAGAAGAATTAACGATTGAAAAGAGACGAAATTCACGTTAATTGACAAATCCCTTGAACAAGGTGGTGTAAGGTTAATGGTGGATACCGAGAGATCAATTTTAATGCCCTAGTTTAGGGTATAGGTTACTACGACGGTGGAACCGACCTAGACATAGGTAGTGACTTGTACCACGACAGTGGGCAATTATGATTTCAGGCCACTACCCGGATAAAGAGATAAATTTGAATGACCGAATAGAATTTAATACAATGAAAACCCGCGGTGAAACCGCAATCCTAAAGATCTCATCTTGAATTGATTAAACCAAACATTTAATCGATTGCTTTGTTTTGTTTTATTTCATTTTCTTTTAATTTTAACAACAACTTCCAACTCTTTAATCAGTCTAGCTGATTGCGAGTAGTTAGTAGTAGTCTCTGACAATTCACGTATCCCTGAGTTCGACTCGGGCCTCACAAAGGCCTATATTACATTGACGCGTACACTTGCGTTTCTACGCACGTAAAAAGCGTGTCAAGTTTTTGGCGCCGTTGCCGGGGAATACGACAAATTGTCGGCACTACGAGTGCTGCAAGCGGCCACTCTAGGCCACTTTTTATTTTTTTTATTAGTTTGAAATCATTTCAAAAATTAATAGTCTATTTTCTAAATTTTTGTACTCGTCAAGCATTGTACTAAACTTAAATTTTTATTTTTGCAGGTACTGTGCATGGTGCACACGCGTAGCACAGACTACACGTGGCACGCACCAGAGGTTCTACTCACGGGACCTGACGATGAGGAATGCCACAATCAAGACCACTTAGAAGAAATAGATTCATAACCCGAACAAGAAGAAATGGCAGAGGAACAAACAATATGGGAGAAGATCAAGGCTTCTTCTTCATCTGCTTCAAAGGGGCCGATCAAGAAGCAAGCGATCAATATTTTGACATACAAGATTGATCCTGCATTGATTAATTTGGTGAAGTCGAATGCATTCCATGGGCTTAAGAATGAAGACCCAGTCACGCATATAAGCCAATTTGTGGAGAATTATGACATGATAAAAATAGACAGATTTCCACAGGATGCTCTCTATTTGAAGCTCTTCCTGAGTTCTCTAGCGGGAAATGCACGTGAGTGGTTGCACAATATGGATGATGAATATGTGGAATCCTGGGACCACATGGTGGAGGTTTTCTTTGAAAGGTTCTTCCCGCCCGAGAAGACCAACGATCTGATCAGAAAAATTCACAATTTCACTCAGAAGGCAGGAGAGACCTACTCAGAGACGTGGGAACGCTTTCAGATTATGTTAAGGAGGTGCCCACACCATGGTCTGGATAAAAAAAAGCAGGTTAAAATCTTCTATTTTGCTCTTTCCAAGCATGATAGAAGTAACCTTGATTCAGCAGGTTCAGGGTTTTTCTTAAACAACACAGATACAAGGTGCTGGGAGATACTAAAAAACATGGAAAAGAAACAGTCTTGGGGCGATAGGGATGCACCAGAACAAGTCAAAGTTGCAAGTGAGTCCAGGGCCATCAAGGAGCTGAATGACAAGCTAGATCTTCTAGCCAAGAAATTGCTTGCCAAAGAAGATGCATCATCTGATGAGGAAGCCCAGGTCAAATTTATACAACAACAGGGCTATAGAAATAATGATTAATGCTTGGAGGAGGGACAAGAAGTTCTCATGGAAGGATCCAAACAACTTCCTACAAGATCCTGATGCAAAGTCACAACCAAGAGCCGAAGATAAAAGCATCGAGTTACTTAGTCAAATGGTGCAGCAAAATCAGAAGATGATGAGCATGTTCAGTAAGCAACTGTAGTCCCAGGGTGATATTTTGACCAAGTTTGGGCAAACACTGCAAAGTCATGGAGCACAAATGAGGGCTCTAGAGATGACTGTGACTCAAATTTCAAATGAAGTGGTGGCCATAAAGCATGCCAATCAGCAGAGACAGGTTGGGAATGCAGATGTTGTTCAAGCACATCATCAATGAAAATATATGTCTGTGATTAATGAGGCGGAACCCCCATTGGTAGAGGCTCAGGATAAAAGTAAAATGATGTTTGATACAGAGGTTGTATTGAAAATACCGTATCCTCACAGTCATTATGGACTACCAGGCGGATATCAACCGTTCAGAAAAGCCCGCCAAGATCCCGTCATGGTCACGCCCACACCTAGGCAAGAAGAGTAGGTGAAGGCCATGCGTCAAGGTGAAGATACATCCACTGCGAGAGAGGAGCCACTACAAGTCAAACATGTTGGAAATGATCTACCAAAGTCCACGCCAGAGGGAGTCATTGAAGCAAGCTTGGGGGAGATTGCCCCGAAAAGCCCATACGTTTCACCTCATAAGCATCTACATGCGGAAGTTGTGTCTAGCCCGGATAGCTCGAGGTCGAAGAAGGATCATCGACATTACATGAAGTTCTTGGAGATGTTCAGAAAACTACATGTCAATATTCTGTTAGTGGAAATGATAGAGTAGATTCCCGCCTACAGGAGGTTCATCAAAGAAATCATCAACAAGAAGAGGCGGATTAAAGACACGGATGTTTGCTGGGTAAATGAGATGGTGAGCTCAATTATCCATGGGAATTTACCACCGAAGAGGAAAGACCCAGGAAGCTTCTATATTCCATGTTTTATAGGTGATCGACATTTTCCACAAGCACAGTGTGATTCGGGTGCCAACATTAATCTTATGCCACTGTCCACATTTCAAAAGCTTGGGTTGAAGGAGATAAAGAAATCATCTGCAACTATTGAGTTGGCGGATGGGTCCATTGTGAAGCCATACGGAGTGTGCGAGGATGTTCTAGTCAAGGTAGAGAGGTTCATCTTCCCCGTGGACTTCGTCGTCATGGACATGCCACAGCTTCAAGGTTGCAAGATGCTATTGGGAAGACCGTTTCAAGCCACGGCTGATGCTGTCACTGCCATAGGGAGAGATACATTGACCGTGGGGATTGTCCAAGATCAAGTGGAGTTCAAACTGCCGCACGATCCTTTGGGCACACTCTCCAAAGTCCCAGATTGATGAGGAGTTTCATGTCGTCTAGCCTAAGATGTTAAATAAGGGCGCTTGTTGGGAGGCAACCCAGCCATCGGTACTTTAGTTTAGTTTCTTTTACATTCGTAGTTTGATTTGTTTTGACTTTGTTTTAAGTGTAAAAAAGATACCGTGATCGTTTTCTCATTGTGCAGGACTGAGATAGAGTCGATACCATCGACCCTAGCGTCGATGGTATCAACCATGGTACAGGTTGGCGACTACATAAATCGCACTGCGTCGATACTATCGACGGCCTCGTCGATGGTATTGACATACCAACAGGTAGATCGCAAGCAGAGGTCGATAGTATCAACACGGGTGTCGATACTCGTGAGATCTCTGGAGATATTCAGAAGAAATCGTCTCAGTAAAGTCGATACCATCGATGGGCCTGTCGATGGTATCTGTTGGCTAAATTGGACATTATGATAAATCCCTTTGTTTTGATGATGACAAACATTCATTCTTGTCGATCTAACGAGCTACTTGAGTGTTGCAGGAATAAGGTGGATGACAAAGTACTAGGGAATCTATATGCTTGAATGCTTGTAAATTTCATGAAATGTAATCAATTGTAAACTTGTACAAGTATATAATGTACAAGTACTTAGACATCATGTAAATCAAGCGTTAGATCTTCCCTAGCCAATCACTACACTTAGATAGGTCATCCCCTCCAATAGTGTCATATATGCACACTCATACACACACTTAATAACCTTATTTGAAACATTAAAACAGGGTCAATCTCGGTCGACAAACTCCTCGACTGAGACACTCTCGGTCGACAAACTTCTCGACCGAGAAAGACCCAGGTAGCCGTTAGACATAGCTGACAGGGTAGTTGGCAGTTGGAGATGAATGTTGCAAACACTTGATCCAGAGTGACTGTCGGTCGACAAATCCTCGACCGAGTTGGTGTCTTGGTCAACAATTCCTCGACCGAGATGGACTCTGACAACAACTGTAGAATTAATTAACTAGTCGTTGCTAATGCAACCAACTTGTACCTAACGGCTAGTTAAGCACTTAGAACCCCCTAGAAAGTGTCTAGAACGTCCTTAAGCACTTGTAGGCCATTCCTATAAACAGGACATGCCTTAGGGCACCTAAACTGATCTAAGCTACACTTGTGATACACTTGAGCATACACTTACAATTGGCAATCTGTTTTGAGAAATTGAGCAATACTTGCATTGGCGATCCCTCTACTTGCTCTAATTTCATGTCCTATAGGCTAGTATCTCCTATCCACAACAATCACACGTGCATATACATTGGTTAGGAGATCTACACGCTTGATATAGGCAAATCAAGCCTTGTGCTTCAAAGGATAAGTGTAATTTTCTATTTCCTTCTTGTTCCTTTTATTCTTTGTATTCTCCTTGCTACTCCTAGGGTTGGAGGCTGTGGATTGGAGAAGGTTCTTCTCAGAGGAGAAGGTGGACTTCGAGCTACTTCAAGAAGGCTATTGCAACGGGAAGCTACTTCAGGAGGAAGGCTACTTCAAGGGGGAGCTTGAAGTTACTTCAAGAAGGCTGCTTCAAGGTTGGTGCAATTACTTCAAGGTGAAGGCTGCTCGAAGGGTTTAGGGAAAGAATTGTAATTTTATGTAAAGTCCTTGCGAGGTAATAAAATTAAATTCTTTCAAAATCCCGGTTGGGTAAGCAACCGGGTAGTGGAATGACTTCCTTAGTGTTTGCTAAGGTTGGAACCACTCTAAATCCTTGTCCCCTTGTCCAATATTCTTGTGGTTGGTTGTTTGAGTTAAATAATTATACAAATTATTATAAAACCCTATTCACCCCCCTCTAGTGGTTTTTCAATTGGTAACAGAGCAGGCTTCAAGGAACTCTAACCAAGTCTTGAAGAATGGGTGACAGGTTGCTCAACAACCTCAACCTTGAAGGGACACTTGTGGCTAGACCTCCGGCATTCGATGGAACTAACTACACCTACTGGAAAAGAAGAATGCAATTTTATTTCCAAGGGATTAGTTGGGATCTATGGAGGATGGTGTCAACCCCCTATGAGCTTCCTCAAATGGAATATGCAGCTTGGGACACCAATACGGTAAAATTGGCTCAAATGAATGCAAAGGATGTAAGTATTCTCTATTGTTCAATTTCAGGAGGAGAATTTAATAGAATATCTAACTGTGAAACAGCCTATGAAATTTGGCATAGACTTTCCATAACTTATGAAGGGACTATTCAAGTCAAGAATTCTAAAATTAGTATGCTTAAACAAAAGTTTGAACATTTCCGTATGGATCCAAATGAATCTATTAGTGAAATGTATGCAAAATTCTCTTCTATTGTAAATGGTTTAAATGCTTTAGGTAAAGTTGTTCTTGAGGAAGATCAGGTGTCAAAGATCCTTAGATCACTTCCTCCCAAATACAAGCCCAAGGTGACGGCCATTGAAGAAGCAAATGACCTCACCCGACTAAAGATGGAACAACTCATTGGCAACCTACAAGCTCATGAGGAAACTTTAGAAGAGGAAGAAAGAAGAGAACGTGAACTTCAACAAGGGAAAAAGAAGGACATTGCATTAAAAGCATCAACCAAGGACAATCATGACACAAGTGAAGATGATAGTGAAGAAGAAACTCTCATTGTAAATGGTAAGCAATACAAAAGTTTTAAAACTAATAAAACTTCTAGTGTTTCTTCTTCCAGGTGCTTTGAATATGGCAAAAAGGGACACATGAAAGGTGATTGTCCAAAACTCAAGAAAGGGAAGAAATCATCTCACAAAAAGAAAGAAAGAGCATATAAAGCTACATGGGATGATTCAAGTGATGATAGTGATGATGGAAAACAAGAAGTAGAATGCCTCATTGCTACAATAAATGAAGAAGAAGAGGTAAGTCTTTTTGATCTACTAAAAGAAGATCTAATTGCTAGTCTTCAAGACACTCATGAGAAATATATTGAGTGCAAAAAGAAACTTAAGAAATTAAATAAAGTAAATGATGATTTAAACGTTAAACTTCTTGCTCTTGCATCTGAAAATGAAGATCTCAAAAAGGAAAATGAAGATTATGATCTTAAGTTAAAATCTGTAGAAGCTAATTGCAATCTTCTTTCCTGAGAAAAGTTAAACTTGCAAACTCAAGTGAATGATCTTCAGAAACAACATGTTCTATGTTCACACTTAGATTATGATGAGGTTGTCAAAGAAAGAAACTCTCTAGTATCTGATTTAGATCAAGCAAAGAAAGATATAAACAAGAAGATGGATGATATTGCTAAGTTACAAAGAAATATAAATGAGTTAAGAGGAAATGACATGCTTGAAAATATTCTGAAAATTTCCTCTAGTTATAATGGAAGAAGAGGATTAGGATATGATCCAAAGAGAAATCAACCCAAAAGAGCTAAAGCATCCAAGACTAAGACTATGTTTGTACCTAGGAACACAATTCCTATAAAGAGAAATGAAGTTGACTCCATTAGTTGTCATTATTGCATGAGTCTTGGACATTATTCATTTTCATGCCCATATAAGAAAAAGAATGATGTTTTAGCTTGGATTCCTAAAACTTAGAAGCTTAAATTTAACTAGTTGAGATTTGATCTAAACTGATTCTTGATATACAAATGTCATATCTCAACATAATCAAGCTCTAACTTGCATAATTTTGCTTTACTTGGAAGCAATTAACAGTTATGAAAAAATTCCAGAAACCTTGTCGGTCGAGAAACTGTCGACCAAGAGAACAGTCGGTCGAGAAATTGTCGACCGAGCAGATCACTGATTTCCAGTCTGCAATAAATCTACTGAATATGTTTTCAATTGATCAAATTGCTATCTATTGGTTGTTAATGACTGCTTGTACATGCAAAACAAAGTATAAACTCTGGAAACCATCCTTGAAAACTTATATGAGATTAATTTGGTTTATTCTCTAAATGGTTTAAGTTAAAACTGAAAATTATGAATTATGTTGATTTAAGTCAAATTACTGCCTTCATGGTCTATTCTAAGTATTCTTTGATAGAAACCATATGTTGAATTTCATGTTGTTATTGTTCTATCATTACATCATGGATATGCTTTCACCACTTCATTATTCAAAGATGATGCTTGTTGCAATAAATAAAACTCTATGGCACAAATAGATAATGATTATTGCATGAATGGTCTTTGATGATACATAGGCAAGCAAAATGAATTGTTGTTGATATATTGCTTAGAACTTCAATGCTTGCTCTTCTAAAGCAAATAGTCGTAACACATAAGACATTAATACAAATTTCTCAATTAGACTTGAGATATTAATCGTGCTTTCAAGGATTTTTTTTAGAATCTTATGGGTACAAGAAGAAATAGAATTTGATATTTATGTACCTACAGCAAAGCTTATATAAATCTTCTAGGAAAATCAAGGACGAACATCTTCATATTGAGTATCATCAAAAATGTTTCAAATTGATATCTAATCAAATTACATGCAGATATTATACTTCACATATGAGTGTTCAAATTGGAAATCTGCAAAATTGCCTCTTGGTTGAAATCGAATTTGACCAAGGGGCGCTATGGTCGTAGTCAAGGTCGACCTAAAATAAGCTTGACAAAATGCTTATTTGTACATCATTTTATTGTACTTAATCTTAGTATCAAAATGTACTTTTGATAAAGGTCAAAATCAAATTTTAGAAATCATTTGTGACCTTAGAAGCTTTAAATTGCTTTAAATTATAAGATTAAGGGGGAGCTCATAAAAACAAATTTGATTATTTGATTAAGAAGATTACAAAAACATTTTAAACATCATTTGAAGCTTGTTATGACCTTAGTATTTTTACTCTTAGTTATGAAGAAATCTACAAATTTCATAAAAATGATATATCTTGTTCTTAAAGGAACTCTCTAAACAAATCAGGGCTTAACATCCCGTGCATTTGGTTAGAGACATTTTTATGTACTCTAAGATTAAAGGATTCTCATTTCATTTTTAGGGCTTAAAATCCCTTGAAAATGGATGAGAAATCAATATATATCATAAGCTTAAGGGAATATCATATCATTTTCAGGGCTTAACATCCCTTGTAAAATGGGTGAGAAATCAATACACATAAGCCATAAACTTAAAAGAAACTCATATCATTTCAAAGCTTAACATCCTTTGCAAATGATTGAGAAACAAATTGTGGCTAAATTTGACAATAAAATCCCTTGATTTTAATTGGATATCTCTTTAAAGGGGAACAAAGCTTATAAAAGAAAGACACAATGTCATACTAAATGATTGTATTGGATATCTTTTTTTTTGAAATGACAAAGGGGGAGAAATAATATAAAATCATAAACATAAAATTAAAATGAGTTTCATAATATCTTGGACAACAGTCACTTGCAAAACCAAAGATGGCTACAAAGGTAAATTTCAGGTATGAAACTCACATGTTTTATATTTCCTTATTTTATATTTAGGAAATGTTTGTCATCTTCAAAAAGGGGGAGATTGTTGGCTAAATTGGACATTATGATAAATCCCTTTGTTTTTATGATGACAAACATTCATTCTTGTCGATCTAACGAGCTACTTGAGTGTTGCAGGAATAAGGTGGATGACAAAGTACTAGGGAATCTATATGCTTGAATGCTTGTAAATTTCATGAAATGTAATCAATTGTAAACTTGTACAAGTATATAATGTACAAGTACTTAGACATCATGTAAATCAAGCGTTAGATCTTCCCTAGCCAATCACTACACTTAGATAGGTCATCCCCTCCAATAGTGTCATATATGCACACTCATACACACACTTAATGTCTTTATTTGAAACATTAAAACAGGGTCAATCTCGGTCGACAAACTCCTCGACCGAGACACTCTCGGTCGACAAACTTCTCGACCGAGAAAGACCCAGGTAGCCGTTAGACACAGCTGACAGGGTAGTTGGAAGTTGGAGATGAACGTTGCAAACACTTGATCCAGAGTGACTGTCGGTCGACAAATCCTCGACCGAGTTGGTGTCTCGGTCGACAATTCCTCGATCGAGATGGACTTTGACATCAACTGCAGAATTAATTAACTAGTTGTTGCTAATGCAACCAACTTGTACCTAACGGCTAGTTAAGCACTTAGAACCCCCTAGAAAGTATCTAGAACGTCCTTAAGCACTTGTAGGCCATTCCTATAAATAGGACATGCCTTAGGGCACCTAAACTGATCTAAGCTACACTTGTGATACACTTGAGCATACACTTACAATTGGCAATCTGTTTTGAGAAATTGAGCAACACTTGCATTGGCGATCCCTCTACTTGCTCTAATTTCATGTCCTATAGGCTAGTATCTCCTATCCACAACAATCACACGTGCATATACATTGGTTAGGAGATCTACATGCTTGATATAGGCAAATCAAGCCTTGTGCTTCAAAGGATAAGTGTAATTTCCTATTTCCTTCTTGTTCCTTTTATTCTTTGTATTCTCCTTGCTACTCCTAGGGTTGAAGGCTGCGGATTGGAGAAGGTTCTTCTCAGAGGAGAAGGTGGACTTCGAGCTACTTCAAGAAGGCTATTGCAATGGGAAGCTACTTCAGGAGGAAGGCTACTTCAAGGGGGAGCTTGAAGTTACTTCAAGAAGGCTGCTTCAAGGTTGGTGCAATTACTTCAAGGTGAAGGTTGCTCGAAGGGTTTAGGGAAAGAATTGTAATTTTATGTAAAGTCCTTGCGAGGTAATAAAATTAAATTCTTTCAAAATCCCAGTTGGGTAAGCAACCGGGTAGTGGACTGACTTCCTTAGTGTTTTCTAAGGTTGGAACCACTCTAAATCCTTGTCCCCTTGTCCAATATTCTTGTGATTGGTTGTTTGAGTTAAATAATTATACAAATTATTGTAAAACCCTATTAAACCCTCCCTCTAGTGGTTTTTCAGTATCGACACATTCATACACAGAAGGCGGCGGCCGACCTCGCGAGGGAGTTGCCCTAATCAGAGAGTCGATAGTATCGACACGCCACATCACCGATCTGCGAGAGGAGATCAACGACGATCGCTACAACCAGAAATTCGATCCGTGGGACGGGTCGATACCATCGACACATGTCGATAGTATCGACATGTCAACGATCCGGGCCCCGCAGATCCATCCATCGACGACCGTCGATACCATCGGTAGTACGGATTGTGTGCTACGTGTGTCGATACCATCGACCCACGTCGATGGTATCGATGGGCACACAATAGCGCTGACGTCAACTATATATGAGAAGGATTGTCGTCATATGACGTCACAACCCCAGAGCAATTCTTCTCCACTTGCGTCGAGCATCCTCCAGAGCAATCCGAGCCCGGCGACAAGCATCCAGGAGCACGTTCTTCATCGAGCGGAGATTTTCTTCTCTGATCTTCACTGAGCTCTTTCTCTACTCCTCCTTCTTCTGCAACCATGGTGCATGTTGCTGGTGCATCTTCTTCGCGCGCCAATCCGATGGACATTCCAGAGTTCGTTCCTCCACCGACTGCATCGATCGCAATCCCGCAGATTGTCCATCTGTCTGTAGAGGTCAAGAAGATCTACGAGGAGATCATGAAGAGGAAAATTGAGCTGACACGCTATGTTGAGCGGGAGACAATCCGCAACTTGGGGTTCGACGCTAATCTAGCCTACGTCTTGAAAGGGCAGGCGAGACACACGAGCAGGACGCCCGACAAGATGGAGTACCATGCCAATGGCCAGTCGTTCTTCGGTGACTAGCCGACATACAAGGAGCTGGTGGCTGAATTCATGGTGTCGCTGGATGTCTGTGTCGTGCCAAACGACGTCATTGCCACGGACCGCGAGTGGATCAAGGGCCGGGTGTCTTTCCGGCTGTACAACAATGACTACAATATTACACTCCATCAGTTCAATGAGATTTACAACTGGAATCATTCGTGAAGTGACTATTGGCGGCCGGACAACCGTACCGATTACGACGCAATCTTCGTCGAGCTTGTGACGGTGCCACTGGGCAAATCGGTGAGCTACCACAATGCAGTGGTAGCTGACTTCGAGCATCTGTTCATACGGATTCTCCACTGGATGCTGTGTTCTACCCTGTTTGCTAGGGGTGATCTGTCTCTTAGCAAATTCTAGGAGACGGACATGTTCTTCTTGTACAAACTACTCAAGCACCAAGAATGCAACTGGGGAGCTTTCTTTCTGCAGTGAGTGTTGGTGGTAAAGCAGAGTACGTGGAAGGCTCCAATTCACTTTGGAGGACTCATCACTCCGCTGGCACACTACCTTGGGCTGAACTTCGCAACCTTGACTCTGCTCTCCAACAGGAGCAAGGTCAATTTGCAACATCTTCACCGATCAAACCTCATCTTGCTTTGGGATGGTTTACCTTATGCTCATTGCCATGTAAACCACGCATACCAAAAATGTTCGCTTCCCAATCCTGTTTTCAATATCGAGGGTGCTCAACATTTCCGATGGCCCATCATAGCCATTGCTGACTCCGATGAAGATGGCAGCAATGATGACGACAACAATAATGACAATGAGGCTGAAGAGGAAGAGGAGGCCTACACTCCTCTTCGGGCACGAGTGGCACCTAGGAAGCGTCCTCACATGCATTCGGGTGCGTCTTCATCTTCGCAGCCTCCACCACCACCACCGCCCTCGCAGCCCAGTGAGGATGTCTATTCCATGCAAGGAATGTATGCCATACTGTAGGATATCCAACTAATGCAACAGCACCATACAACAGTGTACACCGGTGTTCAAGAGAGGACAAACCGGTTACTTGACAATCAGAGGGCTATCTTAAAAAATGAGTGCCTCCTCCTCGACAACCAACAGTAGATTCATGACAGGTTGCATAGGATGGAGATGCAGCAACAACCTTTTTATGATCATTACTGGAGCCAGAACTACTTTGGGGGGTGTCCACAACCTCCACCCATGCCCCAGTATGATCCCAGTTTTCAGGGGCAGTACCCATCCTGGGACCCCACGGCCCCACAGTACCCGCCTCCGCCAGAAGAGTAAATTGGTATCTCTGTTCCAACCTTTAAGATTGTTTTTGACTATGAGGCCATAGTCGAATTCAAGCTTGGGGGGGGGGAGTTGGAACAGCTCTATCTTTTATTTTCTCAGTTTTTAGTTTTTTTGTTTTACTTCTTGTCATTTATTTCTTGCAATCTTAGTTTGTTTGTAGGATCCACATTCTATCTAGTGTAATTGTGGATGTCTTAAGTCATGTGTCATCTCACTTGCTTGTGCATGGGAATTAAGGGAAAATTTAAAAAAAAATTGAGTGTTTGCAAGCTTGAGTGTTGTTCAACTTTGAGCACATAACTTAAGAAAATGATTGGTTTTGTCAACTTTAAAACATAAAATCACAACTGTACATTCCTAATGAGTCATGAAAAGTGGATGGAATTGGTTGTTTGAGCCTAAACTGACCAAATGATAATGAAACTCTAATTTGAAGTAAGAGAGAGAAACCTCTTAACTACTACACAGGTCAGTAAGGAGGGACACATAATACTTTTCAAAGGTTCAGTCAATTAGTCTTGTGATCTTTCCACCCAATTTTTTTTCACAATCCACCATAAGAATTGGAAGTACTTTACGGCTTTAACCTTTTTGATTGCATATCATGTAGATAGGTTTTGCATTGTAACCACTTTCATATGTTTTGCATCAAAAACAAAAAAATTAGAATAGTGATACATACACATTATCCTTAGGTGCATGTCATTTAGTTGCATTCATAATTTTTATGCATAAAGTACATCATGTACCTCATTTTTTCTTTAATGGTGAATTAAAATTGTTCCATACCTTCTAAATAGTTCAAATATTTGAGTTATGCAGAAAAAGAAAGCCCAATAAATTATTCATTGTCACTTGTGGATATAAGGGCCTGAAAAAAAATGTAAAAAAATGAAAAAGAAAAAGAAAGTTATTAAGAAGCAAGTAGAATAAGAGGGAGAAAGGAACATAATCTCACATGTATCTTAAGATGAGTAAGTACATGATGTAGCTCAGTTAGATATCCATCTCATTTTGAGACGGGATGTTAGTGCATGCATCATTCCACCCAATCTTAGACATTAGGGCATGTTCATGTGCAAATGCATCATTTAGGGCATTTTTGTTTTATGCATGTTGAAACCGTATAATGCTTCCACTTCTTCCATGAGCCACCCATTTCATCCACACGTTGCTCGGATTGGTAGGCCACCGTGATTTTCTCCTCATTTGTGAATATCAGGAGAGCTGCTTCCATGTAGATGGTAGTTAGGGCGAGCAACGTAGTATAGCAGATCACAAGATGCACCGAGTCTGAACCGGCGAATTTTATTATGTTAACTGCCTTATGTGATAGTGTTCATCAGTTTTGAGGTAGAAATCTTTTATGGATGATTACTGTCGCCTTTAGGGTAATTATCATTATGTGGTTAGTGAGGGCCAGAATGTGAATGTCCAGTGGGGATCATATGGGATGTCTGTTGTGATGATTTGTTCTTTAGTTGACTCTGGCAATTCTATTCTAAGGTTTAGTTGCTCGAGGGCGAGCAATGTGCAAGCTTAGGGGAGTTTCAAAAACTTGACACGCTTTTTACGTGCGTAGAAACGCAAGTGTACGCGTCAATGTAATATAGGCCTTTGTGAGGCCCGATTAGAACTCAGGGATACGTGAATTGTCGGAGACTACTACTAACTACTCGCAATCAGCTAGACCGATTAAAGAGTTGGAAGTTGTTGTTAAAATTAAAAGAAAATGAAATAAAACAAAACAAAGCAATCGATTAAATGTTTGGTTTAATCAATTCAAGATGAGATCTTTAGGATTGCGATTTCACTGTGGGTTTTCATTGTATTAAATTCTATTCGGTCATTCAAATTTATCTCTTTATCCGGGTAGTGGCCTGAAATCAGAATTTCCCACTGTCATGGTACAATTCACTACCTATGTCTAGGTCGGTTCCACCGTCGTACTAACCTATACCCTAAACTAGGTGCATTAAAATCGATCTCTTGGTATCCACCATTAACCTTACACCACCTTGTTCAAGGGATTTGTTAATTAACGTAAATTTCGTCTCTTTTCAACCGTTAATTCTTCTTTCAAAGTAATTAAGGGCATTAGATTATTATTATGGTGATCAAGCATAAAAATATAATTGAGAAAATGAAATTATACCACAGATTTAAGAGATAAAATATGAATTACTATGATAAAATCGTCATACAATGATTCCCGGGCTACTCCCGGTCCTAAAGACAAAGGGGATTAGCCCCGCATGTTCATCTCAAAGCAAAACATGGTAGAGAAAAGGGGAAACATGGAGAAAAACGTGATTGAGTGGTGAAACCCCTGAACGGAGAAGATCCAATCGCTCCTTGGCGTAGAATCTGTGTTCTCCCGCCTTTCGGTGGTGGAAATCGTCTTCTTCGGCGTCCGGATCGACTGGGGCGTGCTTTTGGGATCCGTTCTTCTCTCCACCTCTTCTCAGGACGTGTGCAGTGGCTAATGACGTGATACCTTCCTCTTGGCCGCCGTCATTAGGTATAATCACCATGTTAGGTCGCCAAAATATCACAGCCGTCAGATTTAGATCAATCTGAAGCAAACATGTATCTAACAGTGTCAATACCATCGACGCGGGTCGATGGTATCGACCCTGCACTGTATCGTCTGGATTTCTTTTCTTTTCTTTGTCGCAACTGATGCCACCTCGATACCATCGACGCGGGTCGATGGTATCGACATTCATAGGTGTCGGTTTTGTCCTTTTACCGTCGTTGTAGCTCCACTAGTCGATGGTATCGACTCACTTTTCTCCAGCAACATGATGGTATCTCGATACCATCGACTCTCCTGTCGATAGTATCGAGATTTTGCTGCTCCTTGCGGCTGTCTGCCTGTGGTCATGTTGATGGTATCGACCACTGTCGATGGTATCGATAGTAGTAGATACTCGTTTTTCCTGAAATTACAACACGAAACCACATAAACCGAAACAAAACATATTCTTATGATAATTTATGCTCAAAATACTGAAATAAGGGAGATTTGACATAGATAATGATCATAGACCAAAGTAAATGAATTATGCAATATTAACCACCAAAATGACTAATAAATGCATAAAACACAAGTAAAACAAGTCTATAAATGCAACTCAAAATCATCACATCAATGGCTATTGTATAATGATGTATATACCCTGATGGTATGATAAGTGATATAGGTGACACCGTTTGTGAACTTTCATGTAATATGCTCTGGTTTTGTGATTATATAATAATTGGGTTTTATTTATCGTGTTTTCTGGTACTCTGGATGTTTAGTGGTAATTATGCATTTTGTTTAGAGTAATATCACCCATGTGGCATCGCGTTGTCACATAAAAAGGTTGGTATTAGAGCTCTAAGTTTGCTGAGTCTACAGGGACATATGACTAGGGTTTGTGTCTGTTCATATATATCCAACATATCTGATCGTAACTTCTATTTATGCAGAAGAAGAAGAACAAAAAAGATTTGTCTAGAGAACACAAAGAACATGTTGAAAGCAGTGTTGCTGCACCTAGAGGTGGTGTCAAGAGGCAAGAAAGCGTAGATGGAGTGCCTGAATGCCTCAATTCAACTTAACAACTGCTGTCAATCCCGCTTTCCTATCCATGCTTGGATAGTTCATGGCCATGATGACGCACATGGTGGATAGAATTCCCATGCCCCAAGCAAGGACAGTTGTCCCCAATGTGGAATATTTGGGTTCTGAGAAGACCTATGAGAGGTTAAGGCGTGTGGGGGTGATAGAGTACAATGGTATGACAGACCCAACAGAGACAGATATGTGGCTGACAGAGTTGGAGAAGACCTTTAAGATCCTCAATATCCATAAATAGGATAAGGTGAAGCATGCAATGTAACTTTTGAAGGGCAATGCTGGCCATTGATGAGCCATTGAGGAGGAGAAGAGGCATGGAGTGGTGATCAGTTGGGAGGAGTTTTGGTGGGAGTTTGTGAGCTGATACTTCTTGTAAGCCTATCTAGATGAGAAGATCTCATAGTTTGAGAAGATCTGATAGGGATCTATGATGATCAATGAGTACAAGGCCAAGTTCATGGATTTTCTAAGGTTTTTCCCACACATGGCTGCAACATATAAGGAGAGGATTAGATGTTTTGAGAAGAGTTTGAGCTTGGATTTGACAACTATGATATCAACTTTAGAGAATAGGAAATGGGTTGCCATGTTCGTGGAGTCTGAGAGGAGGATTGAACAGTCAGCTGTGGAGAAGCGTGAGGGGAATGCCAAGAAGAAACAGGAATAGTATCAGGGGCAATCCTATGTAGATTTTCATATGCCCATGTTCTCAACATCTTCTTCATAGCAGAGGTCAGTTGTTAAGTCACAATGTTCACCGAGTAAGGGCAGAGGTCGTAGCTTTCCATCGGTAGGAGCTCACGGTGTGGCGTCAATTTCAGTGATAGGATGTCTAGGCCGTAGTTTGACATGAGGACCTATTATAGGTGTGGACAACATTCAAGTGGACCTTATACTACTTGACATACATGGATTTGATGTGATCCTTCGAATGGATACTTTGGACAAGTACCAGGTGGTATTGGACTTTAGTTCTAAGGTGGCGACGTTCTTTGATGGTGATGTTTCATGGGTCTTACAAGGAGATAGGAAGATTCTTCCGACATGTTTGGTGTCAGCTATGATAGTGGAGAGGCTGATGAGGTAGGGTTGTGAGGCATTCTTGGCACACGTGGTGGATGCTAAGGTGAGGAGTCATAGTATTCAGGAGGTGCCCATTGTTTGTGAGTTTGAGGATGTATTTCTTGATGAGTTCCTCGGTGTTCCCCCACCTTAAGAGATTGATTTTGAGATCAATTTAGTTCCTAGTACACAATCGATAGCACAGTCACCGTACATGATGGCAAGAGTTGAGATGTAAGAGTTGAAGAAGCAGTTGTAGGAGTTGTTAGAGAAGGGGTTTATCAGACCGAGCACTTCCCCTTGGGGTGCCCTCGTGTTTGTTAAGAAGAAGGACTGATCCACGAGGTTATGCATTGACTACTGATAGTTGAACAAGGTGACGATCTAGAACAAGTATCCCTTACCACATATAGACAACATGTTTGATCAGCTGAGAGGAGTTGTAGTGTTCTTAAAGATAGACCTAAGGTCAGGATACCATCAGTTACAGATCAAGGCAAGTGACATACCCAAGTCAGCTTTTAGGACTAGGTATGGTAATTAAGAGTTCATGGTTTTGTCATTTGGGCTAACCGATGCACCGAAAACATTCATGGACTTGATGAACAAAGTGTTCTGGCCTTATTTTAGTCCATTCATGGTTGTGTTCATCAGTGATATTTTGATATATGGTGTGATTCTTCTCAAGTCCACACACTAACCAACTAAAGGTGTCTAGATGCAACCCTAAGGGAAAACACATGGGTCTCTCAAAATTTATATGTGAACCCAGTCCAACTCATAGGCTCAACTAATCACACATTCCCACAAGCGCACTGGGTCGTACTTTAGTATAGGCTAGTGGTAAGATTGGGGTTGATCCTCAGGGAGGGGGGGGTACTAGATCTAGGTTAGTGTTGGCTATGTTCCTAAATTGAAGATTAGGGTTTGCGGGTTTAAAGTTGGGTTTAGTTTGATTACACTACAATTGCAAGTAAGAAAGAGTAAGAAAGAACCTAAGTTAACAAAAGTCCTAGATTACTCTAAGCAAGTTAAGGCTATCAAACTAAGCAAGGCAAGCAGTTATACTAAAGCAAGGAGTTACATTACACTAGCAAGACAAGTTATCCACTAAGATGCAAGCTAAGCAATGAGACAAGCAAGAGACTAAGTTATCACAAGTTAACTAAATTACAACAAGCAAGCTCAAAGGAACCCTAACTACTTGAGCAAGAACTAACTATCCAAAACTAGGAAATTAGCAAAGAATTAACATGGGCAATTAACTACGCTAGCATTATTAAGTTAAGAGGGCAAAGGTGGATTTTAAGCGATATGATGGATAGGTGGGCCGTTTGGGAATGCAACTTGATATTAGTTGGGGGAAGGTCAACATAGCATGCAAATCTAACATTTACATCTAGATTACCAAACCAAACAACAAGGCAAGTGCTATTAGAATATACCTTATACTACTAGTTGGAGAACTAGGGTTAGGTGTAATTCTAGTAGGACTTGGCAAGTCTAGGTTTCTAGGGTAAGCAGTATTAGGGAAATTGAGAGACAAGGGTATGAATGAGAGTAGAGATGAGGGTATTTCACCTCATGTTACTTGCCATCTAGCCTTTAGGAAGCTCTAGGCAATTGCACCAATCACACTTACACTAGCTACTAAAATCTCACACTCACTTTTAGAAGAAGGGATATGTATGTAGGAACAAAGGGGGCTAGCTAGGGATTCACTAATTGGACCTAGGATCCATTCCTAAGATTGCCACATATATTCCAATTTCCCCTAGAAGCTAACTGTCATCAAGCATCACAAAATAAGCAATTTATGTTTAAAAGCACAAACCATGTGCACGATAATGGGAAATGAGATAGAAGCAAGAGGCAATCATCATAGAATGAAATTATGTTCATTACAAGTTATTTTCCCCCAACATGGTATCAAAGTCACATTTTAACCCCAAACAACCACCACTAGGTGCTTAGCTAGACATGCTCAAAGGAAAGATAAAAGAAATGAGAACAATGGGATAGGACTCCATGGAGCTCAAAGTAGATCCTCCTTCTTCACCTCTTAGTTGTTGTAGGATGACCTCCCTCCTCTAAGGTGGATCTTGGGCATGAAAATGAAGGGGATTATGGTAGAAAACCTAGAAAACTAGGTTTATATGGTGGAAATGAGGTGGAAATGGCGGGTAGAGAGCATAAATGCAAGGGTAGTGCAATGAATGCTCTAGAGTGGGTGGAGAGGAGTAATGGAAACTAAAGGGAGATAACCTTCATGCCATGGCCACCACCTATGTATATATAGGTGGTGGGGAAGTGCTAGGATAAGTAGGGACAAAGTGGGGAAATCAGTGGTGAAAATGGGTAGGTTTAGGTGGTCACCACGGCTGTGTTGAAGTGCCACAACTGTGGTGGGGGTTGCATGGCACAGTCGTAGGAAATGGAATGGCCAAGGTGGAAAGTGGAGTTGAAATGATAAGTTTGTATGGTGAAGGTAGGACATCTTTTATTTTCTTTTTGCTTTTCTATTTTCTTCTTTTCTTTTCTTTTGCCCTTAGTGAAGGTAGGGCATATGATAGATATAGTGAAGCGGGAAGATGTAGATATGGCCACCCCAAGCTTTTGGAGGTGGACGAGGCTAAATATGTGTACTAAGGCATCCTTTCATGAGGCAAAGAGGTATGAAGATGGTGAAAGAAGAGTCAGGTCAAAGAGGGGTCATTGGTGTAGTCCTCAACATAAAATCTCTTGCATGAAAACTAATCCAACACTTCATCAAATGATAGCACACCACATGATTGAACAACATGAGATCACATTTATTTCCTATGATTCCATAGGCTCTAACTGTTCATAGCTTGCTCAATTCACAATGCAACCAAGACATTCACAAACTTCAGAGAGGTGATGCACGTGTAGAAAGCCAATAATTAAGACAATATAGAAATAAACTCTAAAATGTGCCATGCATTTGTCAAAGATCAACATTTTCTGTTAAAAAATTGGAGATTAAGTTAAAACATACTTTTAGACAAGAACATCTAAATTTGGGCAAAATTGGCCAAAATGGTGCCAATTTGCAATAAATCACATCTAAACCTACATTTAGGGAATTTAAAATGTAAAACAACAAATCCTAATTTAAAACACACAAGAATTACCAAAATCTACATGAAAATGCAATGCATGACATGGAAGAGCAAAAAGAGCAAAAGTTTTGAATAATTACACAAAAATGCATGAAATTAAACTACATGTATGCATGCATGCTAGCAAGAAGAAATCTACACTAACAAGAGTGAAATCAAGCAATTCCAAAATGAGGTGGGATAGGTGTAAACAAAATGAGAGATAAAGACATGGTGGTGCATACCGCCCTACCACCCCAAACTTTTGAATCATGTTGTCCTCAATATAAAACTAAAGCTTAGGGCTAGTAGGGTGAAGATCATGGCTGGTGTTGTGAATCAAAGGGTAGGTCTCCCTATTGTGGCTGATCAGGCTGCTCTAACTGGTGCTGTTGAGGAGGTGGAGGTCCTGGATGGGCTGGGGGGAACTAGTAATAATTGCCCCAATAAGTGTCTTGAGGGGGAGTGTAGGTCTCCTGATATCCCAAAATACCACCCCAAAAACCTTCACCCCATTTGGGGTTTTGCTGTGCTTGCACATAGTGGTTATGGTACAAGTGATTGACTTGTTGATGTATTTATTGTTGGTCCTGCCACATGTACAGCTGGATGAGCTGCATGTCCTGTTGTGTCTTCTGGATGCCTTCAAGTTGTGCATGGATGGATGACGTATCATATGCAGTCACTGAAGTCTCCTGCAGCTAGGATGTTGCCTCATCCCTTCTTCTCACCCTTCAAGGCTGTCTTCTTTGCTCTCCTCCCTCTTCTTCTTGTTGTTGTGCATTTGACTCTACCATTTCTTCTTATGCAGTAGTGGAGTTGAAGTTTTCTCGGGGGTTGGCTTGCTCCCATCGCCATATCTCTTTGCGGAATAAGTCGGTTGGCCCCACACATGAGAGGAGTAGGCTAGCATGATAAGGCAGCTCAAAAGTTGTTGATTCCATGGATTTCACATTGTATATCTGCCTCTTATTTTTTTTATCATGATCATCTGAGAGCGAACAAGATACTTCAAATTGACAAATTGAGCTCCCCCGACCTCTTTAAGACCAGTAACATCAAAGCCTAGGGCTATAGTGATTGAGGTCACAATCCCTCCCATAACAAATAAAGTTTTGCTTTTGAAGGGGATTGTCCTCATGTGATCTATCAAAAGTGACCCTAGGTCAATGTGTAACTTCTTATGTGTTCCATGTAAAGCCAAGAGGTATTTTTGTGAAATACTGCCTTAATTATTGTATCTCCTCACAAATGTGTTGGCAAGGACATTCTGTACATATCTGAACAAGGGGTTGCCGATCAACATTGTCTTTGATTTGCGGTTGTGTACCCTGGTGTCCCTATCAAACTGTACCAGAATTTGTTGTAGTCCAAGTCAACCTCTCTCTCAATTAAGCCATCACTCATTTTGTTGACTTCTTCAGGATCCTTAGCAAAGATGCAGTTCAATTCATAAGCAGTCAACATGTGTACTTTGTTGAACATTACAAACTTGATGGCTTCCTCCCTTTGACCTTGATCTTCTCTAGTGTGGTGAAGAATTGCTAAGTTAACTCCACGTATGTGGTTTGTGCTGTGAAAAGAACCTTCTACAAACCAACTTGCTTCAACTTCCTTTCCACCTCTACTTTGATTCCCAGGACTTCAATTACCTTCTCACACCCATACCTTATAGAGATAACTCTCCTTGACATGCATTCAGGAAAAATACGTGTGATTTGCATCTTCCTCTGACCCGTGCCATATGAAGTTCCCTTGGGAACCTTACCAAACCCTTTCATCCTGTCTTCCTCCAAGTATGCCATAGTGTCATTTGGCTCAGAATCTATCTCCTCCTCAATAGTGTCATCATCATCTTACTCAACCTAGTAGGATCTTCACCCCAAGCTCATGTCAAGATTTAGCTGTACTCATTGCTGAAGGTATCACCATGGGTGATCCTCCTCTTCAATCACCAATGATTGCCTTGCTTGCGGTTACTGCTGTGGTCTCTCCCACAATGAGGAGGTAGAGTGGCATGCTGGCGTGGTCCGCGGAGGCAACCTTGATGAATATGGGGTTGCAGCCCCCTTGCCCCACTTTTGGCGGTTTGTGATCTCTGGGTCAACCTTGTCAATCATATCATCACGGTTCTCCTCCGATGCCTCCTCCTCCTCCCTATATGTCTCGTCTGTGATGTAGTGGTTGTCTAATGACCGGGTGCGGGATGCACTCACAGACGCGAGCAGTGGAGTGATTGGGAAATGGAATTTGATGCTGATGGAGTGTGGGATGGCATGGAGACTTGGGAAGAGTCTCTCTTGGTACGCACCTTGCCCCCGATGATCACCTCAAGGCTCTTTTGAACCCCTTCTTCACAACCTTGGTAATACCCTTCATTGTGTGGATATGGTGGTGGTGGTATGGCTATGATTTTCGGATTTTTGTGGAGGGGGCAAAATGGAGGTTGAGTGATGGGTGGAATAGGCTAGGATGGTTGCTTGGATGGTGGAGGATGGATTAGTTGAAGGTTTTGGGTGAAAATTGGTGGATTTTGGTGAGGATTTGTGTGGGGAGGCTGTAGGTGAGGTGGAGAATGAAAATGGAGATGGTGGCTATAGTGGTGGAGGTTTTGGGGTGGAAACAATAGAGGGTGAGGCGGTGGAGGTGTAGAAAGTGATTGGAGGTCGATTTGTTGGAGGATTTGGGTTGGAGATGCAAGATTGGCGGTGTTGGAGGCGGAGCACATTACCACAGCCGAGGGGGAGTCGAGAAAATGAGTTAGGAAGTGAAGGGGGTTGTGGTGTTTTGTGGGGTTTAAGTGAAAAATATGTGGGGTCGGGGCCCGCCACGACTGTGGTGGGGGTTTGGCAACACGGCCATGGTGACCCACCACGGCCATGGCGGGACCCGACCCCACATATTTTTCACTTAAACCCCACAAAACACCACAACCCCGTTCACTTCCTAACTCATTTGCTCAACTGCCCCTCGATTGTGGTGACGTGCTCCACCTCCAACACCTCCAATCTTGCATCTCCAGCCCAAATCCTCCAGCAACACGACCGTGGTGGGTGGGGGAGATAGTTGTAGATTGATGCTCGCCACAGTCACGACGGATGCCACATTCGTGGTGTGCTCCTCTTTCCTCAGTCGTGGTGGCCACCACGGCCATCTTTCCTTTATGGTGCCACGGCTGTGGTGGTGTTCACAACCTTGTTGTCCAGCATGGGCCACAACCGTTTTGAGCTCCACGGCTGTGGCCAATCCTTTACAAATTTGGTGATGTTATTGTAACTTTCTTGAGATTTTGTAATTAAATTACTGTAGCTGTTTTGATGCACCACAGCCGTGGTGGTTCTTCCTTCAGTACTTTGTCAATTCAACTTCAAAAACTTTGATGTTTTTGTAAAATGTTGGTTCTTTACCACATTTTAACTTCAACAACCATGCCCTGTAGTGCATCCGCCATAGGTGCTACACACTAGCTGATTTGACTCGACTAGATGCGCTGCATGAGTTTGGAACATAAGGTGGATTCACTTTTGATATTTATAAAACCTAACTTAACACCTACTCACACTAAAACAACTACACCCACAAGCACACGGGGTCGTGTCATAGTATAGGAAGGTGGCAAGTATAGGGTCGATCCTCAGGGAATAAAGGGGGCACTAGAGCTAGGTCAGTTTTGCTAGCTAGGTTCCTACTGCGGAGACTAGGGTTAAGGGTTTAAAGGTGATTTTGTTATTAAACTAGGTGAGCAAGAAAGCAATTACAGGCGAGAATGAAATCTAAGTTAATCCTAGACTAGATTAAGACTAAGTATATAAGAAAAGACTAAGCTAGGTATGAAAAGGTAATTTACACTAAGGCAAGCAAAAGAAAAGCACAAGAACAAGTATAGAGCTAAACTAGCAAGAACAAGGTAAAAACAAGGTAAGAAGCTAACTAAGCAGGAAAAGAGCTAACTAAGCTAACACTAGCTAAGCAAGACGAAAACTAGGGTTTTAGAGCAATTAATGAAGGTGTGGGTTGTTTAGGGGATGCACTTATCACTTAAGTTGGGGGTGACATATGAACATTATGATTCCATTTAGATTATCCAAACCAAACAACACGTTAGAGTCTAATGAATTGACCTAAGCTACTAACTGGCCATGGATATGCTAGGTTGAGTATAGGGGAACTAGTCCCTAACACCCCTACTACCCTTGCGAGGCTCAATTGGGTTAGGGATTAGTTTTAATTCAATTAGAGTCTAATAAAGTCTAGGTTTCTAGACTAGACACTCCTAGGGCAATTAAGGGCCGAGGGTAGTAATGGGGAGGTGAAATTAGGGCTTTGGACCCCAATTCCCCCGCATTCTAGCCTTGAGAAGGCTCCATGCTAATTGCACTAGAATTATCTATTCTAGCTACTCAGATCTCTCACTTAGGTTTAGGGAGATTTATTAGGATATAGGAAGATGGGAGGCAGCCTAGGGATCTAAGAATTGGATCTAGGGGCAAATCCCAAAATTCACACATATAAGCAATTTTCCTAAATTTCTAGGTGATTTCACACACAAACCAACAAGAAATTCATGGAGAATGAGATGAAAATAGAACATAATCATTAACAAATGGAATTATAAAGTTTACATGTCATTTTATCCCAACATGGTATCAAAGTAACAAAATTTCCCCCAAGCAGTCCACCAAAAGGGGCCTAGCTACTCATGGAAATGGAAAATACAAAAAGAAAGGAGAAAGAATGAGTAGAGGAGTGAAAAGCCATGATGAGATTGGTGAATACTCCTCCTTCTCCACCTCCTAGCAGATGTAGCTCGATCTCCCTCCTCGAAGGTAGGTGAATGGCATGGATGTATGGTGGAAAAGGGTGGAAGTGGAAGGAAAGTGGGTTTTGATGGTGGAATTTGGTGAAATGGAGGTAGAATGAGGTGGGAATGGGTGGATGACGAAATGGGGAGGATAGACTGGCTGTAGGGTAGCTAACCTTGTGCCCCATCTGCCACCTAATTATATATAGGTGTGGGGGAAACACTAGGTTAAGTAGGGGCAAAATGGGGAAAGCAGTGGGAAAATGGGTAGGTTTTGTGAGTAGCACGACCGTGGTGAGTAGGGGTGAGCATGGTCGTGGTGGGGTAGAACGATTGTGTGAATTAAAATGGTCAAATGTCAGGTTTGTGGTCATTTTTACACTGAAACTGGCATGGCCATGGTGGGTTGAGGGTAGCACGGCCGTGGTGATCCAAGTGATGGTGTTCGTGGTGTTGCATCACACCCATTTTGCTTGGGTGTAGCACAATCGTTTTGGCTCAGTTCACCACGTCCATTCTGTGTGGCACAACCGTGGTGATTTCATCTTGACTTGGGGGAAACTCTATTGATTTTTAAGTGACCTAGCATGACAGTTCTATGGTACCACGGCTGTGTTGGGTCCTGGATCAGCACTTTGACTTTGTTCCTTAGATTTTTTTGGACATCTTTGCTTCAATGGATCTTTGTCCACTAGGGGTAGGTTGAGGGAGCATCAGACTTCACTTTGGGCCTCCCCAAGGGTAGAGAAACCCTAGGATCACTCCTCTCTCTTTTCCATCAAGTGTGGTCCAAATGCCTAAAAAACATGCAAATAATGTCCATAAGTGCATTTTATACAAATAAGCATAATGGGAGAAATAACATGTAATCTAATAGGTACATATGTGATTGAAGAGCAATATGACACAAGATGAAGCCCTAAAATAGGGTTGAATCACCACCTCAAACTTAAAACATACTTGTCCTCAAGTATGATGCAACTCAATCTCTCTACAAAATTTTCACAAGCAAGAAATGACAAATGCAATGTAAAGAGTGATTATTAGTGAATAGGATCAATAGTGACTAAGTACATGCATTCCACCTCTCTCCTCTCCTACTTTCACAAACCAATCATTAAAAGAGCACATAGCATATGAACTTCAAACATAGTGCATAAAACACACATGCTATCCATATTTCTTTCATGTAGTTCCATGCAAACCATTTCATGATGGTGTTAATCAAGGATGACCAGGAGTGTTGTTTCACCTTCATGCTTTCAACCTTATGTTTCAAATCACACCAAATGACCCATGTGGCTACGAAAAAGGGCAAAATGAGCTAGGTTTGATATTTCCTAGCTCAATGGGTATAAAGATGGAAGAAAGGGTTGCGGTAAGATTTTGGAGTGCTATTACATACAACACTCATCTTTTCTTTATTTGAATGCTCTTAAACATGAGCATCCTTTTATTTTCTTTTTGATTTTTTTCTTTTTCTTTGACCTTGGAGTATATAGGGCATATGGTGATGAGAGTGAAGCGATGGGATGTAGATGTGGCCACCCCAAACTTTTAGAGGTGGCCACGGCTGATATGTGCACTTTGGCATCCTTTCATGAGGCGGAGGGGTAAGAAGATGGTGAGTGAAGAGTCAGGTCAAAAAGGGGCCATTGGCGTGATTCTCAACATAAGGCATCCTGCATGAAAATTAATCCAACACCTCATCCAACAATGTCACACCACATGAATGAATAACATGAAATTGATATTTCAATTAAGTGATTTCATAGGCACTAAGCGCTCATAGCTTGCCCAAATCACAATTCAACCAAATCATCCACAAACACAAGAGAGGTGATGCACATGTAAAAAGTCAAGAATTGATACCATTTAGCAACAAACAATGATAATTCACTTGCATTTGTCAAAGGTCATCATTTTAAATCCAAAAAGTAGAGATTGGGTTGAAACACACTTTTAGACGAGAAATTTCAAATTTGGGTAAAATTGGCCAAAACGGTGCCAAGTTGCCTTCAATCACATCTAAACCTATATTATTGAACTTAAAGCAGCAAATAAGCAAATCCTAGCTAAAACATGCAAAAATTACTGAAAATCTACATGATATGCAATGCATGGCAAAAAGAGCAATTTTTTTGAAAATTATGCAAAAAGCACAAAAAGTAAACTACATGGCATGTAGGTATGCAAAGCAGTAAACTCTAGGCTAAAGAAAGCAAAAGCCAACAAACATGGGAAAAACAACAAACAAAAAGTAAATAGAAGGTGAGATACAAAATGAGTGAAAATGGAACAAGGGCATACCGCCCTACCACCTCAAACTTTTGAATCATACTGTCCCCAACATGACACTAAAGTCTAGGATGATAGGGTAGACGATCATTGTAGTGGTGGTGGTGGGGGTTCTCCTCCCTGTCTGTAGTAGGCACCCTAGTAGTCTGACTGTGGGGGCGGATAACTGTCCTAAAAAGCTGCTAAAGAACTCCACCAGTCTTCACCCCACTGTGGGTTCCTCTGGGCCTGGGCATTCTTGAAATGGTAAAGATGGTTGACCTGGTAATGCATATGTTGATGGTCCAACCACATGGCATCCTGTGTCCACTGAAAGCCCTCCTGTGCCTGTAGTATCTTGTCATGCGTTGACTGAATGCCCTCCAACTGTGCATGAATGGTACCCATATCATATGCATTCATTGAGGGCTGTTGTGGCTCTGATGCCCATATCCTCTCCTCTCTCTGTCTCACTCGTCGTGTCGCTCTATCCTCCACCGCCCATCTTTGCTCAACTGCATGTGAGGGTTCTCCTAGACCCTCTATGAAAACCACCTCATGGATGCCATCTCCTCTGAAGTTCTCCTCCTCATACCTCCTCAATTTCTCTAGAAAATCCTGCGTGGGTCCATATTGTGCCATGAGGGGTGGAGTATGGTAGGGAAGCTCCAAAGGGACTCCTGGGTATGGTGGGTTGACTTGGTAGATGATCTTCTTCTCCACAACTGTGATCATGGAAGAGCGGGCCAAGTAATGCAAGTCAACCAACTTTCCTCCATCTGCCTTTGTGTAACCTATCACGTCATGTCCTAATGCAGTGGATATGGACGTCACAATCCCTCCCATTACAAATTGATTTGTGCTCTTAAAAGAGATTTTCCTCAGATTCTCAATAAGTAAAGCTCCCAGGTTCACATGCTTTTCCTTAGTCATCCAACCAAGTACAAAAAGATCATTCTTTATGCAGCTGCCTTAGTTCTCATACCTGCCAAAGATGGTGTTTGCTAACACCTTCTGAACATAGTGGAGGAATGGATTATGGATATCACTCATCTTGGATTTCCCCACTACAAAAGTAATCTAGCCGGTGAAGTATTTCCACATTGCCGGATATGTGGAACTGGAGTCATTCTCTATCTTTCCTCCATCTATGAGGGATGCCATCTCTTCACTTGGGGCAAAAATTTGATTCAGAAGCTTTGAGGTTATCTTCCACCTCTTGTCCCCAATCATCACTTTAATGGCATTCTTACCCTCATCAGTCATTTTCTCCAGTGCAGCAAAGAATTTTTGAGTCATCTCAATATACGACACTTACTGCAACGTTAAGATCTCAAATAATCCCATCTTCTCCACCAGGCCCTAGAAATAGGCGTAGAAGCCCATAGCTTCCATTGTTGCTTGGCACACATAGCGAGTTGCTATCACTTTGTGTGTCAAACACTCTAGGTGCTTAGGTTCATTTGCCCTGTCGGTAGTGACCTCGGGTTGTGGATGGGGGTGCTGTTGTGGTATCTCATTCTGCCGTACATCTGGCATCTCTTCATCCTCTTCCTCATCAAGTAAGAGATGCCGACGTGGTCGTGGTTGCGTCTTTGGCTGCAGCTGTGCTGTCGAAGAAACGGACGGCCGTGGTGCTGAAGCTAAAGGTCTCTTAGATGAGATAGAGGGCCGGGAAGCAGACGGTGGTGGTTGTGATGCTCTGAATGACGATAGTGTCCCCCACCGCGGTTGTGCGGAGGTCTCTTCCGTGATAGGATCCACCAAGGCATCCAATTTGACCTCTGTCAACCGGGGTTGTTGTTCCTTAATTTCCTTTGATAGGAGATGACACCCCTAGACTTCTCCACTGCTTTCCTTGTGAACTTCTTCATCATTGCTAAAAAAATGGAGGTAAAATTAACAAATTTCGAACTTCTCCAAAGAATGGGGCTATTGGGGCGGAATGGAGAGAAAATGGTGATTTTGTGGATGGAAATTGGTGGAATATGAATATTAAGGTAGTGGAGATGGTAGGGGAATGATTCGGAATGATTTGGGAGTGATTTAGTGAAGATTCAAGGGCTGGAGAAGGTGGGCGGAAGGTTGCACCGGCGCTAGGGCACGGGGCACGACCGTTCTATTCTTCGGAGAAATGAGCAAGTGACTTGGAATTTTGCAAAATTATGACTTAAGTTGCTGGAATCGGGCTGCGGCATGGCTGTGCTACGCAGCACGACCATGGTGGTGTCAGGTAGCATGGCCGTGCTGCCTTGCACGGCTATTCTGCCCTGATTCTATACTTAGTTGATTTTCTTGAATTCTTCTGATTTCCCTGTTGAAAGTGAGTGCACCACCACGACCGTTCTATGTCACCACGGCTGTGGTGGGCACTGTGACTGTAGTATGACACTCAAATCTTGTTCAAACATCAATACTTTGATTTCAAGTTGATCTTCCATTGATTCTTTGTCAAAATTTTGTCCATTCTTCTTCATTTCACTCTGTTCTCACATGCACATCTCAAAACTACACAAAAACTATCAAACACAAGTGTGTGTGTTTTCTTGGAAAAATGTAAAAACAAAGTAAAAGTAACAAAAATGTACGGTTGGGTCAAAAATTCCCAAACCTAGGTGGGTTGCCTCCCACAAGCGTTGAGTTTCTTGCCTTCAGCTAGGCTTCTTGGTGATTCTTCATTCATTCATCCGTTTGGAATTCTCATATGTCCATTCTTGCAAAACATGCATCCCTCCTATGCACTCAGTCCAGGTTCCTTGTCCCTTTCATCATAACAATCATTTCTTCACCTTGGTGTCCTCTCAAATTCCCATTTGGACTTGTGAAGTGATCATGTCCAATATCCCTATCTCGGACTCGCCGGGTTGGGGTCTTGTACATGCTGATGTTGATCTTCATGTCCACGAATGAGACTGTCATAGTGCCACTGCGCACATGAATGTTGGCATCAGCTATAGATAAGAACGACCTTCCCAAGATAATGGGAATCTTCCTATCCTCCGGCTCCATATCAAGTACAATGAAATATGCCGGGAACACCGTGCCTTTCTCTTTGTCTATCATCACCAAGACATCATCCACTCTACCCCTAGGCACTTTTATGGATCTATCCACCAACTGGAGAGTGCAATGTGCCAGCTTCAACTTTCCTAAACCCAACTCAACATAGACATTGTATGACATCAAATTCACACTAAATCCCAAATCAAGTAAGGACTTGTGTATGCGATGTCCCCCTATGTAACTAGGTATAAGTGGGGCTCCTGGGTCTTTTTCTCTTCACGGGAAGTGAATGTTGTATGATGGAGCACACTTGTTTAGTCAATCTCCCCTTCTTTGGAATCCTCCCCGTTGACCTTCTTTTCACAGTGCATAGGTTCTTGAGGAACTTGGCATATGAAGGGATTTGCTTGATAGCATCTAAAAGTGGAATGTTCACCTTCACTTGGCGAAACACCTCAAGAATATCAACATTGTGCTTTTGCCTCCTTTTCAATTCTGGTGGCTCATATAGTGCTTCTACGAATGGAGGATTACTAGTTTTTGCCATACTTGCATGAACATGAGGCGGAACACTAAGGATGGTAGGACCTGCAAAAGGGATATGTGGTGGATCACATAGAATCCCAAACTCAACATGTGATATCACAACATCATATTTAGCAATATCAATCACAGTATCACCACTTGGCTGCCTTTGCTTTGCTTTATCAACCTTTCTTTGACTTGCGGGCTGCTCAAGAGTTTTCCCACTCCTTAGATCTGTCACAACACTACCTTGCTCATGGTGGAGAGGGGGATCATGTTGTGGATGTGGAGGAGATGGAGGTGACACTTGGGGTTGAAATTAAGGTAGAGAAGAGAATTGAGGGGGAGGAGAGAATTGGGGTTGGAAAGTGAAATTTTGGGAAATTTGAGGTGAGGGAGGTGGTGGAGGAGTGTAAGGCTTGGAATATCTTTGGAAGGAGTGAATGGGATGTACTTGCATGGGGGTGGACTATAGAAAATGTGGGAGGAAGGCATAGGTCCACTTGCTTCATGGTGGCTCATGATGGGTTTTGAAGACAATTTTTCTTCTTGGAGAGCGATTATGGAAGATAGCTGCTCTATTCTCTCTTCTAACCTTGCAACATCTCTTTGAACATCATCAAATACTTTCAATCTAGAGAGAACCTCTTCCTCAAACCTTGAGCTATATGTGGGACTTTGTGGTTCCTGGTAGCTGTAGGAGTGAGGTGTCTTCTTTTCTTCTCCATAGAACTCAATAGAATTAACCGAATGACAAGGAGGTTTGGTCACTTAGTTTCTCATGAAGCTCACCATTTCACCAAATATTTTCATCAATTGTGGGCTTGAATCATCATGAGTTGGATATTTCACACCAAAAGATAGGTCACTGCCACTAACCATACTATAAGCTTTTATCCTTGAACTTTCTACCAAACTCTCAAACAAGGGCCATGTCTCCTCAGGTGGTTTAGCCATAAAAACTCCTCTACAAGAAGAGTCCATTGTAGCTTGACTTGCATGAGATAGACCAGAGTAGAAGGACTGAACTAGCTGCCAGATAGGGATCTCATGATGTAGACATTCTCTCAACATTTTTTGATATCTTTCCCAAGCCTCGTGGAATCGCTCATTGTCTATTTGACTGAAACTTGCTATGGCACGCCACATTTGTGTCAACTTTGCTATAGAGTAAAATTTCTACAAGAAAGCATTTTTCATCTCTCCCCAACTCATGATGTCCCTTCTTGAATCATACCACTCTTTGGCTTTGTCTTTGAGGGAGAAGGAGAACAAAGTCAACTTGATTGTATCATCACTTGTTGTCAGTGTCCTGAAGGTGGAGCATACTTCAAGATAGGAATCCAAGTGCTTGTAGGGTTCTCACTCTCCAAGCCGTAGAAGATGGGAAGGAGCCCAAGAAGACCTGGAGGGATAGAGAATTTCTCCCCGGGCATCTGATCAACCCTGCTAGCAAATGATGATTTGTGATTGCTAGGCATGAAGTAGTCTTGTAGTGGCTTGTGAAGTGCATTTTGGCCTTCCATCTTGTCTTCTTAGAATGTCTTGCCACATACACAAAGCACAACCAAACAAAAGAGAACAAGTTAGTAAACCAATATACACAAAGAATGCAAAGAATGATCAATACATAATAGCAATGATGAGGGCAGTAGGAAAAGTCAAAGCAAAACTAACTAGCTAGTCCGAGCGCCTTTTTCCCTGACAACGGCGCCAGAAAGCTTGGTGCATCTGCCAGAGTTACTACACACTAGCCGATTTGACTCGACTAGATGCGCCCCATGAGATCAGAACACAAGGTGGATTCACTTTCGATATTTATAAAACCTAACTTGACACCTACTCACACTAAAACAACTACACCTGCAAGTGCACCGGGTTGTGTCGTAGTATAGGGAGGTGGCAAGTATAGGGTCGATCCTCAGGGAGAAAAGGGGGCACTAGAGCTAGGTCGATTTTTCTAGGTTCCTACTATAGAGACTAGAGTTAAGGGTTTAAAGGTGATTTTGTTGTTAAACTAGGTGAGCAAGAAAGCAATTAAGGGTGAGAATGAAATCTAAGTTAACCCTAGACTAGATTAAGACTAAGTATGCAAGAAAAGACTAAGCTAGATATGAAAACAAAATTTACACTAAGGCAAGCAAAAGAAAAGCACAAGAGCAAATAAAGATCTAAACTAGCAAGAACAGGGTAAGAACATGGGAAGAAGCTAACTAAGCAGGAAAAGAGCTAACTAAGCTAATACTAGCTAAGCAAGATGAAAATTACGGTTTTAAAGCAATTAATGAAGGTGTGGGCTGTTTAGGAGATGCACTTATCAGTTAAGTTGGGGGTGACATATGAACAATATGATTCCATTTAGATTATCCAAACCAAACAACATGTTAGAGTCTAATGAATTAACCTAAGCTACTAACTGGCCATGTATATGCTAGGTTGTGTATAGGGGAACTAGTCCCTAACACCCCCTACTACCCTTGCGAGGCTCAATTGGGTTAGGGATTATGTTTAATTCAATTAGAGTCTAATCAAGTCTAGGTTTCTAGACTAGACACTCCTAGGGCAATTAGGGGCTGAGGGTAGTAATGGGGAGGTGAAATTAGGGCTTTGGACCCCAATTCCCCCACATTCTAGCCTTGAGAAGGCTCCATGCTAATTGCACTAGAATTATCTAATCTAGCTACTCAGATCTCTCACTTAGGTTTAGGGAGATTGATTAGGATATAGGAAGATGGGAGGTAGCCTAGGGATCCAAGAATTAGACCTAGGGGTAAATCCCAAAATTCACATATATAAGTAATTTTCCTAAATTCCTAGGTGATTTCACACACAAACCAATAAGCAATTCATGGAGAATGAGATGCAAATAGAACATAATCATTAAAAAATGGAATTACAAAGTTTACATGTCATTTCCCCCCAACATGGTATCAAAGTAACATAATTTCCCCCAAACAGCCCACCAAAAGGGGCCTAGCTACTCATGGAAATGGAAAATACAAAAAGAAAGGAGAAAGAATGAGTAGAGGAGTGAAAAACCATGATGATCTCGGTGAAGACTCCTCCTTCTCCACCTCCTAGAAGATGTAACTCGGTCTCCCTCCTCCAAGGTAGGTGAATGGCATGGATGTATGGTGGAAAAGGGTGGAAATGGAAGGAAAGTGGGGTTTTGATGGTGGAATTTGGTGAAATGGAGGTGGAATGAGGTGGGAATGGATGGAGGACAAAATGGGGAGGCTAGAGTGGCTGTAGGGTAGCTAGCCTCGTTCCCCAACTGCCACCTATGTATATATAGGTGTGGGGGAAGCACTATGTTAAGTAGGGGAAAATGGGTAGGTTTTGTGAGTAGCACGACCGTGGTGAGTAGGGGTGAACATGATCGTGGTGGGGTAGAATGATCGTCTGAATTAAAATGGTCAATTGTTGGGATGGTGGTCCTTTTTGCACTGAAACTGGCACGACCGTGGTGGGTTGAGGGTAGCACGGCCGTGTTGGGTGGCACGGTCGTGGTGTTGCGCCACACCTGTTCTACTTTGCTGTAGCACGGTCATGTTGTGCAGCACGGTCATTCTGGCTCAGTTCACCATGACCATTCTATGTGGCACATCCTTGGTGATTTTAGCTTGACTTGGGGGGGACTCTGTTGATTTGCAAGTGACCTAGCATGGCCGTTCAGTGGTACCACAGCCGTGCTAGGTCCTGGATCATCACTTTGACTCTGTTCTTTGGATTTTCTTGGACATGTTTGCTTCAATGGATCTTTGGCCACTAGGGGTTGGTTGAGGGAGCGTCAAACTTCACTTTGGGCCTCCCCAAGGGTAGAGAAACCCTAGGATCACTCCTTCTCTCTCTCTTCCATCAAGTGTGGTCCAAATGCCTGAAAAACATGCAAATAATGTCCATAAGTGCATTTTACACAATTAAGCATATTGGGAGAAATAACATGTAATCTAACAGGTACAGATGTGATTGAAGAGCAATATGACACAAGATGAAGCCCTAAAATAGGGCTGAATCACCACTAGAAAGCTTGGTGCATCCGCTAGAGGTGCTACACACTAGCCGATTTGATTCGACTAGATGTGCCCCACGAGATCGGAACACAAGGTGGATTCACTTTCGATATTTATAAAACCTAACTTAACACCTACTCACACTAAAACAACTACACCCGCAAGTACACGGGGTCGTGTCATAGTATAGAAAGGTGGCAAGTATAGGGTCGATCCTCAGGGAGAAAAGGGGTAGTAGAGCTAGGTCAGTTTTGCTAGGTTCCTACTACGTAGACTCAGGTTAAGGGTTTAAAGGTGATTTTGTTGTTATACTAGGTGAGCAAGAAAGCAATTAAAGGCGAGAATGAAATCTATGTTAACCCTAGACTAGATTAAGACTAAGTATGCAAGAAAAGACTAAGCTAGGTATGAAAAGGCAATTTACACTAAGGTAAGCAAAAGAAAAGCACAAGAGCGAGTAAAGAGCTAAACTAGCAAGAACAAGGTAAAAATAGGGCAAGAAGCTAACTAAGCAGGAAAAGAGCTAACTAAGCTAACACTAGCTAAGCAAGATGAAAACTAGGGTTTTAGAGCAATTAATGAAGGTGTGGGCTGTTTAGGGGATGCACTTATCACTCAAGTTGGGGGTGACATATGAACAATATGATTCCATTTAGATTATCCAAACTAAACAACAAGTTAGAGTCTAATGAATTAACCTAAGTTACTAACTAGCCATGGATATGCTAGGTTGTGTATAGGGGAACTAGTCTCTAACACCCCCTACTACCCTTACGAGGCTCAATTGGGTTAGGGATTAGGTTTAATTCAATTAGAGTCTAATCAAGTCTAGGTTTCTAGACTAGACACTCCTAGGGCAATCAGGGGCCAAGGGTAGTAATGGGGAGGTGAAATTAGGGCTTTGGACCCCAATTCCCCCGCATTCTAGCCTTGAGAAGGCTCCATGCTAATTGCACTAGAATTATCTAATCTAGTTGACTCAGATCTCTCACTTAGGTTTAGGGAGATTTATTAGGATATAGGAAGATGGGAGGCAGCCTAGGGATCAAAGAATTGGACCTTGGGGCAAATCCCAAAAATCACATATATAAGCAATTTTCCTAAATTCCTAGGTGATTTCACACACAAATCAATAAGAAATTAACGGAGAATGAGATGCAAATAGAACATAATCATTAACAAATGGAATTACAAAGTTTGCATGTCATTTTCCCCCAACATGGTATCAAAGTAACATAATTTCCCCCAAACAACCCACCAAAAGGGGCCTCACTACTCATGGAAATGGAAAATACATATAGAAAGGAGAAAGAATGAGTAGAGGAGTGAAAAGCCATGATGAGCTCGGTGAAGACTCCTCCTTCTCCACCTCCTAGCAGATGTAGCTCGATCTCCCTCATCCAAGGTAGGTGAATGGCATGTATGTATGGTGGAAAAGGGTGGACATGGAAGGAAAGTGGGGTTTTGATGGTGGAATTTGGTGAAATGGAGGTGGAATGAGGTGGGAATGGATGGAGGACGAAATGGGGAAGCTAGAGTGGATGCAGGGTAGCTAACCTCATGCCCCAGCCACCACCTAGGTATATATAGGTGTGGGGGAAGTACTAGGTTAAGTAGAGGCAAAATGCGGAAAGTAGTGGGAAAATGGGTAGGTTTTGTAAGTAGCACAGCCGGGGTGAATCACCATAGCCGTGGTGAGTAGGGGTGAGAATGGTCGTGGTGGGGTAGAACGATCATGTGATTTAAAATGGTCAAATGTCAGGTTGGTGGTCATTTTTGCACTGAAATTGGCACGACCGTGGTGGGTTGAGGGTAGCACGGCCATGCTGGGTGGCACAACCATGGTGAGCCAGGTGATGGTGGTTGTGGTGTTGTGCCATGCCTGTTTTGCTTTGCTATAGCACGGCCGTGCTATGCAGCACGGTCGTTCTGGCTCAGTTCACCATGGCCATTCTGTATGGCACGACTGTGGTGATTTTAGCTTGACTTGGGGGGGACTTTGTTTATTTGCAAGTGACCTAGCATGGCCGTTCTGTGGTACCACGGTTGTGCTGGGTCCAAGATTAGCATATTGACTTTGTTCTTTGGATTTTCTTGGACATCTTTGCTTCCATGTATCTTTGGCCACTAGGGTTAGGTTGTGGGAACATCAGACTTCACTTTGGTCCTCCCCAAGGGTAGAGAAACCCTAGGATCACTCCTTCTCTCTCTCTCTCTCTTCCATCAAGTGTGGTCCAAATGCCTGAAAAACATGCAAATAATGTCAATAAGTGCATTTTACACAAATTAGAATATTGGGAGAAATAACATGTAATCTAACATGTACAAATGTGATTGAAGAGCAATATGACACAAGATGAAGCCCTAAAATAGGGTTCAATCACCACCAGAAAGCTTGGTGCGTCTGCCAGAGGTGCTACACACTAGCAGATTTGACTCGACTAAATGCGCCCCACGAGATCGGAACACAAGGTGGATTCACTTTCGATATTTATAAAACCTAACTTAACACCTACTCACACTAAAATAACTACACCTGCAAGCGCACGGGGTCGTGTTGTAGTATAGAAAGGTGGCAAGTATAGGGTCGATCCTCAGGGAGAAAAGGGGGCACTAG
Organism: Alisma plantago-aquatica; assembly: GCA_963693085.1. Classification (NCBI taxonomy): domain Eukaryota; kingdom Viridiplantae; phylum Streptophyta; class Magnoliopsida; order Alismatales; family Alismataceae; genus Alisma; species Alisma plantago-aquatica. The sequence continues at coordinate 957,939,539 of OY856409.1, forward strand.
AGCTAGGTTGCTAGGTTCCTACTGTGGAGACTAGGGTTAAGGGTTTAAAGGTGATTTTGTTGTTAAACTAGGTGAGCAAGAAAGTAATTAAAGGCGAGAATGAAATCTAAGTTAACCTAGACTAGATTAAGACTAAGTATGCAAGAAAATACTAAGCTAGGTATGAAAAGGCAATTTACACTAAGGCAAGCAAAAGAAAAGCACAAGAGAGAGTAAAGATCTAAACTAGAAAGAACAAGGTAAAAACATGGCAAGAAGCTAACTAAGTAGGAAAAGAGCTAACTAAGCTAACACTAGCTAAGCAAGATGAAAACTAGGGTTTTAGAGAAATTAATGAAGGTGTGGGCTATTTAGGGGATGCACTTATCACTTAAGTTGGGGGTGACATATGAACATTATGATTGCATTTAGATTATCCAAACCAAACAATAGGTTAGAGTCTAATGAATTAACCTAAGCTACTAACTGTCCATGGATATGCTAGGTTGTGTATATGGGAACTAGTCCCTAACACCCCCTACTACCCTTGTGAGGCTCAATTGGGTTAGGGATTAGGTTTAATTCAATTAGAGTCTAATCAAGTCTAGGTTTCTAGACTAGACACTCCTAGGGAAATTAGGGGCCGAGGGTAGTAATGGGGAGGTGAAACTAGGGCTTTGGACCCCAATTCCCCCGCATTCTAGTTTTGAGAAGGCTCCATGCTAATTGCACTATAATTATCTAATCTAGCTACTCAGATCGCTCACTTAGGTTTAGGGAGATTGATTAGGATATAGGAAGATGGGAGGCAACCTAGGGATCCAAGAATTGGTCCTTGGGGCAAACCCAAAATTCACATATATAAGCAATTTTCCTAAATTCCTAGGTGATTTCACACACAAACCAACAAGCAATTAATGGAGAATGAGATGTAAATAGAACATAATAATTAATAAATGGAATTAAAAACTTTACATGTCATTTCCCCCAACATGGTCTCAAAGTAACATACTTTCCCCCAAACAACCCACCAAAAGGGGCCTAGCTACTCATGGAAATGGAAAATACAAAAAGAAAGGACAAAAGAATGAGTAGAGGAGTGAAAAGCCATGATGAACTCAATTATGACTCCTCCTTCTCCACCTTCTAGTAGCTGTAGCTCAATCACCCTCCTCCAAGGTAGGTGAATGGCATGTATGTATGGTGGAAAAGGGTGGAAATGGAAGGAAAGTGGGGTTTTGATGGTAGAAATTGGTGAAATGGAGGTGGAATGAGGTGGGAATGGATGGAGGATGAAATGGTAAGGATAGAGTGGCTGTAGGGTAGCTAACCTCATGTCCCAGCTGCCACCTAGGTATATATAGGTGTGGGGGAAGCACTAGGTTAAATAGGGGCAAAATGGGGACATTAGTGAAAAAATGGGTAGGTTTTGTGAGTAGTACGGCTGTGGTGAATCACCACGACTGTGGTGAGTAGGGGTGAGCACGGTCGTGGTGGGTTAGAACGATCGTGTGAATTAAAATGATTGAATGTCAGTTGGTGGTCATTTTTGCACTGAAACTGGCACGGCCGTGGTGGGTTGAGGGTAGAACGGCCTTGCTGGGTGGCACGGCCGTGGTGAGCCAGGTAATGGTGGTCGTGGTGTTGCGCCACACCCATTCTGGTTCGCTGTAGCACGACCGTGCTGTGCAGCATGGTCGTTCTGGCTCAGTTCACCATGACCATTCTCTGTGGCACGACCATGGTGATTTCAGCTTGACTTGGGGGTGACTCTGTTGATTTATAAGTGACCTAGCATGGCCGTTCTGTGGTACCATGGCCGTGTTGGGTCCTGGATCAGCACTTTGACTTTGTTATTTGGATTTTCTTGGAAATATTTTCTTCAATGGATCTTTGGCCACTAGGGGTAGGTTGAGGGAGAATAAAACTTTACTTTGGGCCTCCCCAAGGGTAGAGAAACCCTATGATCACTCCTTCTCCCTCTCTTCCATCAAGTGTGGTCCAAATGCCTAAAAACATGTAAATAATGTCCATAAGTGCATTTCACACAAATAAGCATATTGGGAGAAATAACATGTAATCTAACAGATACAAATGTGATTGAAGAGCAATATGACACAAGATGAAGCCCGAAAATAGGGCTGAATCACCACCAGAAAGCTTGGTGTGTCCGCTAGAGGTGCTACACACTAGCCAATTTTACTCGACTAGATGCACCTCATGAGATCGAAACACAAGGTGGATTCACTTTCGATATTTATAAAACCTAATTTAACACCCACTCACATTAAAACAACTACACCCACAAGCACACATGGTCATGTCGTAGTATAGGAAGGTGGCAAGTATAGGGTCGATTCTTAGGGAGAAAAGGGGGCACTAGAGCTAGGTCGGTTTTGCTAGGTTCCTACTCTGAAGACTAGGGTTAAGGGTTTAAAGGTGATTTTGTTGTTAAACTAGGTGAGCAAGAAAGCAATTAAAGGCGAGAATGAAATCTAAGCCAACCCTAGACTAGATTAAGACCAAATATGCAAGAAAAGACTAAGCTAGGTATTAAAAGGCAATTTACACTAAGGCAAACAAAAGAAAAGCACAAGAGTGAGTAAAGGGCTAAACTAGAAAGAACAAGGTAAAAATAGGGCAAGAAGCTAACTAAGCAGGAAAAGAGCTAACTAAGCTAACACTAGCTAAGAAAGTTGAAAACTAGGGTTTTAGAGCAATTAATGAAGGTGTGGGCTATTTAGGAGATGCACTTATCACTTAAGTTGGGGGTGACATATGAACATTATGATTCCATTTAGATTATCCAAACCAAACAATAGGTTAGAGTCTAATGAATTAACCTAAGCTACTAACTGGCCATGGATATGCTAGGTTGTGTATAGGGGATCTAGTCCCTAAGACCCCTACTACCCTTGCGAGGCTCAATTGGGTCAGGGATTAGGTTTAATTCAATTAGAGTCTAATCAAGTCTAGGTTTCTAGACTAGACACTCCTAGGGAAATTAGGAGCCGAGGGTAGTAATGGGGAGGTGAAATTAGGGCTTTGGACCCCAATTCCCCTGCATTCTAGCCTTGAGAAGGCTCCATGCTAATTGCACTAGAATTATCTAATCTACCTACTCAGATCTCTCACTTAGGTTTAGGGAGATTGATTAGGATATAGGAAGATGGGAGGCAGCCTAGGGATTCAAGAATTTGACCTAGGGGCAAATCCCAAAATTCACATATATAAGCAATTTTCCTAAATTCTTATGTGATTTCACACACAAACCAACATGCAATTAATGGAGAATGAGATGAAAATAGAAAATAATCATTAAAAAATGGAATTACAAAGTTTACATGTCATTTTCCTCTAACATGGTATCAAAGTAACATAATTTCCCCCAAACAGCCCGCCAAAAGGGGCATATCTACTCATGGAAATGATAAATACAAAAAGAAAGGAGAAAGAATGATTAGAGGAGTGAAAAACCATGATGAGCTTGGTGAAGACTACTCCTTCTCCACCTCCTAACAGCTGTAGCTTGATATCCCTCCTCTAAGGTAGGTGAATGGCATGGATGTATGGTGGAAAAGGGTGGAAATGGAAGGAAAGTGGGGTTTTGATGGTGGAATTTGGTGAAATGGAGGTGGAATGAGGTGGGAATGGATGGATGATGAAATGGGGGTGGCTAGAGTGGCTGTAGGGTAGCTAACCTCGTGCCCCAACCGCCACCTAGGTATATATAGGTGTGGGGGAAGCCTAGGTTAAGTAGGGGTAAAATGGGGAAAGTTGTGGAAAAACGGGTAGGTTTTGTGAGTAGCACGACCGTGGTGAATCACCACGGTCGTGGTGAGTAGGGGTGAGCACAGTCGTGGTGGGGTAGAACGATCGTGTGAATTAAGATGGTCAACTGTCAGGTTGGTGGTCATTTTTGCACTGAATTTGGCACGCCCATGATGGTCACCATGGCCGTGGTGGGTTGAGGGTAGCACGGCCATGCTGGGTGGCATGACCGTGGTGAGCCAGGTGATGGTGGCCATGGTGTTGTGCCACACCCGTTCTACTTTGCTGTAGCACAGTCGTTCTGGCTTAGTTCACCACAGCCATTCTGTGTGGCATGGTCGTGGTGATTTCAGCTTGACTTGGGGGCAACTCTGTTGATTTGCAAGTGACCTAGCACGGCCGTTCTGTGGTACCACGGTCGTGTTGGGTCCTGGATCAGCTCTTTGACTTTATTCTTTGGATTTTCTTTGACCTCTTTGCTTTAATAGATCTTTGGCCACTAGGGGTAGGTTGAGGGAGCATCAGACTTCACTTTAGGCCTCCCAAAAGGTAGAGAAACCATAGGATTACTCCTTCTCTCTCTTCCATCAAACGTGGTCCAAATGCCTAAAAAGTATGCAAATAATGTCCATAAGTGCATTTTACACAAATAATCATATTGGGAGAAATAACATGTTATCTAACAGGTACAAATGTGATTGAAGAGCAATATGACACAAGATGAAGCCCTAAAATAGGGTTGAATCACCACCAGAAAGCTTGGTGTGTCCGCCAGAGGTGCTACACACTAGCCGATTTGACTCGACTAGATGCGCCCCATGAGATTGGAACACAAAGTGGATTTACTTTCAATATTTATAAAACCAAACTTAACACCTACTAATGCTAAAACCACTACACCCGCAAGCGCACGGGGTCATGTCATAGTATAGGAAGGTGGTAAGTATAGGGTCGATCCTCAAGAAGAAAAGGGGGCACTAGAGCTAGGTCGGTTTTGCTAGGTTCCTACTATAGAGACTAGGGTTAAGGGTATAAAGGTGATTTTGTTGTTAAACTAGGTGAGCAAGAAAGCAATTAAAGGTGAGAATGAAATCTAAGTTAACCCTACACTAGACTAAGACTAAGTATGCAAGAAAAGACTATGCTAGGTATGAAAATGCAATTTACATTAAGGCAAGCAAAGGAAAAGCACAAGAGCGAGTAAAGAGATAAACTAGCAAGAATAAGGTAAAAATAGGGCAAGAAGCTAACTAAGCAGGAAAAGAGCTAACTAAGCTAACACTAGCTAAGCAATATGAAAACTAGGGTTTTACAACAATTAATGAAGGTGTGGATTGTTTAGGGGATGCACTTATCACTAAAGTCGGGGGTGACATATGAACATTATGATTCTATTTAGATTATCCAAACCAAACAACATGTTAGAGTCTAATGAATTAACCTAAGCTACTAACTGGCAATGGATATGCTAGGTTGTGTATAGGGGAACTAGTCCCTAACACCCCCTACTACCCCTGCGAGGTTCAATTGGGTTAGGGATTAGGTTTAATTCAATTCGAGTCTAATCAAGTCTAGGTTTCTAGACTAGACACTCCTAGGGAAATCAGGGGCCGATGGTAGTAATGGGGAGGTGAAGTTAGGGCTTTGGACCCCAATTCCCCCGCATTCTAGCCTTGAGAAGCTCCATGCTAATTGCACTAGAATTATCTAATCTAGATACTCAGATCTCTCACTTAGGTTTAGGGAGATTAATTAGGATATAGGAAGATGGGAGGCAGCCTAGGGAACCAAGAATTGGACCTAGGGGCGAATCCCAAAATTCACATATATAAGCAATTTTCTTAAATTCCTAGGTGATTTCACACACAAACCAACAAGAAATTCATGGAGAATGAGATGAAAATAGAACATAATCATTAACAAATGGAATTACAAAGTTTACATGTCATTTTCCCCCAACATCATATCAAAGTAACATAATTCCCCCCAAACAGCCCACCAAAAGGGGCATAGCTACTCATGGAAATGGAAAATACAAAAAGAAAGGAGAAAGAATGAGTAGAGGAGTGAAAAGCCATGATGAGCTCGGTGAAGACTCCTCCTTATCCACCTCCTAGCACCTATAGCTCGATCTCCCTCCTCCAAGGTAGGTGATTGGCATGGATGTATGGTGGAAAAGGAAGGAAAGTGGGGTTTTGATGGTGGAATTTGGTGAAATGGAGGTGGAATGAGGTGGGAATGGATGGAGGATGAAATGGGGAGGCTAGAGTGGTTGTAGGGTAGCTAACCTCATGCACCAGCTGCCACCTAGGTATATATAGGTGTGGGGGAATGACTAGGTTAAGTAGGGCAAAATGGGGAAAGCAGTGAAAAAATAGGTAGGTTTTGTGAGTAGCACGACCGTGGTGAGTAGGGGTGAGCATGGCCGTAGTGGGGTAGAACGATCGTGTGAATTAAAATGGTCAAATGTTAGGTTGGTCGTCATTTTTCACTGAAACTGGCACGACCATGGTGGGTTGAGCATAGCACGGCCGTGCTAGGTGGCACGACCATGGTGAGCCAGGTGATAGTGGCCGTGGTGTTGCGCCACACCCATTCTGCTTTGATGTGCCACGACCGTACTGTGCAACACGGTCATTCTGGCTCAGTTCACCACAGCCATTCTGTGTGACACGGCTGTGGTGATTTTAGCTTGACTTGGGGGGCAACTATGTTGATTTGTAAGTGACGTAGCATGACCGTTCTATTGTACCATGGTTGTGCTGGGTCATGGATCAACACTTTGACTTTGTTCTTTGGATTTTCTTGGACATCTTTGCTTCAATGGATCTTTGGCCACTAGGGGTAGGTTCAGGGAGCATCAGACTTCACTTTGGGCCTCCCCAAGGGTAGATAAACCCTAGGATCACTCCTTCTCTCTCTATTCCATCAAGTGTGGTCCAAATGCCTGAAAAACATGCAAATAATATCCATAAGTGCATTTTGCACAGATAAGCATATTTGGAGAAATAACATGTAATCTAATAGGTACATATGTGATTGAAGAGCAATATGACATAAGATGAAGCCCTAAAATAGGGCTGAATCACCACCAGAAAGCTTGGTGCATCCCTATAGGTGCTACACACTAGCCGATTTGACTCTACTAGATGCGCCCACAAGATCGGAACACAAGGTGGATTCACTTTTGATATTTATAAAACCTAACTTAACACCTACTCACACTAAAACAACTACACCCGCAAGCACACGGGGTCGTGTCATAGTATAGGAAGGTGACAAGTATAGGGTCGATCCTCAGGGAGAAAAGGGGGTACTAGAGCTAGGTTCCTACTACAGAGACTAGGGTTAAGGGTTTAAAGGTGATTTTGTTGTTATACTAGGTGAGCAAGAAAGCAATTAAAGGCGAGAATGAAATCTAAGTTAACCCTAGACTAGATTAAGACTAAGTATGCAAGAAAAGACTAAGCTAGGTATGAAAGGGCAATTTACACTAAGGCAAGCAAAAGAAAAGCACAAGAGCGAGTAAAGAGCTAAGCTAGAAAGAACAATGTAAAAATAGGGCAAGAAGCTAACTAAGAAGGAAAAGAGCTAACTAAGCTAACACTAGCTAAGCAAGATGAAAACTAGGGTTTTAGAGCAATTAATGAAGGTGTGGGTTGTTTAGGGGATGCACTTATCAATTAAGTTGGAGGTGACAAATGAAAATTATGATTCCATTTAGATTATCCAAACCAAACAATAGGTTAGAGTCTAATGAATTAACCTAAGCTACTAACTGGTTATGGATATGCTAGGTTGTGTATAGGGGAACTAGTCCCTAAAACCCCCTACTACCCTTGCGAGGCTCAATTGGGTTAGGGATTAGGTTTAATTCAATTAGAGTCTAATAAAGTCTAGGTTTCTAGACTAGACACTCCTAGGGAAATTAGGGGTCGAGGGTAGTAATGGGGAGGAGAAATTAAGGCTTTGGACCCCAATTCCCCCGCATTCTAGCCTTGAGAAGGCTCCATGCCTATTGTACTAGAATGATCTAATCTAGCTACTCATATCTCTCACTTAGGTAGGGAGATTGATTAGGATATAGGAAGATGGGAGGCAGCCTAGGGATCCAAGAATTGGACCTAGGGGCAAATCCCAAAATTCACATATATAAGCAATTTCCCTAAATTCCTATGTGATTTCACACACAAACCAACAAGCAATTCATGGAGAATGAGATGCAAATAGAAAATAATCATTAACAAATGGAATTTCAAAGTTTACATGTCATTTTCCCCCAACATGGTACCAAAGTAACATAATTTTCCCCAAATAGCCCACCAAAAGGGGCCTAGCTACTCATGGAAATGGGAAATACAAAAAGAAAGGAGAAAGAATGAGTAGAGGAGTGAAAAGCCATGATGAGCTCAGTGAAGACTCCTCCTTCTCCACCTCCTAGCAGTTGTATCTCGATCTCCCTCCTCTAAGGTAGGTGAATGACATGGATGTATGGTGGAAAAGGGTGGAAATGGAAGGAAAGTGGGGTTTTGATGGTGGAATTTAGTGAAATGGAGGTGGAATGAGGTGGGAATGGATGGAGGACAAAATGGGGAGGCTAGAGTGGTTGTAGGGTAGCTAATCTCATGCCCCAGCTGATAACCTCCCATTTTGTGATGTTATCTTTCTAGTTTTTCTTAATTTTCATTACTCTTTCTTAGATAAATTAGATATAATCCTTAACTTTCTATGTTATTATGAATTCACCATTAAACTAACATTTACCCTTTTCTTCTTACAGAAAAACCCAAAAAAATTGCAAAAACCCTAAACGGTCCCAAGATCGAATGAACTCAAACGGTCCCAAGACCGAATGAAGTCCAAACGGTCCCAAGATAGAATAAACTCAAACGATCCCAAGACCGAATAAAGGCAAACAGTCCCAAGACCGAATGAAGTCCAAATGGTCCCAAGACCGAATAAAGGCAAACAGTTTAGAAACCGAATGAAGGCAAACGGTCCCAAGACCGTATGAACTCAAACAGTTCCAAGACCGAATAAAAGCAAACGGTCTGGAGACCGCATGAAGTCAAACGGTCCCGAGACTGTATGAAGCCAAACGGTCCCGAGACCATTTGAAGCCAAATGGTCCCCAAACCGTTAAAGACCCAAACGGTCCCAAGATCGTTTGGGACTCCTTGGAATCTTATAAATAGAACTGAAGGAGTTCTCATTAGGCATCGAATTCTTGGATGCCCAAAGGCTACCCCAACCATTCCAGAGCTGTTTCATCTTCCATCCTCCGCCCCAAGGCTACCGGTCCAAGATCCACACTTCATCCTCAAGTTGCTTTCTCTCTCTCATCGACATAGAAGGTGGGAAGTGAAGAAGTCTTCATCAAGTCAACCAAGTGGTGTGAAGATAGTTGCTTTCTACCCCAAGGGGTCGACCTTCCTCCCTCCTACGTGGAGATGATGCTTTCTCTCTCTCTTCCTGCCTCCTTATTTGTTCTTGCCATGAGCGAGTAGTTCCATACACTAGGGTGCGGGGAGTAGCCCCGCTACCCATGTTTTCATTTCATACATTGTAATTCATGAGTTTGCAATAGAAAAACACTATCTTTTTAGTTCAACATCAATCGTTTAATGAATGCCAGTTGCTTGATCACCAACTTGTGTTATCTATTATCTACTAGTGTGAATTGTCTACGTTTGTACTTTTAGATTCAAATATCGACTGCTTGTTGGTTCTAAATGTATGTAGTCACCATACATTTGGTTCGGTATCTAGGAGCATTTCTCGAGGAGTGGGGTAAACTCACCTCCATTTTTGTACTTTCATACTATGAAATGGAATCAGTTGACGTATGAAAGTACAACCTTGACAGGTCGAGGAACACACTTTGTGAGGGGAGTGATGCAAAGTAAGTGACCATTCGTTTGGGGATGGATGGCATTGCAACGCTTCCACATTTCTCACAGTTAGTTATCCAGAAGGAAGCTAAGTCTACAAAGATACTAAGTGTTTAGACTCTTTTCTTTGCAAGCCATGTTATTATGATGTATGTTTTGATCCATGCGTAGTGGTGGTGAAACTCGATCACATCCTAGTGGTTTTTAAATATTGTTTACAACCTTAAGTTTACTTTCTTGTTATTTACTTTCTCCGCACATTAGTTTAATCATCAAATCAACTCTTTGATCTAAATATCAACTTTTAAGTGGATAAGTAGGATTATTACGTTTTCCATCTTGTTAAACTCTTAACAAGACCATTGTCTCATGGATTCGACCCTTTAGTACGATACGACTTCCATGTATCTTAGCATACGTGGGTGGAGATCTTATTATAGCATTCGCAAGGCTAAACTTAGAGACTTACTATCTCTAGGATTTTTAGTGGTGCACACAACTCCACGTAAGTGGAGGCTCCATAAAAAATTGGCGCCGTTTCCGGGGACAACAAAACGTTTTAATTTTACTTATTAACTTTCTAGTTGATTAGGATTTTACCTTTTTCTTTAACCATCATTTATATCACCTTGATTTCATCATTTTTTTCGTATTATCTAAGGTGTGTTTCTTCTTCTACTCAGGTAGAAAACGTGTATGCAACCTTTGCATAACATCAGATTCTCCCCTGAACCAGAGTACGACTCTGAGGTAGAACGAAGCTTCCACCGACGCATCCGACTCAACCGCCAACGAGCCAGACAAATGGATGACGAACAATGCCAAGCCACTTTGGTTATGGAAAGAGTCAACGCAACCATAGCAGCTGAAAGAGCACAACTTATTGCTGACACATGTGCTCAGATTCAAGATGAGGTCCAAGCTGAAGAACATGCCCACATTCAAGCTGAGAATGAAGCAGCCACAGCTGCTGCTCAGACAGTGTTGCGAAATAAGAAACTTTGGGATTATGTTGTTCCTAAGAACTTTGAAGATAATCACCCAGTTAGGCCCCTGCTCATCAATGTTCCTAACTTTGAGATCTACATGCAATGGATCCAGATTATGCAAGGCATTTCATTCTTTGGAGGTGTTGGGGATGACTGCATGGATCACCTAAAGCGATTCAAGTCTCTTTGTCAGCTAGTACCACATGTTGGAGTTCCTTTTGACACAATCATGCTACACCTTTTTCACTTCACCTTGTCTGGAAGGGCATTGAGTTGGTATAACACGCTAGATGGGGAGCCAATCACCACCTGCCCCCCCTTGAAAGAAAAGTTTCTAGAGAAGTTTTTTCCACCTTCGTTGACTTATGAGATTAGGGGACAAATTAATTACTTTTCTCAACTCCCAGGGGAATCACTGGAAGAATCGTGGGAAATATTCAAGGAACTTTTAAGGAAATGCCCGCATCATGGAATCTCCCAAAATTAGCTGATAGAAAAATTCTATAGAGGAGTAAGTGATGACATTAAGAAATTTTTGGATTCCTCATCTGGGGGGGATTTCATGCGAAAGAATTATGAAGATGCCTAGAGGATTGTTACACTTGGATCCGAGAACCAATCCAATTGGGGAATGTCATTCACCGGGGGAATTCTAAAAGTTTGTAAAGCTGAAGAATCAATGGAAATGAAAGCCATCACCGAAGCCCTAAAAACTATAGCTCATAAGCAACAAATCCTTGAAACAACACTCGGAGAAAAGAAGAGCCCCCAACAGGTCAAGGCAGCTGCCAGGACTTGTGAGGCATGTCATGCATCTGATCATCCCACATTACCATGTGGTCTCCTATACAATGTGATGATGGACATGCAGACACCACAGCTGCAGTATGAACCGATCATCGAACATCATGAGTATCTGTCACCGGATCAAGTCAATTCCATTCACACCATACCGAGACAATCTTATTATAACCCGAATCAACCAAGAAACCATCCCGGGTTTCGGTATGGGAATCCTACGAGGACTACCAACCCACATCACCAAACCCAAAGAGGAGTTTTTAATAGATCACCACCAGGTTTCCATAACAACTACAATCGAAACCAGGGAAACTTTAGAGGAGGATTGCAAGGATTCACACAACCAAGAAACCCTTCTGCATATTACCAATACACTCATCCTCCGTTGCACCCGCAATTGCAGCAACCTCAGCTACAACAACCACAAATTCAACAACCCCAATTACCCGCACCTCAGCAGCAACAACCACAACAATATCAACAAAATCCACAAAAGAATAATCTGCCTCCGCCAACAGATGAACTGTCATTGATAAGACAAATGTTGCAATCACAACAAACCATGTTAGCCAACCAGCAAGCCCAACAAAAATACGTCGAAGCACAGTTAGCACATATTGCAACCCAATTAAAACCTCCAGCAGGAACCTTTTCTTGTCATCCAGAGATAAACCCAAGACACGATCAACCCAGACAAGAACAATTGAAATCCATTACCACAAGGTCTGGTTGTGTCCTCCCTGAAGCCACAAAAATCATTCAGGAAGATGAAGATATAGCTGTAATCACCCCAATTGCAAGTATGAATCCAGAAATTGAAAATACTGTAGAAATCGAGAAGGGGAAGGAAAAGGAACCAGATTTCAAAGAACCTGAAGTCCCGCCATATAAGCCCAGAATACCATATCCAGGCAGGCTGAGAGGGACTAAACTGGACACTAGATTCCAGAAATTTAAGGAAGCAATGAAGAAACTTTATATTGATATTCCGTTCCTTGATGCCCTCTCCGAAATACCAGCTTGGGCCAAATATCTGAAGACCTTGCTATCAAGGAAATGTATGACTGAAGAATAAGAGACTGTTAAACTAGCCCAGACAACTTCTGATATTATTCTTAACAAAATGCCGAAAAAACATAAGGATCCTGGTTCCTTTGGTATCCAATGTTCTATCGGAAATGCCTCTAGCAAAAAAGGATTAGCTAATCTGGGAGCTAGCATATCTATTATGCCCTTCTCAATCTGTAAAAGGTTGGGCTTTACCGAATTATTACCCACTGCAATGACAATACAACTGGCTGATTCTACCATCACTGCACCGTTGGGAATCATTGAAGATATCCCAGTCAGGATAAGAAAGGACCCTTACATCCCTTACGACTTTGTTATTATGGATATAAAGGAAGATCTAAGATATCCAATAATATTCGGCAGACCCTTCCTTGCCACGGCCAGAGCACTTATCGACATTGCAGCTGGCACAATTATCTTAAGACTAGGAAAGGAAGCCATTCAATTCAGAATCCTTAACAGTCTAAAAGGTCCTAGCATCCAGGAAGAAGTTTTTCTTCTCGAAGAAATAGACAAAATGTCTCAGTTACAACAGGAAACAGCTGAACCATCTGATGATCTGGAAAACGTCTTGACAAATCTTGAATTTGAATTTTTAGCCAGTGAACTAGTACAACAATGTTTGCGATATTTAGACCAAGCCGAAGAAGCTCCAATAGCCACCTTCGAGGAATTGAAATCTGTCACCATTTTGGAAACTACATAAGTACCCAAGGCCCCTGAAATGAAAGCCTTACCAATAGGACTCAAACATGTCTTCCTGGACGAAGAAAAACTGTGCCCAGTCATAATCAGCTCTACCTTAATAGATGATCAAGAAGAAAGACTTCTTGCTGAACTAAGGAAACACAAGAAAGCTATCAGATATAAAATGACTAACCTAACGGGAATAAATCCAGCTCTGTGCATGCACAAACTACCTATGGTAGAAGAGTTCAAACCATCAAGGTAACATCAGAGGAAACTAAACCCGAACCTCAAAGAAGTGGTCTGCCTTGAGGTCCTTAAGCTCCTAAAAGCTGGTATCATATATCCCATTTCTGATTCTCAATGGGTTAGCCCGGTCCAAGTGGTCCATAAAAGGGGGGGGACCATTGTCGTTCTGAATGATAAAAATGAGCTAGTACCCACAAGGACTGTCACTGGATGGAGGACATGTATCGATTATAGGAAGTAAAAAAAAGTAACAAGAAAAGATCACTTCCCTCTACCTTTCCTTGATGAAGTCCTTGAACGTTTGGCCCACCAAAAATTCTTTTATTACCTTGATGGTTATTCTGGGTTCTATCAAATCCTGATACACCCAGAAGACCAAGAAAAGACAACCTTCACTTGCCCCTTTGGAACTTACGCCTTCAGAAGGATGCCTTTCGGGCTATGTAACGCGTCTGCAACCTTCCAAAGGTTCATGTCTGCAATATTCGTAGGATGAACTAAGTCAATCATGGAAATATTTATGGATGATTTTTCAGTCTACGGAAATTCTTTTGATAATTGTCTGCTTAACCTCATAATTTTTTTACAAAGATGCGAGGAAACAAACCTAATCCTAAATTGGGAGAAATGTCACTTTATGGTGACAGAAGGTGTTGTCCTCAGACACCGAGTGAGTGAAAGAGGAATTGAAGTGGATAAGGCAAATATTGATGCCATTTCAAAACTGTCACCACCTAAAGATATTAGAGGAGTACGAGCATTTCTGGGCCATGCTAGATTTTATCGAAGATTTATTAAAGATTTCTCCAAAATAACAAAGTCCATGACCTATTTGTTGACAAAAGATGCAGATTTCAATTTTGACCAAGAATGCTTAAATAGCTTCATGATCTTAAAAAATGCTCTAATCTCTGCACCCATTCTGAGAGCACCCGATTGGTCACAATCGTTCGAGATAATGTGTGACGCAAGCGACTACGCTATAGGAGCGGTCCTAGGGCAAAGAATAGACAAGAAGCCCTATGTCATATACTATGCATTAAAGACGCTAGATGAAGCCCAAAAGAATTATATAACTACTGAAAAAGAATTCTTAGATGTCATTTACGCCTTTGAGAAATTTTTCTCTTATCTAATCGGATCAAAAGTCATAGTATACACCGACCATTTTGCAATTAAATACCTCATTCAAAAACAAGATGCAAAACCCAGACTCATCCGCTGGGTGTTGATGCTACAAGAATTTGATTTGGAAATAAAAGATAGAAGTAGGGTAGAAAATGTTATTGCAAATCACTTAAGTTGCATCGAGCCTCAGGATGATGACAATATACCTATTCGAGACTCTTTGCCCGACGACCAACTCATGAAAGTCACTATCGAATTTCTTTGGTATGCCGGTATAGTAAACTACCTGGCTAAATGAATTATCCACCCTTCTGCTTCCTACCATGACAAAAAGAAATTTCTTCATGATGCCAAGTAGTATTTTTGGGATGAACCATACCTTTTTCGCTTGTGCGCAGATGGACTATTCCATCGTTGCCTACCAGAAGAAGAAATTATCCCAGTTCTAGAACATTGTCATTCTGGCCCCACTAGGGGCCATATGAGTTCAAAGAAGACCGCCCTCAAAGTCCTACAATCTGGTTTCTTTTGGCCAATGATAGCAAGGGACGCCCATGATTTTGTACGATCTTGCAATAAATGTCAGCTTTCCGGTGGTATATCTAAACGGAATGAAATGCCCCTTACTCTGTGGCAAGAGATTGAAATCTTTGATGTATGGGGGTAGATTACATGGGTCCATTTCCCCCATCTTATGGATTTTCCTATATACTAGTCATTGTGGATTGCATTTCAAAATGGGTAGAGGCTATACCCACCATTTCTTGCGACTCCAAACAAGTTATCAAGATGTTCAAGGATATCATCTTCCCTAGATTCGGACTCCCTTGAACAATCATATCAGATGGAGGATCTCATTTCTTAGAATGAAGTTTCAAAGCTCTCCTACGGAAACATGGAGTTAAACATAAGGTCACCACACCTTACCATCCACAGAAAAGTGGCCAAGTCGAAGTTTTAAATAGACAGCTAAAAGCCATTTTAGAAAAAACGGTCAACAGACATCACACAGACTGGTCTATCAAGCTCCCTGATGCTCTTTGGGCATACCACACTGCTTACAAAACACCAATAGGAACGACTCCATTTCGTTTGGTATATGGGAAGTCATGTCATCTTCCAGTTGAACTGGAACATAAAGCTTGGTGGGCCATCAAACAATTGAATTTCGACTTTAAAAGTGCTGGCGAGTATAGACAACTGCAATTACAAGAACTTGAGGAACTACGAATGATTGCCTACCAAAGCGCCAGGATCTATAAGGAAAAAACTAAGATGTGGCACGATGGACATCTCAAAAGGAAAGATATCATCGTCGGAGATAAAGTCCTTCTTTTCAACTCCAGACTTAAGATGTTCCCCGGAAAACTTTGCACAAAGTGGTCCCAGCCACTCACCATCAAGCACATCTACCCAACTGGAGCCATCATCATTATTGATGACAATGTAGGGAGAGAACTGTTAATGGCCATAGATTGAAGAAATATTATACCTTAGCTGACAAAATTCCAAGACAAACTATTGAGATTCATGATCCTGCTACATCAATCTAACCAAGTCAGAACTTCGTCGAGTCAACGACGTAAAACCAAGGCGCTACTTGGGAGGCAACCCAAGAACTGAGTATTACCTTTTATTTTATTTTCTAAATTCTTATTGCTTATTTTAGACCTATCATAACATCCAAAACAAACATAAAAATATAAAAACCAAAAACATTTCAATCCTATCCTAACGGTTTTGAAACCGTTTGGATCCTAATGGTTTTGAAACTGTTTGGATCCAAACGGTTTTGCCCCACGGTCTCGAAACCGTTTGGGCTCCATACGGTCTCAAAACCGTTTAGATCCACACGGTCTCAAAACCGTTTGGATCCTTACGGTCTTGAAACCATTTGGATCCTTACGGTCTCGAAACCATTTGAGCTCCATACGGTCTCGAAACTATTTGGGTTCCATACGGTCTCGAAACCATTTGCCCTTGAGAATTTGTAACGTCACCCTCCTTTTTTTATAAATACCGCTTCACCCCCTTCCCTTTCTTTCCTTCGGTTTCTCAAATTCTCTCTCTCACACAAAAGCCCTATTCCATTCCCTCAGTTCTCTACTCCCGCGTGACTCGCCCACACCCTCTCCCCCCTGCTCCATTCCGGAATCACTTCTGTCATCTCCGTGCGCGTCCAAGTTGGCCTTCACCCGCTCCATTGTCCTTTCCGATGATACCACACCGTGACACGTCCACCGTCTTCATCATCTAGCAGTAAGGTAGAATGTTGCTACAACAACTGCCATCTGCACTAACGCCGACGCTGTTTTTGTTGCCTCTACCGTGAATGAAGTTCCCAATTGCCACCGACCACTACTACAGAAGTGCCTTTTAGTGTCGGTTGTTTAACCCCCTTTGGCGTCGGTTTCGGAATGACGCCTATGTGGGCGCCGCTAAAAGGGTGGACACTTCAGCGTCGGTTAAAAAACCGATGCCTATTTAACATAAAGGCGTCGGTGTTTTATAAAACACCGACGCCAAAAGGGTTCCCGCCACAGAAAACGGCGTCATCTAGGACGCTTTCTGCGTCGGTTATATACTACAAAACCGACGCAGAAAAGTGTCCTAGATGACTCCCATTTCCTGTAGCGCGAACACTTTTGGCGTCGGTGTTTTATAAAAAACCGACGCTGTAAGTCTGTACTGACGGTTATCGGTAAATAACCGACGCCTATATCTATTTTTTTTTTATAAATCTGTTTGCAGGCCTGCTGTGGCTGGTCAGCAGGATGAGAACCTGCAGTTCAGTTTTCTGAACTGCAGGTTTACGACATCCATTGATATCAGCCTACAAACAGGCCACAAACCTGCAAAATTAACATAAAAAGATTCACACAAGTAGATACATTCAGACATCAATTCAATTGTCACGTTCACACATATAGAATCATTCAAATACATGTTTTAACATTCAGAAATATTCATTTACAAAGTATCATTCATCATCACTATCAACATCCCAAGTATATCTTACAGTTGCCACTGTTTGTACAACTATTGCCCATTCTTCTCTTACTTCATCTAATGCTTCCCTCGTATATGGAGCATGTACATTTTTTAAGTGTTTGCCTATAGTGTGGTCAGTTTTAAACACCTGCAAAGAGAATGATGTATATAAGTAATAATATAAAAATAAGATTGATATATTTTATACTAACTAATGAGACTATATATAATACCTCATGTATGGTATCGATGTCTTTCTTCGCCTGTGTATGGTATAGAACTCTCCTCCAGTATCTCCCTCACAGACTCCTGTGCGGAGAGGGACATTCCAACTCGAGATATCATCTTCCGTTGCCTCCTCCGCAGCAATATCCTTATCTCTGAACGTTTCTCGTAGGATTCTGAACCCCTCCTTCCCTCTACTACATCGAAGCCATGCCACAGTTGAACCCTTTCACCGAGCCCTACCCGGCCAAACAGACATCGCCTGAAGTACCACCGTCGTCGTCGTCTCCACCTCCATCGCAACTTGCTGTGCTAGTCCTGGCAGTTTATCACCCCACATGCTTTCCTCACCAGTTCCTGCCGCTAGACGACCACACAATGGAATCCAAGAGGATATGCAGGCGTTCGCCACAG
Organism: Alisma plantago-aquatica; assembly: GCA_963693085.1. Taxonomy (NCBI): domain Eukaryota; kingdom Viridiplantae; phylum Streptophyta; class Magnoliopsida; order Alismatales; family Alismataceae; genus Alisma; species Alisma plantago-aquatica. The sequence continues at coordinate 957,957,735 of OY856409.1, forward strand.
ACTATAGGATGAGTATACTCAGCTTATAGGCTTTGGCGAACTCCTGCATATCCTCTTGGATCCATTGTGTGGTCGTCTAGCGGCAGGAACTGGGGAGGAAGGCATGTGGGGTGATAAACTGCCAGGACTAGCACAGCAAGTTGCGATGGAGGTGGAGACGACGACGACAGTGGTGCTTCAGGCGACGCCTACTTGGCCGGGTAGGGCTCGGCGAAAGGGTTCAACTGCAGCATGGCTTCGATGCAGTAGAGGGAAGGAAGGGGTTCAGAATCCTACGAGAAACGTTTAGAGATGAGGATATTACTGCGGAGGAGGAGGAAACGGTAGACGATATCTTGAGTTGGAATGTCCCTCTCCGCACATCAAGTTGCTCCGCGCATATGAAAATGTCATTAAAAAGGCAAACATTTAGCATTTGTATTAACTAGAAAAAGGAAAACATTTAGCATTTGTATAAACTAGAAAAAGGAAAACATTTACCATTTGAATAAACATACATGTCTCTAAAATTGTGATCTTTTATCAATTAACAATCCTTCATTGTGATCTCCGCGCACATATAAGTCATCATTAGCTTCAATATTTTGTGGAGTTGGCAACCCAACTGAGAATGGACTGGAGTCATCATACTTATCATAGTACTCTTCTTCATCTATAGGATCTTCAATGAACTGTCTTTTACCATGAAGAACAACCGACCATTTATCATTTGCAGGATCATCGATATAGAATATTTGTTTTGCCTGTGATGCCAATATGAATGGTTCAGCCTTCTCGCCAATCATTTCAAAGTTCACCAAAGTGAAACCCAATTCATCCACTATAACTCCTTTGGTGTTATCAACCCAATTACATTTAAAGAGCGGAATATTGAAATCTATGTAGTCAAACTCCCAAATGTCTTCAATGACACCGTAATATGACATTTTAGCTTCACGTGGACTCTTATCCTTTGCACTTGCAAAGTACATAGTTGACGCTTGAAGAGTGACCCCACTATTTTGGACGACACTCTTATCATCTTGGCGCTTTATGTAATATGTGAATCCATTAATGTCAAACCCTTCATAAGACATAACATTCGGTTTTGGTTTAAAGGCGAGACATTTGATAGTTTCTGTAATATCATTTGGTGTTTGAGATAGTTGATGTAAGACTTTATCTTCAAACCACTTAGTAAAAGTCTTATTATGCTCTCTAGCAAGCCACATTGAACTTGCTCGAGGATGTTGTCTCTTTATGAAATTGGTATGTTCCTCGATATAAACACTCACTTCGTCCATATTATGTAAAATATACAAGTGAGCTTGTTCCAACTGCTCACGGCTGATTACTTTCACCCGTGATCCCAAAATTCCTTTGCCCTCCTCAATATTCGTGTCATTATCAGGAGTGTCATTACCACTGAGAAAGTCATTGCAGAAATCCATAACCTCTCTCGCCACATAACCTTCAATAATACTCCCTTCAGGACGATAACGGTTTCGAACATCACCTTTAAAAATGCTCATGTATCGTTCAAAGGGATACATCCAATGCAAGAAAACCGGTCCCAAGATTTTCACTTCCCTAGTCAAGTGGACAACAAGATGTACCATGATATCAAAGAACGAAGGAGGGAAATACATCTCAAGCTGACATAGGGTAACAACCACTTCTCTTTGCAAAATATCGAGAGTATCAGGGTCAATAACTTTGCTGCATAGACTGTTGAAAAAGAAACAAAGTCTGGTAATTGCAAACCTTACATGCTTCGGCAATATAGATCGAATTTCCACGGGCAATATTTGTTGCATTAGAGTGTGACAATCATGAGATTTAAGACCTATCAACTTCAGATCTTTCATTGATACCAATCTACGGATGTTGGATGAGTAACCATGTGGCACCTTAACATTTACCAAGCATTCACAAAAAGTTTTCTTCTCCTTTCTAGACAACGTGTAACAAGCGGGAGGTAAGTATGTTCTTTTATTACCCATTTCACGTAATTCTGTTAATTCTGACCTTATTCCCATTTCACGTAGGTCCAGTCTGGATTTTATCCCATCTTTAGTCTTACCTGGTATATTTAATAGAGTACCAATGATGCTATCACAGACATTTTTCTCAACGTGCATTACATCGATACAATGCCTGACTGACAAAGAACTCCAATAAGGAAGATCCCAAAATATTGACTTCTTTTTGAATGAAGAATTGTCACTCCGTGTGGCCATACTACATTGTGATTTCTTACCAAATTCATTGACAATGTCTTTTACTCTTTCATAAACAACATCCCTTGGTATAGGTTTAGGTGCACTCCGTTCATCATTCAATCCATTGAATGCTTTGCGCTTCCTACGATACGGATGGAATTTTGAAAGAAACCTTCGATGACCAAGATATACAGTCTTGCCGCCATATTTTAGTCTTATTGAATCAGTGTTTTCTTCACATATAGGACACGCTTTAGCACCTTTGACACTATATCCAGACAAATTCCCATATGCCGGAAAGTCATTAATAGTGCAAAACAACATAGCATGCAAACGAAATGTCTCTCTTGCAGAAGCATCATAGGTCATCACACCTTCAGCCCAAAGTTTCTTTAAGTCATCAATCAAAGGTTCAAGATAAACATCGATATCATTTCCGGGTTGTTTAGGGCCCGATATCAACAATGACAACATAACGTACTTATTTTTCATACACAGCCAGGGAGGAAGATTGTATATAACAAGCATGACTGGCCAAGTGCTATGTTGGCTGCTCAATGTCCCGTACGGATTCATCCCGTCTGTACAAAGCCCAAGTCTTAGATTCCTGACTTCTTCACCAAATTCAGGGAACAATACATCAATCTTCTTCCACTGTGGGGAATCAGACGCATGTCGTAGGATCCCATCATTATTTTTCTTAACATCTGCATGCCACCTCAAATTCTTCGCATCTTTCGGATTTGCAAACAAGCGTTGAAACCGTGATGTTATAGGTAGATACCACAACACCTTGGCAGGAGAACCAGTTCTGGACTCCCCCGAAGTCGTCAATTTATATCGTGACGCACCACATTTTGGACAATCTTTCAAATCTACATAGTCCTTTTGAAATAATACACAATCATTCGGGCATGCGTGTATCTTTTTGGCCTCCATTCCCATTGGGCACAACATTTTCTTTACCTGGTATGTTGAGATTGGCAGCTCGTTTCCTTCAGGAAGAATTTCTTTCAACAAAGTCAACAATTCAGTGAAGCTTTTGTCGCTCCATCTATTGTTAGCTTTCAACTTATACAATCTCAGCACAACGCTAAGCTTCGTAAACTTAGCACAACCTGTGTATAACGGCATCTCAGCATCATGCACAATGTTTGTAAAGATAGGAGGTGGATCGGTGTGCTCTACCCTACAACTATCCAGCATCGCATCAACAATGTCTGCTGGAACTGGTTCGTTCACATTTACGTCATCGGAGGCAATTTCTTCTTCCACCCAAGCACTGCTATTGACATCTACTGGATTCGATTTTGAAATCTCTCCATGCCAGTGCCATTCTGTATAGCCTTGTACAATCCCGTTGCACATGACATGACTTTTGATTTCCTCACCAGTGTTGAGTTTCAAGTTGTTACCGCAATGCCTACATGGACAGTAGAACCTATCTGTAGGTTTTTTCCTATGTTCCTCGGCAAATCTAATAAACTGATCAAGACCAGATATAAACTCTGGGGTGCAACGATTACGAATGGACATCCATGATCTATCCATTCTATGATCAGAGAAAGCAAGTATATATTAGGAAAGCAAGTATATATTAGGAAACAAGTATATAAGCAAGTATGTCGTATTACAGTTCATCATTAAGAAAGATATAAGCAAGTATGTCGTATTAAAATAGACTAAACAATAAAAGAATTTTTTTTTAGGCAAGACAATATGAGAAAATAGTAGTGTAATCATGTAAATGGGAACATTCATGGGAACACACACTTCAGTTATAAGCATTCATGTAGCAACTTACATTTCCATTCATGGGAACAAACACTTTAGTTATAACAATAACTAAACAAAGGGGTTGGTGTACCCCTAAACATGCGCATAATTAAAAAAACTATTACTACAGACAAGTCTAGATAGATAGACAACTAAATACTACACCAACATGGTCCCGCATGCATCAGTAACTTCTTTTTGATGATGAAGCTGTGTCACGAAGCTCCTCACTGTATTTAGACGAATCTGAACTGATAGGGGCCTCAGATTCTGATTTGTCTGAGCTGATATGCGACGTCGTGCGCTCATACCGTAGAAGATGATCGAGGGTGTCGCAGTTGTTGTTGGTTATCCAAACTTTGATGGAATTATCGCCAACTGGACGGAGAAAAAGCCTATTCCAACGGACCAGATACAGCTCTCCAATCCAATCATGCCAACCGGATTTTGATACAAGATTTCCCGCCAAATCATACTCAACCTCGATTACATGTGAATAATTTCCAAAAGTTAGGGTCACTTTACCAGGCATGTAGTGTCTTCCTTTTAGAAAACGCCAATGTTTGGGTATGACCAATTGGTTTAAGGAACGATCATCTAGGATGATGTCCAATTGTTCTTCAATAGGGAACGTTAACATTGACATAGAGGCCCAATTCATAGTCATTGTTATGGGAAGACAGAGACTGCACAATATTAGTATTAACAAAGTGTAAGTACATATAACGATGTTATATATTTTCAGAAAAAGTTGTATAACATCAGTTAACCTTTTAAACAAGTATATATTAGGAAACAAGTATATATTAGTCAATCTTGGACGGGTTTCTAGGCCAACAAACACATTTGATGTCAATCTTATATATAATAAATGTGTACCACCTATCCCATCCTTGAACACCTAATCTCACTTACGATGTAAGTGTATAGTGTGTATTTGGTTTTCAAGAAAATTTCGGCAGCATTTCCCCGTTGTTCTCTAAGTACATATGTACTTAGAGAACAAACGGGGAAATGCTACCGAAATTTTCTCGAAAACCCAATACACATTATACACTTACATCCTAAGTGAGATTAGGTGTTCAAGAACAGTCCCAAACTGGGGACTATCCAAGATTTACTCCTACTGAGTAAATCTTGGACGGGTTTCTAGGCCAACAAATACATGTGTTGTCATTCTTATATAAACCCTATAATTCATGAAATCATTCTAATTCAATTTAATATGTTGGGATCACATAATTATATAATGACATCAGAATATATAGAAGAATCATAATTAACATGATTAACAACATGCTCATCAAACTAGGGTTTTCTTGAATATCATCTAATAAATCAAGAATTTCATAGTTTCAAACATGCAATAATTCACAATGCAATGTTATAAACTATAGGCAACATGGATAGATGAAATAAATAAACATCCAGCATCTATCACTTATTCAATCTTCAAAAAACCTTGACAAACATCCAACATCTATCACTTATATAATTTGCATGTATATACACCCTAAAGTGCCACAAATCATATAATAAAACTATCATGTTATGATATTAGGACCACTTAAAGCAGATTAGGCACATTAAGCAAGCAGAGTAGGGAGCCAATTTCGTGCAAACAGATTAGGCAACAGATTAGGTCAGCACATAAAGAACCAATTTCGCGCCTGGGTAGGTCTGCAGGTACCTGGGCAAGAAGAGTAGGGTGAGGTCGAGCTGGTTGAGTACGTGGGTGGCGGCCGACGAGCTCCAGAACCAGCGGCAGTGACTCCGACGAGCAAGAGCGTCAGCCGCAGCAGGCAGGCAGGCGGCCAGGCGGCGGCAGGCAGGCAGCGGCCAGGCGGAGGAGAAGGAGAAGGGGGTACGGCGGCGCCGGTTCTCAGGCGTGGCAGGCAGGTGGGCACCAGGCGTTGCGGCGGCGCCGGTTGTCAGGCGTGGCGGCGGCGCAGGCGGTTGGAGCAGGGGCGCCGGTTGTCAGGCGTGGCGGCGGCGCAGGGGTGCCAGAGAAGAAACGCGTCGGAGAGGGGCGCCGGAGAGGGGACGCCGGAGATGGGGCACCGGAGAGAAGCGCCGGAGAAAAATCGCCGGAGAAATCGCCGCAATAGGGAAATAGGGTAGCAATGAGGGGATGAGTCGGGCGATCGAAGGTTATGAAGTTCCCCAATAGCGTCGGTTGTTGACAACAACCGACGCCTAAACATATTTACCGTCGGTCGTTGGCAACATCCGACGTCCATTTGGACGATATTTTTGTGAAAATGTTTGGCGGGAACCCCATTCAGCGTCGGTTAGTAAAGGACGACCGACGCGGAAAAGGACACTTTTCGCGCAAATTTCCATCGCACATAAGCGTCGGTGTTTTAACTAAATAACCGACGCCGAAAGTGACATTATTTTTTCGCTCGAAAATTGGATGAAATAATGCGTCGATTTTGCATAAACAACCGACGCTGTATACAAAGCGGTACCCGTGTTTGGCTGGTCTTTGAATATAGACGTCGGTTCTTCGAAATAACCGACGCCTTTAATATAAGGCGTCCGTGTTCCTTAAAAAACGACGCCCAGAAAAGCGACACTGAATGCTATTTCTGTAGTAGTGGACGCTATCACCGCCATCAACACCTTCATTGATGATACCATTTTTTCCCATTTTCTCCATCCTTTCACTGCTCGTCGTCCCCGTCGTTTCATCTTCCTAGTGGTTTCGACTCAAACGGTCATGAAACTGTTTGGAGCCAAACGGTCTTGAAACCGTTTGGGGCCAAACATTCGTGAAACCGTTTGGGGCCAAACGGCCGTGAAACCGTTTGGAGCCAAACGGTCATAAAACCGTTTGGAGCGAAAACCGTTTGGACCCAAACGGTCGAGAAACCGTTTGGAGCCAAACAGTCTTGAAATCGTTTGGACCCAAATGGTCGAGAAACCATTTGGAGTGAAAACCGTTTGGACCCAAATAGTCTTGAAACTATTTGGAGCCAAACTGTCTTGGAAAACATAATTTCATCCTTAAAACAATTTCATCCCTAAATATATTGCAATTCTTTCAACATTTCTTCCTCTTTAACATATATAATCTCCTGATTACATAATGACCTCACCTGCAAAACAAGCCACAGGAACTACTGACGCTCCCTTCTGGACAAGGGAGCAACTACTGGAGGACCGCACAAAGCTCCAACAAATCGTGGACACCTAACGAAAAGACCGGAAAGGTCCCACCAAAGGTTGACTTGATCAAGGTCATGAACGAACTTGACCGAGTCAACTGTGCCTAACCGAGGACCCTGTTGAAGAAGTGGAAGATAGTTCCTCCAGTGATGAAGGTTCAGAGTACACACCAAACTCCGAGGACGAATCCCCAAGCCCAAAGTCCAAGGGCAAGAGGAAGACTGAAGAAGCCGCCAAGGGACAACCATCAAAGAAAAGGGAAAGGAAGCAAGTCCAACCCTCTACCACAAGGGAACAGATCTTGGCAGGACACGCTATCCCTGTTGTTGCAAATCCCATCACCACCACCACCACATAACCTACACCAGCTGACCTATACATCCAACACCTCTCAGCTGGTGACAAGGTGCTGCAACCGACAAAGTGCGTCTGCCCCAACATACTGAAGAATATGGGATTTATGACAGAGTTCTCGCCCTGCTCAACAGCGCAAACCTCTTAAAACTCTGCTTTGTTGTAGAGAATTCTTATGTCAAACCCACGATAGAGTTCTTCACACACCTCAACAAAGAAACTGTGGATGCAATGGACAAATGGAAAGACGGAGGTGACTGTAGGCTGGTAACCTCACTTTTTGTTAACAAGGTTGTCTTAACTGAGAACACGCTGAATAAGATATTCATCGACCAAGATCAGATAAAAAAGGCTAAGGAGGCAAGCCTAGACCATCCCCTGTTTAACAAACATACCTTCTGGAAAGCTCTGACGGGGATTCCAAACTACGAGGTGAAGACTTGCAAGGCCTCTAACATACATTCTGGCCTGGTGTGCACATTGCACAAAATTATCACATGTGCTCTTTTGCCCAGGATAGAGGGTGGAAATGTTAGTATTTCCGATCTCTTTATTCTCTGGTCCATCCTCAAAGGGCTTCCGATCAACATCGGATGGCATCTGATACAAAAGCACTCAACTTACGCCCTTGGAAAAGAAATATGCATGGGAGGTCACATAACATCAATCTTGAAATTTCTCAAGATGGACAAACCACTACCCAAGTGCACAGTGATAAAGGGTGACATCCTTACTAATGAGCAGAGTTTAAATAACTCATACATCATAAAGGAGAAGGATGCAAAACTCTACTACATCTTCTGCCCCACTGTCAAAGCATCTAGGATATTGTTGCCGCTTCCAGAATTGGCAGATTATGACAAAGAAAAGCTTCACTTCAATGAAGAGGAGCTTGCCAACCTTCTAGCTTCAGTCAAAGCAAAGGTAGGGTAGACAGAGCACAACGTCACTGCCTCCGCAGTAAGGCCAAAGAAAATTCCAGTAACACAGTCTTTAAAGCCGCGCATACAAAAACAATAGCAATCGGAGACGCCCACATCAAAGATCAACCCAGAGGCGGAGCCACCATATAACATCAAAAACATTGTAACCCCAACACCATAACCTTTCATCTTTGATCTGGATGTTGGGCTCACCTCTACAACCACCACCACTACTACCACCTTCCACCACTCTGCCACCACACCACCACCTTCCACCATTCCACCATCCATCACTCTTCCCCCATTCTCCACCTCAACGCCTGATCTCACCTTCACTTCAACCACTTTCCCCTCAACATTCCCATTTCATCCCTTCTCACCCGGGATGTCACCACCATTCCCATCCACCACCTCATATACCACCACCATCCTGATACCACTAGTGACTCCATCAATAGTCACCACGCAATTCGTGGGTCCATCAATAGTGTCTCTTTCGCAAGGCACTACCACCCTTCCACCCCGACCCCAGTCACCTCACCCTTCCATCTCTGAGGTCCCCTTTTCACAAGTTGGTGAGGAATTCAGATGGAAATTTGATGTCATTCGAAACATCCTCACCGGCACTTCTAACATATTATTATCTATTTTTTCTTGTGTGCAGGATATTGCTTCACAACTCTCCAAGACCGACGAGCAGAACAACGTCTTACCAGGCATCATCACAAGCATCCAACAACGATAGGAAGTAGCGGCCCAGCAAGTCGACCGCATCGACAACTGCTTACAAAATCTACCGGAGTTGGTACTCGAGATGAAAGGCCAGCAAGAGGCGTTGGCCCAGCAAGTCGACAGGGTCTCTACGCAAACTCAACCTTTTCCTGAGACCCTCCGCGAGCTTCAGCAGAAGTAAACTGCTCAAAGCATGTGCTTGGACGACATCAACAACAACCTAGTACAACTCATCCACCGCCAAGAGGAGGACTCCAACAAAGAACTCAATGACATTCACATACAAATCATTGATCTATCAGCATGACTCTGCTTTTCCGAAGCAAAATATGTGGATCTTAAAGATAACCATGACACACTACTCGAAACCCACGAGCATGTGCAAGTGGCACTCAAAGAGCTGCAAGCAATCCATCGACAGTGCAAAAAGAAGTCAATCACGAAGGCAACAACTAAAGTAGCGGATGATGATGAAGATGAAAGTGAAGACGAAGATGATGATTCTGATTCCTCGGCTGACTCTAACAATGGAAGCTCCTCCTCAGACGATCAACTCGATGACCCAGGTAATGCTGGGGAGGGCACCACCTAAGGGACAAAATCTGCAAATAAAGGAGATGATAAAGAAGGTGGAAACAAAGATCCCAAGTGTGGGCTCTGATATCCAAACCACGATATAAACACGATTCAAATTTAGCGGAAGCGATTCGATTAACAGCGGAAGACAAAAATCACGGAAAATTAAAACTTTTCAAAACAAGAGCTTGAATCCATAAAAGCTTCTTTCATAACAAGAGATAAACTGCTTACATCTCATGATAATTACTTGTTGAGTAATTATATACATCAAGATACAAAATCTCAAGGACTCATAACAAAAGACTCCAAGACCTGAGAGTACAGAGGACACATAGGACTGACTCTAACTACACCACATGGCAGGCTAAATCTCCACCTGAGATTTACTGCTGCTCCAGGTGCTGCTGCTGCTACTGCTGGGACTGGTCACCTGTAGACCGGTTCCTCCGTCTCCGACGTCCACCTAAAAAGTTGAAGTCTACGGGGTGAGACAATTTTACATAATTGTCCCAGCGAGAGTTATAACTCTCCGCCAGAAGCTTTATTATAACATCAAAGAATATCTTAAGCAGTAAAGCTTTCAAAGTATTCAATAGTAGTTGTAGCTATAAACAAGAGCTCAACATTTATGAGACATGAAGAATATAAGCACTATTACAGTGTATCATCAATCAACTAACTCGTAGTTATCTCTAACATGTATACTACGCGGTTGATTATGTTTTACAAACAATATTATGCCCTGTGGAGATGAGGCATACCACTCATACTCCAACTGATTGCTAAGAAGTCACATCAGTATCATACATAGGTCATTAAGAGAGCCGGATTCTCATGACCTTCACCTTCCTCAGTCAGTAAGAGGATCACTTGTAGGACATCTTGTGTCTCTACTATTATAGCTCACAAGGGTAAACTGGTCCTTTGCTATTCTAGAGTTACAGTGGCGTTCTGTACTCTCTTCGTCATCAGGAGATTTCATGTTTATCTCCACTGATACGGATATCTATGTTTTCTTCGTCATCAGGAGGTTTCATGTTTACCTACTATTGATACGGTATGGGATTGTAGTGAAGGATGTTGGATAAATTGGATATTATGATAAATCCCTTTGTTTCGATGATGACAAACATTTCATTCTTATTAATCTAACGAGCTACTTAAGTGTGCAGGAACAAGGTGATGACAAAGTTCTAGGGAATCCTTACGCTTGAATGTTTATAAATGTCATGCAATGTAATCATATGTAAACTTGTACAAACATATAATGTACAAGTACTTAGACTTCATGTAAATCAAGCGTTAGATCTCCCTAACTAAACACTACACTTAGTTAGGACATCTCCTTCTAATAGGATCACATAATGCACACTCATGCACTCACTTAGTATCTTAATTGAAAGATTGAAAACAGAGTCAATCTCGGTCGACCACACTCCTCGACCGAGACACTCTCGGTCGACAAACTTCTCGACCGAGATTGACCAAAAGTAGCCGTTAAACACAGCAGTTGACAGTTGCAAATAAACGTTAATCCAGAGAGCCTGTCGGTCGAAAAATCCTCGACCAACCGGGCATCTCGGTCGACAAGTCCTCGACCGAGATGGTCTCTGACAGCAACTGCAGAATTAATTAACTAGCCGTTGCTAATGCGCCTAACTTATTCCTAACGGCTAGTTAAGCACTAGGAACCCCCTAGAAGTTGTCTAGAACGTCCTTAAGCATACTTAGGCCATTCCTATAAATAGGACAAGCCATAGGACACTAGAAGATACTTAGATACTCAATTGTGCAATCTTTGAGCATACACTACATTGGCAATCTGTTTAGAGCAATAGTGCAATTCCCACACTTGTTATACATTCATATTGCTACCGTTTCGTGTCCTATAGACTAGGATCTCCTACACATAATAATCACATTGCTATATATCTTGGTTGGGAGATCCAAACGCTTGATATAGGAAAATCAAGCCTTGTGCTTACAACGGTATTGTAATTTCTGTATTTCTTTCTTGTTCCTATTTATTCCTTGTACTCTCCTTGCTACTCCTAGGGTTGGAGGCTGCGGATTGGAGAGGGTGGACTTCTCAGGTGGAGAAGGGGACTTCAAGCTACTTCAAGAAGGCTATCGCACGGGAAGCTACTTCAGAAGGCTGGTGCAACGGGTGTTGGTGCATCTACTTCAAGGGAAGGCTGCTTCGAGTTGGGCGATTACTTCTAGGTGAAGGCTGCTTGAAGGGTTTAGGGAAAAGAAATGTATTTTATGTAAAATCCTTGCGAGGTAATAAAATAATTTCTTTTCAAATCCCGGTTGGGTAAGCAACCGGGTAGTGGACTGACTACCTTAGTATTTGCTAAGGCTAGGAACCACTCTAAACCCTTGTGTCTCTTTGTCTAATCTTTCTTTGTGGTTGCTTGAGTTTAAATTATTTTAAAATCTCTATAAAACTCTATTCACCCCCCCCTCTAGAGGTTTTCAATTGGTATCAGAGCAGGCTTCAAGGAGCCCTAACAAGGTCTTGAAGAGATAAAGGGAGGAGGTGACTACAACCACAAGAAAAGGAGCATGGACCAAAGTTCGACAAGTTGCAATTGGTGCTTAGGAACAAAGCACTCTACGTCTAAATGTCCATGGAGGTCAAAGAAAAGAGATGCACATAAAGAGTGTTTCGTTGCTACAATAAGTGAGGAAGAAGAAGAAGAGGTAAGCTTGCTTGATTTACCCAAAGAGGAGTTAGTTGCTATTATTGAAGAAACACATAATAAATATGTTGAATACAAAAAGAAGTTAAAGAAATCCAGTAAAGAAAATGATGATCTAAATGCTAGACTTCTTGCTCTTACATCCGAAAATGACGATTTATATGCTAAATTGAATACTCTTGGTTTTGAAAAAGATAGCATTATGTCTGATAATCGTACCTTGAAATCATCTCTAAGTAACAGTGAAGTAAAGATCTTTACTCTAGAAACAAACTATGAACTTCTATGTCAAGAAAAAGCTGAATTGCTTACAAAATTAAATGATATTAAAAAACAACCTATATTGTGCACCCATGTAGATTATGACAATATAGTGAAAGAAAGAAATATGTTATCATCCAATCTAGACCAAGCAAAATTAGATATCAAGAAAAGAATGGATGAAATCGTTAAGTTGCAACAAAAAGTTAGTAAGTTAAGCAACAATGGAATCCTTGATAAAATACTAGAAAATTCCTATCATCAAATAGGGAGAAGAGGACTAGGTTATAAGCCTAATGAGAAATCCCATCAACAACCTAGAAGGACACAAGCGAGTCAATCTGCTTACATACCTAGAGGCACAAAAATGTATATACCCAAGAATAACCTAAATCAAAACCATAGAAAAAGGCTTGAGGTTGATTCAATTTGTTGTCATTATTGCTCACGCCTTGGACATTATTCTTTTTCATGCCCATACAAGAAGAAGAATGTCGAGATGGTATGGGTTCCAAAACCCCCAAATTAAATAGGTTCGACTAAGTTGAGATATGATCAAAGATCTTAATTTGTATATCCTTATGTCTATCTCAACTTAATATTTAGGGATAACAAAATCAAAAATTAAAAGATTTAATAGCACCTTGATACACATATGTTTATCTCAAACTGATCTTTGAAATAATTGAATAAGATACAACCTATATTGCACATTTTTTACTTGAAATGAATAAAATGTATCAAATAAATTTTTGTGTGCTTTTATATTAAGCATCACATATTTTAGTCTATCCAAAGTAATCTTAAATTCATGAATGGATATTATTCTTGAATATGCTTCATCATATTTGATGTCCTTATTTAGCTCTCATAATCTGTACACTTTAATGAGTCTCAAATTGATATTTGCAAGCTATCTGCAGAACTCATACTTCGCATATGAATGTTCATACTGGAAACCTGCAGAATATGCCTCTTGGTTAAAATAAAATTTGACCAAGGGGCGCCATGGTCGTAATCAAGGGCGACCTAAAATAAACTTTGATAAAAAAATTGTTTATTTGAACATTATTTTATTGAACTTAATCTTAGCATATTTTTAAAATCAAAACGTCAAATCATTTGTGGTAATTAGAAGCCTTAAATATTATTACTCCCTTGGAATATACATATACATATGCTCTACAAAAATGTTCTATGATTTGCATTAAAATTCAGCCAAAAAAAAAAAATTTGAACTCAGTAAGTTAGTCGGTCGACAAATGCTCGACCGAGAACCACTCGGTCAGCCCATCTCACTCGACCGACAAATTCTAAACAGACTCAGTATCAGACAAACTGTCGGTCGACGAGTGCTCGACCGAGACAATGTCAGTCGACAAGCGCTCGACCGAGAAATAGCCGTTGGATATGACCGTTGCGACCCGACCGTTATGACCGTTTTCTTTACCGTTGGAGGACCAAGTGGCGCGTCTGCAACTCGACCGTTGCGGACGCTCGGTCGACGAGTCGTCGACCGACCGGGTCGCTGGAATTCTATAAATAAGTGCAAAAACGAGCCACTTACTCACACTTGCATTTCCTTGCTTCCATAGTCCATCTCTAGTGCAATTTCGTGCAATCCTTCAGCACCCTTACCCTCAAATCTTCCTTGCTTCTTCTCCACTCTCAAGAAACACAATGGCCTCATCATCAACTGTCCGTGGGAAGAAGAAAGTTGCTGGAAGAAAAAGAAGAGAAGAGAGGGAAGCCACTCCGCCACTGACGATCATCAATGACATAGCTTTCGTCGACGGAGATGCTGGAGATAGATACTTTCGGCTTTCCTCTAAAGCTTCTCTTCCCCGACGTCCGGTCGAAGTGATGGACTTCATCAACATAGTCGACCTGGAGCATCTCTTTGGAGTACAAAAGCTGAAGGACTTCATCAATCCATCCTTTCCTTCCTACTCCATTAAGGTAGTCAACGAATTCTATGCCAATCTTCTATCCCACACCGAAAATGACATCACTTTCTTCTACACCATGGTCAATGGGCATAGTTTTAAATTTTCCGAAGGGGATATTCTTGACATGCTTGAAATTGATATAGATGAATATCAATATTTCCTTGACCTTTCCACCGGCAATCCAATAAACTTATTTTCCCATGATGACCACACCACTAGTCTTAGTGATATAAAAAGAGCCATATTTCAAGCCAATACCACTTGTCATGAAGATAGGGGAACCTATTATGCAATAAACCTAAAACCGGCATGTAGAATAGTAAACCTCATTGTTTCCACCAACATACATCCACGAGCCAATAAATCCGAGGTTCCTATCTTCCGTATGTGTCTAATTTATGCTATCATAAAAGAAATTCCCATCAACTTCATTCGCATAATACTTAAAAATATGCTTGAGTTTTCTGGCAATCCACCATATGCCGATTTTGTATGCCAGATTACTCAACATTTTCTTAAGTCAAACATTGAAGATATGGGATACATATGGGAGCGTAGACCACCAAAGATAAGTAAGAACACCGTAGAGAAGATGGGAATTGACTTTGGCCATAAAAGGGCAAGAGTAGAAGGAGAGTCATCACATCAGGATATACCACCCCCTCCTCCTACTAACCTTTCCATTGATCCCATCCAAAATACCCTTACTTATATTGCTGGCTCCCAATACCATCTTAGTAGACAATTAAACTACAATCACCATGCCATGACATACTTAAATCAAAGAATGCAAAACCTTTCTCCTAACCAAATCGATGAATATCCGCATTCTTTAAACCCTGGCATGCTCAACCCATTTAACCCCTCATACAACTACTATCAACCTCCACCTTCACCATCAATGGATCTTGCACATACTCAATTTTCTTCCATACAATTGCAAGACATAGCTGCTCACTTCCGTTTTGACCGAGTTCCCACTTTCCTGGAAGCATATGCGTTGACTACAACTGGTGCTTTGGATTGGAAAACTCTGGTCCAATACTATGGAGCCGAGCCATTTCTTGGGAAAGATCCGGACATCGATGTAATTCTTAAATCTTTCCTGTGAAGTGTTGGAGTTGTAATAGTTGTAATACAAATGATTAGTCAAATTCTATATGATTGTAATCTTCTTCATGATATTGAATGAAATTTGCATGGTTATTTGTTTGGCTTATGATGACATCTTCAAAATATGGGTTATCAGTAGAGCATAGCAAATAAGGGAATAATAATAATTAAAACAGGCAACTATTACAAATTAAAATTAAATTTTCAAATAACAAAATAGTTCTCCAGAAACATTCTCGGTCGAGCAACTAGTCGACCGAGAACATTGTCGGTCGAGCAACTGTCGACCGACTGGGTTTCTGTTTTTCCAGATTGACATAATTGCATACATCTTTGTTAAAATCTTGGACATTTTATGTATTTGCTGAGTATTCAAACTTTCATTTGAGATATCTATCGAAGGGGGAGCAAAGCATAAGAAAAAGGGGGAGATCATTAAAACTTTGATCATTGTTTAAAAGAAGCTTACAAAAACTTTGAAATCACTATGTATAACTGAATATTTTCAAGAAAGTTATGAATTTATTGAAATTGGTATCTTGTACTTGAAGGAACTCTCTACCCAAAATGGGGCTTAACATCCCTTGCATTTGGATGGAGACATTTTTAGGTACTCTAAGCTTAGAGGATTCTCATCTAATCTAGGGCTTAACATCCTTTGATATATGAGAAATCCATATACATTTCATCATATGCTTAAAGGTATCTCATTTCATTTCAAGGCTTAACATCCTTTGCAAATGATTGAGAAACAAATTATGGATAAATTAGATAAAAATCAATGTTCCTAATAGGATATCTAATTAAGGGGGAGCATTATATTAAGGGGGAGAAGAAAAATAAAACATTCAACTTTGGATATCTTTTTGAAATGACAAAGGGGGAGAAAGAATATAAAAATATATATAAAAGAGTTTCATCACATCTTGGCCAGCACTTACTTGAAAAACATAAATGGCTACAAAAGGTAAATTTTCAGGTATGAAACTCATATACTTTATATTTCCTTATTTCATATTTAGGAAATGTTTGTCATCTTCAAAAAGGGGGAGATTGTTGGATAAATTGGATATTATGATAAATCCCTTTGTTTCGATGATGACAAACATTTCATTCTTATTAATCTAACGAGCTACTTAAGTGTGCAGGAACAAGGTGATGACAAAGTTCTAGGGAATCCTTACGCTTGAATGTTTATAAATGTCATGCAATGTAATCATATGTAAACTTGTACAAACATATAATGTACAAGTACTTAGACTTCATGTAAATCAAGCGTTAGATCTCCCTAACTAAACACTACACTTAGTTAGGACATCTCCTTCTAATAGGATCACATAATGCACACTCATGCACTCACTTAGTATCTTAATTGAAAGATTGAAAACAGAGTCAATCTCGGTCGACCACACTCCTCGACCGAGACACTCTCGGTCGACAAACTTCTCGACCAAGATTGACCAAAAGTAGCCGTTAAACACAGCAGTTGACAGTTGCAAATAAACGTTAATCCAGAGAGCCTGTCGGTCGAAAAATCCTCGACCGACCGGGCATCTCGGTCGACAAGTCCTCGACCGAGATGGTCTCTGACAGCAACTGCAGAATTAATTAACTAGCCGTTGCTAATGCGCCTAACTTATTCCTAACGGCTAGTTAAGCACTAGGAACCCCCTAGAAGTTGTCTAGAACGTCCTTAAGCATACTTAGGCCATTCCTATAAATAGGACAAGCCATAGGACACTAGAAGATACTTAGATACTCAATTGTGCAATCTTTGAGCATACACTACATTGGCAATCTGTTTAGAGCAATAGTGCAATTCCCACACTTGTTATACATTCATATTGCTACCGTTTCGTGTCCTATAGACTAGGATCTCCTACACATAATAATCACATTGCTATATATCTTGGTTGGGAGATCCAAACGCTTGATATAGGAAAATCAAGCCTTGTGCTTACAACGGTATTGTAATTTCTGTATTTCTTTCTTGTTCCTATTTATTCCTTGTACTCTCCTTGCTACTCCTAGGGTTGGAGGCTGCGGATTGGAGAGGGTGGACTTCTCAGGTGGAGAAGGGGACTTCAAGCTACTTCAAGAAGGCTATCACACGGGAAGCTACTTCAGAAGGCTGGTGCAACAGGTGTTGGTGCATCTACTTCAAGGGAAGGCTGCTTCGAGTTGGGCGATTACTTCTAGGTGAAGGCTGCTTGAAGGGTTTAGGGAAAAGAAATGTATTTTATGTAAAATCCTTGCGAGGTAATAAAATAATTTCTTTTCAAATCCCGGTTGGGTAAGCAACTGGGTAGTGGACTGACTACCTTAGTATTTGCTAAGGCTAGGAACCACTCTAAACCCTTGTGTCTCTTTGTCTAATCTTTCTTTGTGGTTGCTTGAGTTTAAATTATTTTAAAATCTCTATAAAACTCTATTCACCCCCCCTCTAGAGGTTTTCAAAGGATTGACAGATTACATATCTACATCAATTTCCTATACTAGGATGTAAGGTTCTACACATCCATATACCCCACATACTCACTAGTATGTGATCCAGGAGTTCCCTTAGGAAAACCTGTTTCACCATCATTTGATCTCTGACAATGATGGGTCTATGATCAGGGCTCTACATTATACTTGATTAGTTAGGTACATTTAGTATTCATATAACATCACACATTGTTCTTCAAACAATAACAGTAGCATAACAGCTATAAAAGGAGAATACTAAATGTAACAAGCCTAACTCACCTCAATCATCATTTCTCATTATACTCATCACAAGTCATCTCTAAAGCATGACTTTGATGGTATTCATGGCTCTCACAACCCATTATTATCATAGAATGTCACTGACAAGGCATCAAGATACTTTACTTATTCATAAAGCTATCAATATGCCTTTAATGAATATAGTATCATCATCCATACCTGGATATGATCACCTCCATATTAGAACCTACATGGTTAATTCAACTAATAAAGGTAATTCAAAACAATGATTATACTTTCCACTCTTGTCATAAGAGCTAATTTCTTTGATTCTTATCAACTAGAGTTTAATACTCATATAACATATCATCACCTTTGAATTAGGGTTTACTTATTCACATCACATGTCATTACCCTTGAATTAGGGTTTACTTATTCACATCACATGTCATACCCTTGAATTAGGGTTTACTTATTCACATCACATGTCATTACCCTTGAATTAGGGTTTACTTATTCACATCACATGTCATTACCCTTGAATTAGGGTTTACTATTCACATCACATGGTGAATTGAACTCATAACATCATCATGTATGAGGAACATCATCATTGATGCTCTCATATTAGCTTAAGATTCATCATATATCATGATTAGGGTTTTCATGATCTCACATAGGTGGATCATACCCTAAGCATGCACATTCATGTGTATTGAAGGTTCTTTACTTGAGTTTCCACCCTAAAAGGGTACTTTCTCTCTCTTAAGGTACTTTCTCTCTCTTAAGATGATTTCTCTCTCCTCATACTAGTAGATGGTGATAACACCTCTCTAGATCAGGTTGGGTTAAGTCCTCATGGGCTAACATAAGCCAAAACATCACTATCATGTGATTAGGGTTTGATTTGAACAAGGTTTTACTCAATTGAACCCCTCAAGGGTATTTTGGTAATTCACCCCATTGATCACCATCATGGGTTAATTCATTAGTCACTTAGTCCCCTAATGTCCTAGGTTACCATTAGGGTTTATATTTGAGCATCATTGAACCATTTACATCTTCAAGTGATTAAGTGAAATCAACCTTTGAAAACCTCAAACGGTTTCAACCTTCAACCACCAAACGGTTTGAAACCGTTTAGGTGCGTTGACCATTTGCTAGGTTTGACTCCATGACCGCATGACCTCAAGGTCATTTGCCCAAACCGTTTGGGTGCGTTGACCGTTTGGAAAGGTTGACTTTCCAAACCGTTTGAGCTTATGCGGTTTGAAACCGTTTGATCAACTTGTCTTGAGATCGATTGGTCCAAACGACCTTGAGATCGTTTGAGCCCAAACGGTCTTGAGACCGTTTGGACCCAAACGGTCTTGAGACAGTTTGGCCTCAAAAGGTCTTGAGACCGTTTGGATCCAAACGGTCTTGAGACTGTTTGGTCCAAATGGGCTCAAACCGTTTGGACCTCCAACATGGTTCAAAAGTTACAAATGTTTATGATTAAGTATGTTGAAGCCCTCAATTGGCCAAAGCCATGTTAACCACTTATAAATTGAGTCAATTAGGATGAGCCTCAATCAATTGGACACCAAATTAACCCTCAATTGAAAGCCAATTAGGGTTAAGTCCATCTCAATTAGGGTTTCAAATCGGATGGTCATCAATATTCAACAATGTGAATCAATTCAAGGTTGAACCTATCAATTGACCTCCAATTGGGCCCAAACTTGGCCCAAACGGTCTTGAGATCGTTTGGATGACCTCCAAACGGTCTTGAGACCGTTTGCCCAAGAAATCGTAAAAATCTAAGTTGATTTGATAGGGGTTGAACCTTAATTAAGTCACAAATCAGCAATTTGATTATTTCAATAACCCATTGTAATTAGGCTCTCAATTGATCAATTTATCTTAACCCTAGACCTCCAAACGGTCTTGGGTTGATACCAAACGGTCTTGAGACCGTTTGGATGAGTTCCAAATGGTCTTGAGACCGTTTTCCCATCCAATCTTTGGACTCTAGAGAAATTTCATCAAGGTTGGATCTATTGAGTTGATCATCACATCAATACTTAATTGCAATATGATTTGGTACCTTTGGACCTTCAATTGGTCAACTATACTTGGCCCCAGACCTCTAAACGGTCTTGGGTGATCCCCAAACGGTCTTGAGACCGTTTGGATGATTCCCCAAACGGTCTTGAGACCGTTTGGGCTAATCAACCCAAAAACTCTAACTAACTCATTAGAATTTCAGCACTGATTTCAATTAGGGTTTTCCCTATTAATCATCCTTCAGCTCATGACTCGTTTGGAATTAATACATAAAATTTGGTGAGTCATTAATCAACATTATTATGAACAGTAATCCCAAACGGTAAATGCTTGGTCAACCATCTTAAACGGTTTTGAGACCGTTTTCCCAAAAAGGGCAAATTAAATAGCTTGAAAAACAGGACTTAATTCAATTGGATTTGCTAATTGATTTGCTTATATCTCACGATTCCTTTGGAGTTAACCCCTCAATTTTTGTGGGTGATCAGCCTACATAATTAGGAACAGGATTCTCATACGGTCGTCACTTGTTCAGCTGGACCAGATGGTCTTGAAGACCGTTTGCCTCCATGCGACCCTGAAACCGTTTGCCCACCAAACGGTTGTGCAAACCGCATGGGCAATTGGTTAGGACCGTTTGGTAAAGTGGAAATCCGTGGATAAACATAGGAATTAACGCCCTTATCCTCTACCTCAATAACAGTAGCAGTTCTTCACGATTTTGCTTGCAAGGATGCAAGGGAAGATAGGGAAGAAGAAGAACTAGCAACTATATGCATAGAAAAAGATGTATAATCAAAGCATAAGGTTTAGAGTTATAAAACCCGCCTAAAGGTTGTTCCTTGAGCTCCAAGTTTCCAAGCTTCAGGTCTTTAATGGCATATTTGAGCTCCACAGGTCGGCCAAGGTGAATTCTCCAAGGAAAAGTTGGAAAGAGATGGCTAGAAAGATAGAGCTAAGTGAGCTAGCCATGAATTTGACCTTGAATCCGAGTTTCATCCATGAATTCAAGCAAAAGGGATGATCCAAACTTACCTTGAACTCCCTGGTCGTTCTCCTATGCTCCAGAGCTCTGCCTTAGTCAGTTTGAGCAAGGGGGATAAGTGAGGTAATGAAAGAAACGTTCCTTTGCTTACAAAGGAAGTGGTATATATATATATATATATATATATATATATATATATATATATATATATATATGGGTGAAATTCCAACATAAGAATATATGTTTTCCTCGTTTCTCATCTAAGTCCTTCCTTTCTTCTTTGCACGTCCCCACATATTATTTCTAAGGACAAACTCCTTCTAAGATCAAGAATTGAAGGCAAAGAGGATCAACCCATCACTAAAGCATACACATAAAAGGGCTATTATACATACACCTTGTTTATTCAATCACAAAGGTGTTCTTTGTTATATGATTATTCAAATGAGGTGCCCTCTTCATCATTTCTACTCTAAATGATGAAAAAAGTTATAAAAAATATTTTAGATGATTTATTTTACAAATTGCACCCCTCAAATTGGGTAAATTGCACTTTTCCCCAATTTAGGGTTTTCAAGCACCGGGATTGCTTCCACAGCTGCACCTTGGTGCCCAAGCTTGGGAAATCCCTCAAACCTTACCATCATAATTCTAATGATGTCTCAACATCAGAGGAACATCTCAACATGTGCAAATTGCAAGTTAACCCTTCTAACTGGGTAATTTGCACCTAGGTCCCTATATTACAAAACAATGCTACAACTTTATATAAAAAGGAGCAAAAACTGAAATATATGCTTCTGAGAAACTTAATTACATGCCCAAAGTTAATCACAAGGATTTAATTTAATATTTAGGCAAAACACCTAGGGTTAACTCATAACCCAGGTCACGGATGTTACACCAAGTCCCCTGACAATAATGACAATGTAACAATGTCATATGGGGACCAATTCTTTAACTTTTCAGCTATGGGATCCCTGGGGGATGCTGCCAAAGAAATGGCTTTTGCTGAGTACCGACAATGCACACTAGGAACCAACATTTGCCCACCCACAACAGTTATTCACAAATACTCCGCTCCGGAGCAACCTGCGCCTTCCCCCCCAGAGCAAGAAGAATCTGACTGAGTGAGTCTAGACACAGATGATAGACTCGAATCTGACTCTGATTCTGATAAAGATGAAGATCTGCCATTTTTCTTGGATGACAATGAGCAGACTTCAATTCTGCCATCACAAGACCTTCCCCTGCCGCCACTACTACCTCACGAAATGCATGACTTGGACATGGCAGCCATCTCTATGCTAGATGTTCAGGACATCTTCATCCTGAACACTATCGTAGATGATGCCAAAGACAGGGGGGACATCATCTACAACAATACAAAGACAAAGTGCAAGTTGACACGAGAAGACTTCTGTATCATCCTTCGACTACAATCGATGGTGAAGACGGCTATCTTCTGTGTCTTCCTTACCAACACTATTGAGGAATTCTGGAGCCCAAAAAGGTTGCAACCCGTCTTCAATGCTTCACCCACTCTATCCTTAAGCTTATTACATAAGGACTTCTGGGCAAAGTCCATTGAGCAGTTGCGAACTGGCATTGCACAAAGGTCACACTACATTTCCGCGCCCTTTAGAGTTTCCGACCACTGGCTGCTCATGATTGTCGACACCGCGGCCCGCGAAGCCAAGGTGTACAACTTCTGCACCAACGAACTAAAGGCCGAACAAATAAATTTTGTTGGATTGGAAGTTGGGGAAGTACGATGCATACCCTTTCGACTTCTCAAAAAAATTATGGGATGCTTGCCCATCTCTGCGACATGGTTGGAGCCAACCCTGGTTCCAAATCATCAACCCAACAGTCCAAACTTTAGCTGGTTTAGGGGATTGCGCTTTCTGTACAATACGATTCATAGACGCACTCAATAGACAAATCCCCTTCACCGAGCTAGCCACAGAAGATATGCACTCCTTACAAGGACATTATGCCATTGAGCTCATTTGTGACAGATGATTCTTTAAGGATCTGATAATGGCACAAGACGACGTACCTCAGTATCTCTTCTCTACTATCCAACGTACGTAAAAGTGTCCATATAGGACAATTCTAAAGGAGTTAGAGAAAACGCAACAACAAACCGCCAAGGTCCCGGAACAATGCCAGTGGGACCCTTATGCTTTCTATATGGCGGAGGACAAGGGGGACATCAAATTGATAACATGGGTCACCATCAATAGATCATTCCACCCAAAGGTGCCCCTATCTTCCATAGAACTAATGTTCCCAAATTTCGACCTTAATGCATGCAAGAGCCTTTCTGACAACGAACTCTGACTCATCATGTCTAGGCTATACATAGAAAATGATGAGCTGGTTTTCTTGAAAGGAGATATTCTGGTAATGACAGATTCTCTCTGTGAAACCATACAAATTAAAGGTTCTTTATCCATGAGCGTGATGACTGCGTACCAGTTCCTTCTAGCACAGAACCACCCTACGGTTTATATGGCGTCATCATACATGAAGGATGATCTATTAGGGTCGAAGAACTTCGGAACCACAGAGGAACTTATCTCATATCTTCAACACATAACTTTGAAGTTCATTATGCTTCCCTTTCTTCATTCTGAATACTGGATGCTACTGGAAACAAACCTACACAAAGGAACCACAATAATCTAGAATAGTTCCGACAGCCAGTTTGATCCAAACCAAAAATAGTATGTTGTTACAGCAAAGATGCTCACAGAGGAAGTGGTGAAGGATTGTGCTGAATGACTACACGTTCTCTTGAGCAAACACACAAAGGCATACGACAAAGAAAATTTCCATCGCCCAACCTTTAGCTACAAATGTCCCCAGCAGATCAGAGAATCGAATGACTGTGGTTTCGACATCCTGTACTGGATGTATACCATCACTGTTATTGGAAAACAAGTGGAGGACATGAAGGACGTGGATTACCATGCTTTACGTGGAAAAGTCACAGCTAATCTCCTATGATCTCATGGAGCAAACAAGGGATTAACAGAACCTTAATACCCTTGCCCATGTACTTCTCAACCTATCACTTTAATACCCTAAGGACAAAGTGAGAGATAAGTTTGGGGGGGGGGTACACTGGGTAAGGGAGAGGTATCATATTCAAACCCTTTTTTTCTTTACTCTTTCTTTCACCTCTGTTCTTCTGTACATATTTTTCCTTTCCTTTGACACTTAGATTTTTCAGTAATTTCTTTGATAGAATAACTCTTACATATAAAACAATTTTCGCTTCAGAAAAGAATCACCCCTAGATAATTTAGAGACAAAGTAGTCCTCAAACGCAACTACATAAGTAGCATTTAGGCATGTAATGGTGAATTAATAAATCACTTCCATACTCGATTTCTATACTTTTGCTTCAATTCTGCATCAGACTCTCCACAGGTCAACATCCTGGCCGAAACAAGCTAAACACTCTCAAGGATGGGAGGGAACCAGGAGAAATCCAAATCAAGGAACCTCACAAGTGGACCACCAAGTACGAAATAGTGATAAGTGCATGTCAGGAAACCCTAAGAAACAATTTTCTTCTTTTCAAAAAGAGGCTTGGCAGCCCAAATAAAATCCTAAATACCCAATTCCTATGCATGTGAGCATATGAATAAAAGCCTGAGTGTTGAATAAAAACATGAGAGTTGTGCCATGCATAAGGACTTATACGAAGAACTAATAAAGGTCTTGCCCGGTCGGTACATTCAGCTGCCCCTCACAAAGGCAGATGTGTCGTTCCCGATAGTGAGATCCTAAGGTCTCCAAGTATATGAAAAAGCTCATAAAGGACTCGCCCGACCAGTACATTTAGCTGCCCTCACAAAGGTAGATGTGTCACGCCCGGTAGTGAGACCCTAAAAGTTTAGATAAACCCTCCCCCACCTAAATGGGGAGTTACACAACAGCCTTTAGCCAACCCTCATACCTATCTTAGCTTTCGTTATGAATTTCAAAGAAGTATAAACTGCTTAGAGTCGAAGACATGCATGGAATGCGATCGAGGAAAAGGTGGTCCCAATGCGAGTTACGTGATACAGAAGAAACCTGAGATCCACACAACTCTCGATACCTGAAAGAGTTAGTGCAAGAGGAAGCCCCGATAAAACTCTAGGAGATCTCTGGTTTAGAATTGAAGCAAGAGTATAGAAATCTTCACTAAATAAAATTGCCTCGCCACTATGTGTCTTAGCTCTATCTAGCTTGAGGACAAGCTAGACTCTAAGTTAGGGGGGTGATAACCTCCCATTTTGTGATGTTATCTTACTAGTTTTTTTTTTATTTTCCATACTCTTTCTTAGATAAATTAGATATAATCCGTACATTTCTATGTTATTATGAATTCACCATTAAACGAACATTTATCCTTTTCTTCTTACAGAAAAACCCAAAAAAATTGCAAAAGCCCCAAACGGTCCCAAGACCGAATGAACTCAAACGGTCCCAAGACTGAATGAAGTCCAAACGGTCCCAACACCGAATGAACTCAAACGGTCCCAAGACCGAATAAAGGCAAACGGTCCCAACACCGAATGAAGTCCAAATGGTCCCAAGACCGAATGAACCCAAACGGTCCCAAGACTGAATAAAGGCAAACGGTTTGGAAACCGAATGAAGGAAAATAGTCCCAAGACCGTATGAACTCAAACGGTCCCAAGACCAAATAAAAGCAAACGGTCTGGAGACCGCATGAAGTCAAACGGTCCCAAGACCGTATGAAACCAAATGGTCCCGAGACCATTTGAAGCCAAACAGTCCTGAGACCGCATGATGCCAAATGATCCCCAAACCGTTAAAGACCCAAATGGTCCCAAGACCGTTTGGGACTCCTTGGAAGCCTATAAATAGAACCGAAGGAGTTTTCATTAGGCATCGAATTCTTGGACGCCCAAAGGCTGCCCCAACCGTTCCAGAGCTGTTTCATCTTCCATCCTCTACCCCAAGGCTGCCGGTCCAAGATCCACACTTCATCCTCAAGTTGCTTTCTCTCTCTCATCGACATAGAAGCTGGGAAGTGAAGAAGTGTTCATCAAGTCAACCAAGTGGTACGAAGATAGTTGATCTCTACTCCAAGGGGTCGACCTTCCTCCCTCCTACGTGGAGATGATGCTTTCTCTCTCTCTTTACGCCTCTTCTTTGTTCTTGCCATGAGCAAGTAGTCCCATACACTAGGGTGTGGGGATTAGCCCCGCTACCCATGTTTTCATTTCATGCATTGTAATTCATGAGTTTGCAATAGAAAAACACTATCTTTTTAGTTCAACATCAATCGTTTAATGAATGCCAGTTGCTTGATTACCACCTTATGTTATCTATTATCTACTAGTGCGAATTGTCTATGTTTGTACTTTTAGATTCGAATATCGACTGCTTGTTGGTTCTAAATGCATGTAGTCACCATACATTTGGTTTAGTATCTAGGAGCATTTCTTGAGGAGTGGGGTAAACTCACCTCCATCGTTGTACTTTCATACTATGAAATGGAATCAGTTGACGTATGAAAGCACAAATTTGACAGGTCGAGGAACACACTTTGTGAGGGGAGTGATGCAAAGTAAGTGACCATTCATTTGGGGATGGCTGGAATTGCAACGCTTCCACATTTCTCACAGTTAGTTATCCCGAAGGAAGCTAAGTCTACAAAGATACTAAGTGTTTAGACTCTTTTCTTTGCAAGCCATGTTATTATGATGTATGTTTTGATCCATGCGTAGTGGTGGTGAAACTCGATCACATCCTAGTAGTTTTTAAATATTGTTTACAACCTTAAGTTTACTTTCTTATTATTCACTTTCTCTGCACATTAGTTTAATCATCAAATCAACTCTTTGATCTAAATATCAACTTTTAAGTGGATAAGTAGGATTATTACCTTTTCCATCTTGTTAAACTCTTAACAAGACCGTTGTCTCATGGATTCGACCCTTAACTATACTACGATAAGACTTCCACATATCTTAGCATACGTGGGTGGAGATCTTATTATAGCATACACAAGGCTAAACTTAGAGACTTACTATCTCTAGGATTTTTAGTGGTCCACGCAACTCCATGTAAGTGGAGCCGCCACCTAGGTATATATAGGTGTGGGGGAAGCACTAGGTTAAGTAGGGGCAAAATGGGGAAAGCAGAGGGAAAATGGGTAGGTTTTGTGAGTAGCACGGCCGTGGTGAGTAGGGGTGAGCAAGATTGTGGTGGAGTAGAATGATCTTGTGAATTAAAATGGTCAAATGTTAGGTTGATGGTCATTTTTGCACTAAAACTGGCACGACCGTGGTGGTCACCACGACCATGGTGGGTTGAGGGTAACATGACCATGCTGGGTGGCATGACTGTGGTGAGCCAGGTGATGGTGTTCGTGGTGTTGTGCTCTACTTTGCTGTAGCATGGTCGTGCTGTGCAGCACGGTCGTTCTGGCTCAGTTCACCATGGCCATTCTGTGTGGCACGGCCGTGGTGTTTTCAGCTTGACTTGGGGGTGACTCTATTGATTTGCAAGGACCTAGAATAGCCGTTCTATGGTACCATGGCCGTGCTGGGTCCTGGATCAAAACTTTGACTTTGTTCTTTAGATTTTATTGGACATCTTTGCTTCAATGGATCTTTGGCCACTGGGGGTAGGTTGAGGGAGAATTGGACTTCACTTTGGGCCTCCCCAAGGGTAGAGAAACCTTAGGATTACTCCTTCTCTCTCTATTCCATCAAGTGTGGTCAAAATGCCTGAAAAACATGCAAATAATGTCCATAAGTGCATTTTACACAAATAAGCATATTGGGAGAAATAACATATAATCTAACATGTACAGATGTGATTGAAGAGCAATATGACACAAGATGAAGCCCTAAAATAGGGCTGAATCTGTTGGGTTTTAGAGGAGATAGAAAAGGCAGCGGAAACAAAATTTTCTTCTCCCAAACCCAGAATAAAGGAATCGCGTCAACGTCTATACAGTAGGAAGGATGGTTTGTAGAGGCCTACTTTGTCCCGAGGCTTGCTCGGCGATGTTACCTCATGGCTTGTGTAGTCTTCACCTCCGGTCTTAGATGGTGTCTGAGCAGCTCCTGGTCTCACCGAGACTGTCAAGATTGACAGCTGTCCTCCGAGTGGCAGAAGTCTCCCGCCTCTGCATTTGTCCACATGGACTGCCTAGAACTTCGATCTCCTTGTCCTACAAGGAATCAGAAGGAGTCACACCCTCCTGTCAGCATACTAGTCACCGACACACTCTCCTACAACCAGTTGCCTTTCTGCAACTGTCTTTCCCTTGTTGTGCCTCCTTTATCGAGTAGAACTTGCTCGAGCTCTCTCAGTTACTAAAACTAGAGAGAATGACAACTTTGCAGAGCAACTAGTGTTCTAAGTTGTACTTTGAGAAGCCCCCAATACCCCTATATATAGGAGGGTCATGGGATAGGGTTCTCTACCCCAGGCAATGCAGGATTAAAGTAGGAGTAGAAGGGTTTGAGATTTTCCACAAAACAACCAACTGCGCCAGCTGAACCGATCGTTTCAACCCTAAAATGGTCGGTTGGTGACCTCAACCGATCGGTTCACACCTGAATCGATCGTTTGGGACCCCTGAGCCGACCGGTTCACTTCTGAGCCGATCAGTTCATGGTCCTGGTCCAACTCAAATTGACTTTCATATTTATTTCCGATTAATCAAATATTAATCCTTGTTCAAATCGAATTTGTACAAGTGAAACAAATTATATTTGCAAAATAGTCTTTTGACTTTCCAAACGATCTTGGTTAGACCAGTTGAGCTGATCGGTTCAACCCTTGAACCAGTCATCTCAGTCTGTCTTGAGCCGATCAGTTCATCACATGAGCCGTTCAGTTCACTAACCTGAGTCGATCGGTTCATCACATGAGCCGATTAGTTGGGACAGCAGACTATGCAAATCAGTCAATCACATTTTCAATCAATCCGATACTCTAATCGATCGGTCCAACACCTTGAACATTATGATATTGAGCTATCAATTGATTGAGTGTTTAATTGAACTACTAAACTCCTTTAGTAATCAATCTAAACATCATTTGTGGATAAACTCCTCTTCCAGGTTAAATCCTATATGTGTGACCCTACAGGTCCATTTCACATTGGCAGTGAAAGTCCATAACACTTATGACTTCACAAGAAAAGAGTGGTGCCTAGTCGCACATCAGTGCTACCCAAGTGAAATAGAAAGTTGGCGAACAACTTTCAATCCTACAATCCCTGAATAATGTTACAGCAAATGTATAATAACTTTGTCACTAATGTCCTGAATGAACTCAAGGCACGGTACAGTCATCCTTTCAACGTTCATCCATTTCCTTGATCTCAGAGCAGATTGGGTGACATGTGTGTGACATCAATATCACATATTAATTCACACATGCATGCACATGCCTTTCTCAATCCTACTCACCAAGTGGCCATGGACATTAAACTCCCTTAGGAGGGACAAATCCCATATCTATCACTCACCCCTCAAAAGCCCCATGTGTCAAAGTCACCCAATCATCACCTTTATAATAACCCATGTTTCAGGACTGCGTTTGATGATGTCAAAGTGTACCCAATGACATGTGTTGAGTGTAATGATTTCAGGTCGAAGAATCACACTCACCACCATCACTGTGAGAGCTAACTATGACTACTAAATCATGGTTCCATGTGTCACTCTCATGGTGGGTCTGTCTGGTACACTTGTTCTCTAAAAAGTACCTATGTGCTTGGTTTGATATTACTATATCATGACTAATGAGATTTTGTCATCAACCAACACACAATCTAGTCTTTAGTGTTATTGATGTCTATGGTTATTTCCACAATAACAACCAACTAGGGACAAAACAAGAATGTATACTCTTAACATCCGTATGATCTCATCGTTTAGGTCCTGAACCTAAAAGCATACGTCATTGAGTAAACAATTCGTTAGACATCTATCATGTTACACTGTCATCTCAAAAATAGCTTAAACATATAGATCGGAAATTTCCTTTATTATTATTCAAATCATTTACAAAGTATCCCATTATAATCATCACATGACTTGCTCTATGGGCATACATACCAACAGACTCTCACTTTCACTTAGAGCCAGTCACCTAGGAACCTCAGCCCTTGTGACCTAGCATGACTATCATGCTTCTACTGATAAAGGGCCTTAGTCAGTGGATCAGCTATGTTGTCTTCAGTTGGTACTTTGCAAATCTTCACATCTCCTTGTTGTACGATCTCTCATATGAGATGGAAGCGCCACCGTATGTGCTTGGACCGCTGATGTGATCTGGGATCCTTAGCTTGAGAAATAGCTCCATTATTGTCACAATAAAGCTCAATTGCATCACAACTACTGGGAACTACACCAAGTTCAGAGATGATCTTCCTGATCCACACAACCTCCTTTGCTGCATGCGAAGCAGCAATATACTCGGCCTCTGTAGTAGCATCAACAACTGTTTCTTGCTTGGAACTCTTCCAGCTCACAGCTCCATTATTTAGGCAAAATACAAATACTGATTGCGATCTGTAATCATCTTTGTCGGTTTGGAAGCTTGCATCGGTGTAACCCGTTACAACCAGTTCTTCCTCGCCGCCATATATAAGCAATTGATCCTTAGTCCTTCACAAGTACTTGAGGATGTTCTTTATAGCTGTCCAGTGAGCATCCTCAGGATTTGACTGGTACCTGCTCGTCATGCTGAGAGCATACAAGACATCTGGGCATGTGCACAACATAGCGTACATGATGGATCCAATGGCTGATGCATATGGGATCCCATTCATACGCTCCCTCTCTTCACAAGATTGGGGACATTGAGCTCTAGAGATGGTGAATCCATGTAGCATGGGGACGTTGCCTCTCTTTGAGTTCTCCATGCTGAACCGCTTCAGCACCTTGTCAATGTACGTGCTTTGGCTTAGTCTGAGAAGCCATTTGGATCAATAAAACCTTCAGGTTGTGTCATGTACACATCCTCATTTATATTCCCATTAAGGAATGTAGTTTTAACATCCATTTGCCAAATCTCATAGTCATAGTAAGCCGCAATAGCAAGCATAATCCTGATGAACTTAATCATGGCAATTGGAGAAAAAGTTTCGTCATAGTCAACACCTTGAACTTGTCGGAAACCCTTTGCAACCAGTCTGCCTTTATAAGTTTGCACATTGCTATCCATGTTGGTCTTCTTCGTGAAGACCCACTTGCACCCTATGGGTTTTACCCCTTCATGTGGTTCCACCAAAGTCCATACTTTGTTGGAGTATATGGATTCCATCTCGGATTTCATGGCCTCAAGCCATTTCTCAGAATCTGGTCCCTCCATATCCTCTAGATAGGTAGTTGGATCATCATCTATGATCAACTCACCACCTTCCTGAGTTACAAGGTATCCAAACCTCCCAGGTTCAAGGCGTGTCCTACTAGATCTACGAGGTCCTTGTGTTACTTGAGGAGGCTGAGATTCCACAACACCTTGTGAGTCTCTATGTTCCTATTGTACATCTACCGATTCAATGTTTTCTTATTGGGCTTAAACCTCTTCAAGCTCTATTTTCCTCCCACTGCTTCCTTTAGAAATAAATTCTTTTTCTAGGAATACAACATCCCTGGCAACAAAACACTTTGTTGTCAGTTGGGTGGTATAAATAATATCCCTTGGTTGCCTTAGGATATCCAACAAAATAATATTTATCAGATCTAGGGCCTAGCTTGTCAGGAAACATTTTCTTGACATATGCCTCACATCCCCAAATCCTCATATAAGACATATTGGGATGCTTCCCAGTCCATATCTCATATGGTGTCTTTTGAACTGATTTAGATGGTACTCAGTTAAGTGTAAAGGCGGCGGTTTCAAGAGCATGACCCCAGAAGGAAATCAGAAGATCAGTAAAACTCATCATTGATCGCACCATATCCAGTAAAGTACGATTCCTTCTTCCAGACATGCCATTATGCTGTGGTGTTCCAGGTGGAGTCCATTGTGATACAATACCATGGGCTCGTAGAAGGTCCTCAAACTCCTGGCTTAAGTATTCTCCACCTCAATCGGATCGAAGTGCTTTAATACTTTTACCAAGTTGGTTCTGTACTTCATTCATGAAATCCTTGAACCTTTCAATGGTTTCTGACTTATGTTTCATCAGGTACACATAGCCATACCTACTGAAGTCATCAGTGAAGGTAATGAAGTACTAACACCCATTTCTGGAATTAGTTCTAAAAGGCCCACATACATCAGTATGTATGAGTCCTAATATATCACTATCTCTCTCACCTTTACCTGAAAAGGGAGTCTTGGTCATCTTTCCCAACAAACAATATTCACATGTCTCTATTTATTCACAATCAAAAGAGTCTAGATAACCATCTTTATGGAGTCTAGAGATGCGCTTCTCATTTATGTGCCCTAGACGACAATGCCAAAGATATGTTTTGTTTGAGTTGTTGAGTTTTTGCCTTTTCGTGTTTATGTTGTATACACTTGTCTCTAGATCTATCAAGTATAGAACATAAGATATTGGGGCACTGCCATAAAAGATGCCATCTTTTAAAATGGAACACTTTCCATTCTTAATAAGAAATTCAAAACCATCCTTGTCTAAACAAGAAACGGAAATGATATTCCTATTTATGGCAGGTACATAATAGTAGTTCTTCAACTCTATTATTAGCCCACTAGGTAGAGTTAACTCATAGGTTCCTACGGCACTGGCGGCAACTCTTGCCCCATTGGAAACACGTAGTTCAACCTCGCCTTTCCCCAAAGGCCTACTTCTCTTAAGATCCTTCACATTTGAACAAATGTGAGATCCGCATCCGGTATCAAGTACCCATGACAAAAAAGTAGTAAAGTTAATCTCTATCCTGTATACACCAGAAGTAGAGATCTTTATCTCTCACTTCTTCTTCCACCGTTCCTTCCATCCTCTCCATGTTTTGAGTGCAAAAGATTCTGATATTGGTTCGGCGAGAGAACCCTTCTCTCCTTCACCTTTGTCCTTGGAGTTTGTTCCATTGATCTCCATCAATGAACTACCCCTCTTCTTAAGCATACATAGAGTGGATTCAAAGGCTACCAGTATATCTGGATTGTGCAGAACACTTCTCACAATCCCTAACCAGTTATGGAATTTATTCTCAATTAATTTGCCCATTTTAAAAGATGATTCTTTTGCCATTCTACAAGAGAAAATTGCATTTGTCAAAACTCTTTTTGATTTGATTTGATTTGAATAAAATTTGACAGTAGTTAATTAGGTCTTTAATTAATTACCGCTCCCACTATTTTGATTCAAATTGACAGCCCTCACCATCAATTCAGAAGATTGCAGCGTACAATCTCCTAGTGGGTCAAGATCCATATTTCATCAAGTCATGAGTCAGCTTTGGCTGATCGCCCACAATCTTAACTATTTAGGTAGGCCATCATGCTAATTGCATCATATGCAACTCTTGATGAATGAACATGCGCAACACCTTGCTATGAACATTCCTTGCCTCTAGGTTTAGATGCTCTAAGAATCACCAGTTAAGTCTAACCCAAAAGCCGACACGGTAAACATGCACCCAGCTTTGGCAGAACCTACATGCTTACCCTTCACACTTCCACGAGATAGACGACGCACCACGCTTTGGCGTAACCTACGCTTAGTCGATGAAGTTTTTCATGTGTTCCACTAATGGAAGGCATGAAAGACTTAATATTTAGATGAGGGATTTGGTTTTTATAGGTACATATACATATCCAATCACCACAATATTGTAAGTATCATATACATGCTATATCCCACAGAAAACATGTGAAATGATAAAAGCAATGATTATGGCCATCCTAATGTGATTCCTCAAGCCAAGAGGAATCACGGTCATCTAGGTTCACATCACATGCAACCTGTACAAGATGAACTATGTGTTTTGCCTTTCTGGGTTTGATCAACTCATATCCATGATTGATCGGCTCGCCATCAGAACGGTCGGTTGGGTGCCACCAGCCGATCGACTGGAGCCTCCAGCCGATTAGTTCACTGGTCATCATGCATCTCCTCAAGTCGCCACCCGCTCGTCTCGCTCTTTGAACCGGTCGTCAAAAAGTTTGCCGTTCTTTGACATAATAAGAAATAAAAACCCTGAGTTACATTCAGGGGGAGCAACGGTAGGAAAGAAATCTCGAGTTATCTCGAGTTACATCAGGAATAGGAGATAGGGAATCAGTGCGCAGACCGAGATGCAAGCAACCACATTCAACCAAGCACACAAACATAGGGTTTATTGGCCATAACCATGCTATACATCCACCACAAAACTCAGTTAAGGGCGACGTGTATCGAGTGCATTCATATTACATATCATATATGTATATTGAGATTTGTGGATTTAGGATTGGACATGCATAAAGCCAATTTTATTCGCACCGTATGCAATAAATAAAGGCGACAAACCAAAATTGATCCGATTGATAATCCTAAAGTATAGAGCAGTTGACGTGGCTCTGATACCACTGTTGGGTTTTAGAGGAGACAAAGAAGGCAGAGGAAACAAAATTTTCTTCTCCCAAACCCAGAATAAAGGAATCACGTCAATGTCTATACAGTAGTAATGATGGTTTGTAGAGGCGTACCTTGTCCTGAGGCTTGCTCGGTGATGTTACCTTACAGCTTGTGCGGTCTTCACCTCCGATCTTAGATGGTGTCTGAGCAACTCCTGGTCTCACCAGGACTGTCAGGATTGTCAGTTGTCCTTCGAGCGGTAGAAGTCTCCCGCCTCTGTAGTTATCCACACAGACTGCCTGGAACTCCGATCTCCTTGTCCCACAAGGAATCGGAAGGAGTTGCACCCTCTTGTCGGTGTATTAGTCACCGACACACTCTCCTGCAACCAGTTGCCTTTCTACAATTGTCTTTCCCTTGCTGTGCCTCCCTTATCGGGTAGCACTTGCTTGGGCTCTCCCGGTTACCAAAACCAGAGAGAACGACAACTTTGTAGAGCAACTGGTGTTCTGAGTTGTACTTTGAGAAGCCCCCAATACCTCTATATATAGGAGGGTCATGGGACATGGTTCACTACCCCGGACAATACGGGATTAAAGAAGGAGTAGAAGGGTTTGAGATTTTCCACAAAACAACCAACTGTGCCAGCTGAAACGATCGTTTCAACCCTGAAACGGTCAGTTGGTGACCTCAACTGATCGGTTCACACCTGAACTGATCATTTGGGACCCCTGAGCCGATCGGTTCACTTCTGAGCTTATCGGTTTGTGGTCCTGGTCCAACTCAAATTGACTTTCATATTTGTTTCTGATTAATCAAATATTAATCCTTGTTCAAATCGAATTTGTACAAGTGAAACAAATTTTATTTGCAAAATAGTCTTCTGACTTTCCAAATGATCTTGGTTAGACCAGTTGAGCCGATCGGTTCAACCCTTGAACCGGTCGTCTCATCCTATCTTGAGCCGACCAGTTCATCACATGAGCCGATCGGTTCACTAACCTGATCTGATTGGTTCATAACATGAGCCGATCGGTTGGGACAACAGACTGTGCAAATCAGTCAATCACAGTTTCAATCAATCCGATACTCTAATCGATCGGTCCAACACCTTGAACATTATGATATTGAGCTATCAATTGATTGAGTGTTTAATTGAACTACTAAACTCCTTTAGTAATCAATCTAAACATCATTTGTGGATAAACTCCTCTTCCAGGTTAAATCCTATGTGTGTGACCCTACAGGTCCATTTCATGTTGGCAGTGAAAGTCCATAACACTTATGACTTCATAAGCAAAGAGTGGTGCCTAGTCGCACATCAGTTCTACCCAAGTAAAATAGAAAGTTGGAGAACTACTTTCAATCCTACAATCTGTGAATAGTGTTATAGAGAATGTATAATTCCTTTGTCACTAATGTCCTGAATGAACTCAAGGCATGGTACAGTCATCCTTTAAACGTTCATCCATTTCCTTGATCTCAGAGCAGATTGGGTGAGATGTGTGTGACATCAATATCACATATTGATTCACACATGCATGCAAATGCCTTTCTCAATCCTACTCATCAAGTGGCCATGGACATTAAACTCCCTTAGGAGGTGTTGGTATGTATGCCCTGAGAGCCAATCATGGGATGATTGGTGGGATACATTAAGATTGATTTGATAAACATCAAAGGCAAGATTCCAATTCATTCTGGTTCAGTCATATGAGATAGTGATAGAACAGATTGAATGTCTAAAGAATGACATAACTCAATGACGTATGATTTCAGGTTGAGGACCTGAACGATGAGATCATAAGGATGCTAAGAGTTTGTACATTCTTGTTATGTCCCTAGTCGGATGTCATTGTGGAAGGTAGATAGACAGCAATGACACACAAGACTAGATTGTGGTGTTGGTTGATGACAGAATCTCATTAGTCATGATATAGAGATATCAAACCAAACACATAGGTACTTGTTAGAGAACAAGTGTACCGGGCAGACCCACCGTGAGTTTGACACATGGAACCATGAGATGGTAGTCACAGTCAGTACTCACAGTGATGGTGGTGAGTGTGATTCTTAGACCTGAAATCACTACACTCAACACATGTCGTTGGGCACACTTTGACATCATCAAACGCAATCCCGAAACATGGGTTGTTATAAAGGTGATGATTGGGTGGCTTTGACACATGGGGCTTTTGAGGGGTGAGTGATAGATATGGGATTTGTCCCTCCTGAGGGAGTATGATATTCATGGCCACTTGATGAGTAGGATTGAGAAAGGCGTGCACGCATGTGTGAATCAGTATATGATACTGATGTCATACATATCTCTTCCAATCTACTCTGAGATCAAGGAAGTGAATGAACGTTGACAGGATGACTGTTCCATGCCTCGAGTTCATTCGGGATATCAATGACAAAGGAATTATACACTCGCTGTAACACCATTCACGGATTGTAGGATGAAAGTTGTTCTCCAACTTTCTACTTTCACTTGGGTAGCACTGATGTGTGACTAGGCACCGCTCTTTGCATGTGAAGTGATAAGTGTTATGGACTTTCACTGCCAACGTGAAATGGACCTGCAGGGTCACACACATAGGATTTAACTTGGAAGAGGAGTTTTGTCCACAAAGCAATGTTTAGATTGATTACTAAAGGAGTTTAGTAGTTCAATTAAACACTCAATCAGTCGATAGCTCAATATCGTATGGTTCAAGGTGTTGGACGCATTGATTGGAGTGTCGGATTGATTGAAATTGCAATTGACTGATTTTGCCCAACCTGTGCTCCCAACCGATCGGTTCATGTGATGAACCGGTCGGTTGAGGTTGCTGAACCGGTCGGCTGGAGTGTCCAGGCTGATCGGCTCATGCCCAGGTTGAAATGACCGGTTCAAGGGTTGAACCGATCGACTCAACTGGTGCAACCGACCAGTTGGGAAAAGTCATGTCAGCAAGAATTTTCCTTTGGTTTCAAAATTGCCAATATGATTGGGAATAATATTGGTATTCGATACCAATTGGGAAAGAAACAAGGAAAGTCTTTTTGATCCAGATTAGGACCATGAACCGATCGGTTCAGGGCACCAACCGATCGGTTGGAGTGCCCCAAACAATCGGCTCAGGTCTAACCGATCGGATCAATGGCCGAACCGATCGGTTCAGTTGTGAACCGGTTGCTTTTTGTGGAAAATTCTCGAACCCTTCTACTCCTGCTTTTAGTCCCGCATTGCCCGGGATGGAGAACCCTGTCCCATGACTCTCCTATATATATAGAGGTATTGGGGGCTTCTCAAACTACAGCTCAGTGCAACCAGTTGCTCTGCAAGTTGTTGTTCTCTCTGGTTTTGGTAACCGTGAGAGAGCCCGAGCAAGTGCTTCCCGCAAAAGGGAGGTGCAGCAAGGGAAGGACAACTACAGTTGCAACATGACGCAGGAGAGCGTGTTGGCGACTAGTACGTCAACAGGAGGGTGCGACTCCTTCCACTTCCTTGTGGGACAAGGAGTGTGGAGTTCCAGGTGGTCCGTGTGGACTACTACAGAGGCGGGAGGACACTGCCGCTTAGGAGGACAACTGTCATCCGACAGTCCGGTTCGAGTAGGAGTTGTCAGTCCCGGTGCGACCAGGAGCTGCACAGACACCGTCGAAGTCCGGAGTTGAAGACCGTGCATTGCGCGAGGTATTGTCGCCGAGCAAGCCTCGGGACAAGGTATGATTCCGCAAACCATCCTTTCCTATTATATAGACGTTGACGCGTTTCCTCGGTATGGGTTGGGGGAGAAAATTTTTGTTTTCGCTGCCTTCTCTGTCTCCCCTAAAACCCAATAGGAGGTACAAATCCCATATCTATCACTCACCCCTCAAAAGCCCCATGCATCAAAGTCACCCAATCATCACCTTTATAACAACCCATGTTTCAGGACTGCGTTTGAAGATGTCAAAGTGTACCCAACAACATGTGTTGAGTGTAGTGATTTTAGGTCAAAGAATCACACTCACCACCATCACTGTGAGAGCTTACTGTGACTACCAAATCATGGTTCCATGTGTCACTCTCACGGTGGGTCTGTCCGGTACACTTGTTCTCTAAAAAGTACCTATGTGCTTGGTTTGATATCACTATATCATGACTAATGAGATTTTGTCATCAACCAACACACAATCTAGTATTTAGTGTTATTGATGTCTATGGTTATTTCCATAATAACAACCGACTAGGAACAAAACAAGAATGTATACTCTTAACATCTGTATGATCTCATCGTTTAGGTCCTGAACCTAAAAGCATACATCATCGAGTAAACAATTCTTTAGACATCTATCATGTTACACTATCATCTCAGAAATAGCTTAAACATATAGATCGAAAATTGTCTTTATTATTATTCAAATCATTTACAAAGTATCCCATTGCAATCATCACATGACTTGCTCTATGGGCATACATACCAACAGAATCACCACCAGAAAGCTTGATGCATCCGCCAGAGGTGCTACACACTAGCCGATTTGACTCGATTAGATGTGCCCCATGAGACCGGAGCACAAGGTGGATTCACTTTCGATATTTATAAAACCTAACTTAACACCTACTCACACTAAAACAACTACACCCGCAAGCGCACAGGGTCATGTCGTAGTATAGGAAGGTGGAAAGTATAGGGTCGATCCTCAGGGAGAAAAGGGGGCACTAGAGCTAGGTTGGTTTTTCTAGGTTCCTACTGCGAAGACTAGGGTTAAAGGTTTAAAGGTGATTTTGTTGTTAAACTAGGTGAGAAAGAAATCAATTAAAGGCGAGAATGAAATCTAAGTTAACCCTAGACTAGATTAAGACCAAGTATGCAAGAAAAGACTAAGCTCAATATGAAAATACAATTTACACTAAGGCAAGCAAAAGAAAAGCACAAGAGCGAGTAAAGAGCTAAACTAGCAAGGACAATGTTACAACCTCAATTTTTGCATATGTTTTCATTGAAATGAATAATTTTGTGAATATGGACTTAATTAAAAAGGTGGTATGCTTTGCTTCAAAGAATTGATTTCTTTGCAAATCTCCCTTTTGAGAGGAATTTCATGGTTCCTATTAATATATTAATCCAATAATGGATATAAAAGAAGAAAATTCCAAATAATGGAAAAAGTTACATGATAATAGATATAAAGCAAAGTATTCATGAGAAATACTTGGAAATATCTAGAAAGTGGCATTAATGGCCACAATTGAGTAAAATTCGTTTACATATGGTTTCTAATAAAAGGAATATGAAAATAGGAAAAGAAAATGAAAGATAAAGATAAATCCTTGAAAAGAAATATCTTAATTAAGGAATAAGGAAGAAAGGGAGAAAGGATAAAATAAAAGGTAAATGAATATACCCTGAGATGGGATTTCGTGCCTTTAGGGTTCCTTGAGGTCCAAGGAATCCTAAGATAATGGCAAAAGAAAGAGGAAACACCCTTTTTCTTTAGAATTTGGGTTTCAAATTTCAATTAATGACAAAAGAAAGAGGAAATATCAATTAATTTGGTTTTATTTATAAATAACTTGCATATGAAGGAAACACCCTTTTTCTTTAGAATTTGGGTTTCAAATTTAATACAAAAGTAGATAATGCCAAGATAGAGTTTCCTCTAAAATTTGAGTGAAAAATGTTAAACGAGGAGAGAGATATGAATTTTTCAAGTTTCCTTTGAATATCACAATTTGATTTTAAATCATGTTCTTTCATGGGGCCCGACAGCCATTGGATTTGGATCCAACAGTGGTTGCACTTCGACTAAATAAGGAAAGGAGGAAGGGACACACATAATTTTGGGATCAATTTCCTTGTCGGGTAATGATCGAGCACTAATGGGGACTCTCCCATTGCGATTAGGAGCCCAATCCGAATTAAATGGTCCCTAGATTGACTTGGTTCCACGTTTAACCGGGACTTTCCCCAGTCCCAGTTCCTCCAGGAACTAGAGTCTGTGAAGAGCCAATACCTTGGCGAGCCTTGGCTATAAAAAGGGGATCTTGACGCCCTTACGTTCTCACAATTGTTGTCCACCAGTGTGCATCTGATAGAGAGGCCAGTGGGCGAAGAGGGGGGGGCTTGGTCCCCTGGATTTGTGAACACCCTGGCCTGGGTCGACTCGAGGAGTAACACCACCCCGCGTACCGGAGGGGCATGGCTTGAGGATGATGGAGTCTTCTGAGAGGGGAAAAGCCCTGGTGTGCTCGTGCGGAGCTCCGAGGGGAGAAAAGAAGTGTCGCGATGGGCGAGGTGGCCACCGCCCAGCCCAGATCTGAGTACTCTGTTTTACAGAGTATACATAGGAATGAGATCCTCCGCCTACACCCATGAAGAAGACAAAGTGGGAGCGGATCAGGTAGCTGGGTAAATGGATCCACGTAAAGGTCCGTGAGCTGAGGGACAGTTTTTCCATAAAAAAACAAAAAGGGACACGTGGTACTCTGCCATTGGTCAAGAGGTACTTTAATTTGCAAAATTTGTAACTAATTACCAGTACCTTGGATGGATACAAGTAATACATGGGTTTTTCTAAGAAAAATACAAGGAATCCAATAAAAATACTAGTACATACTAGTTTTGCTTCTAGTTTGAAAAGTACACAAAGATAGTAACTTTAATACTTTAAGTGTAATCAAAACCCTAGATGTTGATTAGGGATGAGTTCAATTACTTAAGTTGGTATTATGAATCAAAATTTATCCTTTTGGCATAAAATGGATAATATGAATCTGATTTGAGTTTAAAAACCCACGATTTGCTTAATTAGGGTGCTATGACTAAGAAAGTGCAATAATGGGCCTAAAAGCCCTAATGTTGAGTAATATGACTTTAATGAATTTTATTTCAAGAATATGAATATCATAAACAGACACAGATTGATCTGAAGTTTAATTAAGAAGCCTTGGAATAGATAACTTAAGAGATGAAGTTGGAACTAATCATAATCCAGATTGGTAATAAAGAGGCTTAGATATGAATGACTAAGTAATTAGGGTTTTGGAACATGGAAATAATGTTTTAGGGTTTAGTTGACCTAAAAGGTAAAGGTTAAGAGATGACTATAAAGAACGATAAGGAAAACCTAATTCAACTTAAGCACACCCTAGGAGGGAATTCCAATTCAATAAAGTAAGTGTATGATGAACATATGAGTAATTAGATTGCACATGTTTTCCAGGTTTCTTGTTGTGCCTGTTTGATTGGGGTGATTGGTTGCCTGGCTTGGTTGGTTGTTTGATTAATTGGATATTCTGCTTACAATCCTTGAGACTTCCAAATCAGGTATATGGTTAAATATGGTTAATCACATTAGTTTTTTGAAGAGTTTCTCGAATGATTCATCGCATTGAATGGAACTTATCAGTTGAATGTTCATACTTGCAAATTATAAAGTCACTATGATTATCACAATTGTAAAATAAGTGTGTATTCTCACACCTACATGTCACCCTGATGGATGATGCAAAAAGGTCAAGCCCAGGAGGGAAGACCAATGGGCACCATGAGAGGTGACCCCAGGCACCAAGCTCGGGATTGAGAAGGTGGCCTATGATATTGCATGACTAGAGGGCACCTTGAAGGGTGACCCCAGGTACCAAGCTCGGGATTGAGAAGGTGGCCTTAAGTCAATGGAAAAAGTGAAACCCGAAAGGGGGT
Organism: Alisma plantago-aquatica; assembly: GCA_963693085.1. NCBI lineage: Eukaryota > Viridiplantae > Streptophyta > Magnoliopsida > Alismatales > Alismataceae > Alisma > Alisma plantago-aquatica. The sequence continues at coordinate 958,000,455 of OY856409.1, forward strand.
ATGCCAGGGTTAGGGCAAAAGTGGTGGAGAAAGTCACACTAAAAGTGTAATTTGGCATGTTAATTAACTTGATTGTGATATTTAGATTGTTAGACATATTTGTGAAATTTTGGTTGTCCCCACATACCGACATATTTCGATATGCTGACCGACGTTTTGTTTGTCGGTGTTTTAGGTACAAGATTGAAAAGGACAAATATTAAAGTGGCATATGTGGAATTAAATAAGAGTTAAAGTATAAAGGAGGATTAGTTAGAATAGACTCCAGATGTGGATAGAATTAGATATCCAAGTTCTTGAAAAAGGTATGCAAAGTTTTATTTTATACTAGTTTTTAGTTTAGTTGGTAAATTTTGATAATTGTTATTGATTATTTGTCAAACCTTTGATCCTGTTAATTAGGATAATGACTCTGACCTCTTGGTCTCCCTTAATTGGGGATTACCGGGAGGCAGGGTCGTTACAAAGCTAGGTCAACCATAAACCCCTAACACGGATTTTGCCCCCAAAATCTATGCAAAAAGATATGGATAATTCCTATGAATCTCACCCTTAAGATCCCACGTGGCTTCCTCTACAACACAGTGATGCCACAAAACCTTAACCAAAATGATATCCTTCTTCTTCAACTTCTTCATCCTCCTATCCAAGATCAACACAGGACCCTCCACATACGACACATCCTCATCTAAATAAACCTCCACATGCTGCAACACCAACTCTGTGCCAGGGTGACACATCCTCAACATAGAAACATGGAACATCAGATGCAATCTATGCAACTCGGGTGGATACTCCAACTTATAAGCTACCTTCCCAACACATGCCACCATAGGGTAAGGTCGCGTATACCTAGGCGATAACTCACCTTTCTTCCCAAACCTCAACACACCTTTCCAAGGAGATACCTTGAGATACACCTTCTCTCCCACTTGGAATTCCAAGGGCCTCTGGAAATTATCAACATAAGATTTTTGTCTATCCTAGACTGCCTTCAGCATCTGTTGAATCTTCTTAATCTTCTTTGTTGTTTGCTCTACAAGATCAAGACCCAAAAGTTGATACTCTCCCATCTCCTACCAACACAACAAAGATCTACTACGTCTCCCATATAAAGCCTCATATGGTGCCATATCGATACATTGATAATAATTGTTGTTGTAGGCAAACTCTATCAAGCTGAGATGTATATCCCAACTGCCCAAAAACTATATAACACAAGCTCTTAACAAATCCTCCAATGTTTGTATAGTCCTTTCAGACTAACCATCTGTCTGTGGGTGAAACGCCATACTGAACCTCAACTGTGTACCCATGGTTGTGTGCAAACACTCCCAAAAGTGACTAGTAAACTGCGGACCTCTATCTGACACTATCATCACTAGGATATCATCCAAATAGGTTATCTCATCTACATATATATGTACCAACTTCTCAACTGTATACATTGTCTTCACAGAAAGAAAGTGTGCAGACTTGATCAACCTGTCAACAATCTCCCATGTGGAATCATGACCTTTGGTTGTCCTAGGAAGTTCAACCATAAAGTCCATTGCGATATGATCCCATTTTCACTACGGTATAGGTAATGGTTGCAAAGTTCCTACATGTTTCTGATGCTCTGCCTTAACCTACTGACACACATAACACTTCGCCATGAATTCAGCTATGTCACGCTTCATGCTAGGCCACTAATATAGATCTTTCAGATTATGGTACATCTTGGTACTGCCTAGATGCATGGCATACATCAAAGAGTGAGCCTCTTCCAAGACCACCTTCCTCATGTTATCAACATTGGAAACCACCACTCTACCATGGTAACACATTGTTCTATCCTCTAAATCATGGAAGCCATCATGCTTCTTTCCGCCAAACTCTGCTCAGATCTGATGTATCATGGTATCATCATGTTGTGCATCTCTGATCTGCTGTCTCAATGTAAGATTCACCTGTAACTGAGCCAACAAGCCTACCAACAAAGAGACCTCCAACTTCACATTCATATGGCGAAGAGACACTAACATATCTTGCTTATGACACTCCAAAGAACACAACTTTACCTTATCTATAGATGATGGCGATGAAGACTTCCTTCTCAAAGCATCTGCCACCAGGTTTGCCTTCTATGGGTGATAGTCTATGGTGCAATCATAATCTTTGATGAAATCCATCCAACGTCATTGTCACATGTTCAGCTCCTGGTTTGAGAAGATGTATTGTAGGTTCTTATGGCCAGTGAAGATCTGACACTTCTCGCCATAAAGGTAGTGCCTCCAAATCTTTAAGGCATGGACCACAAAAACAAGCTCCATATCATGTGTCGGGTAGTTCTCCTCCTATTTCTTAAGCTATGGAGAAGCAAAATTATTCACATTCTTATCTTGCATCAACACGCAACTCAAACCATTCTTCAACACATCACTAAAGATGATGTAACCCTTCCCTTGTTCAGGCAACACTAGCACTGGTGCACTAGTAAGATTTGTTGGATCCTAGATGGGTGATTAGATGCTCTAGAGGGGGGGTGAATAGAGCTGAAAGCACTTAAACAAAACTCATTAAACCTTCAAATTATATGACAAGATAAGGTTGCTAAATAGGTAATTTGAGTGCAACTAAATCATGCATAGCAAGGATAAGAGAGATTGAACATGCATCAAATTAGACAAGCTATTTAGAGTGGTTCCACACTTCAAACTAGAAGTGTGTCAGTCCACTTGCCTAGAGAGGTCAACCTCTAGGACTTCAACCAATTGCACTCTTATATTCAATTATAAGACTTACAATACAAGACCAACAAAGGACTTACCAATCCAATACAAAGAGTCTTCAACCTTACCAAGGACTTACCCACTTTGCAAGAGTCTTCGGCCTTCTCCAAGGACTTACCCACTCTTGCACAAGTCTTCGGCCTTGTAGGAATTACCCACTCTTCTTGGATCTTCCGCCTTTGACTTCACCTTCACTCGGAGAAGCTTTCCACCAAGGTCTTACCCACTTGAGCTTGAGTCTTCTGCCTTCTCCAAGGGCTTACCCACTCTAGCTCTAAGTCTTTAGCCTTGATCTTCACCAAGGGACTCCTTCCCTTGTTCTTCTTCACCTCTCTTGGACAAGAGAGAGAACCTTCATCTTCAAGATAGGAAATGAGAGATGGGGAGGTGGTGGAAGTGAGAGCCTCACAAGATATACAAATAAGACTAGCTCTCTTACAAATCTCCTACTCACTCGAATGGATGTAGCAAGTGATTAAGCTTAGAGAGAGAGAGGAGGCTGTAGGAAGCACTCAACTATTTAATAGGGACCTCACAAAGAGTTTGTGATGAATGCTCAACCTTGGAATGAAGCCCAAGGGGTCCTATTTATAGCTGGGGATGCCTCTTAGCCTTTGGGAACACTTGTGAATGAAAACTATTCATTTTGTGGCTTGCAACGGATCTATTTTCACTTGTTGCAACTCCACAACGGCTAGAAACACTTTTCTGCACTTTTCCGTACAGTGCATTCGGTCGAGTTTCTATATGTGTAACTCGACCGATCAAGTAGCAGGAAGCCCGATATTGAAATGATCGATCGAGTTTGTTCTGAGGAAACTCGACCGACCATTTCAACTGGAACTGGCCTACTACCCAATCGGTCGAGTTCTGTGAGTACACAACTCGACCGATGCAATCTTCAAAAAATCGACCAAGGTTGATCGGTCGAGTTTCAGGGTGGGAAACTCGACCGAACAAGTGCCTGTAATTGATTTTCAAAGTTGCATTAAAAGTGCTCTAAAATTCGATCTAAGTGTTCATGATATTTTTCTAAGCTTAATTACAAGTCATACAATCATTACAAGTGATTTACAACATGATTCTAATGGATATACATCATATTACAAAAATGTGCACTTGTATGACTTTGACTTGTCTTTTCTCCAATTTGAGATGCGCAAGTTAGGGCAATTGGAGTGTGTCTATACCTAATCTGAAATTACTCAAGTAGAGACATTAGACACCAATATGTGGAATGGTTAGTCATCATCAAAACACGGGTTTAGTCAATTTAGACGTGAGTCAACATTGACCTAATTGACCTTGAGTCAACATTCTCCCCCTTTTTGAAGATGACAAACCATTCAATAAATATATTGAAAGCATTTAAGTAAATTCATACCTTTGGAGAAACCTAGGGGTTTCAATGGAATTGAGTTCATATGCTCCCCCTCAATTGATGCTAGTGGATTTCTCATACTCCCCCTCAATTGATGCTATTTCTCCTGCATGGCTAGCTTTCATAACATTTATAGAATAACATGTCTTCTACTCATATATGTTCTACATATATATGTCTTCTCCCCATTACCTTCTCCCTTTACATGAACATACTTCTCTTCTTCATGTAAGACATGCCTTCTTCCTCTTTTTAAAAGAAGACATTACCTTTCTCCCCCTTTGTCATTTCAAAAAGGTGGGGGTTATGAAGAAAAAAGAAACATCACTTGTTAAAGAGAAAGGAGATAACACAAATATATAAGGAGAGTAGAAGAGCGCAGATAGGGGCTTGTCCAAGCATAGAAAGAAAAGCAAGTTAAAGCATATACTTGAACATCCCAAAAATGCAAGATAAAGTGCTGCAGAAAAACAATAAATCACAATTTTGACCCTCAAGATGATGGAATTTGACCAAAAACCATCGGAGCTCATGGCAAAGCGATGAGTCTTGCTCAGAAGGGTGTTTCTGCATAACAAACACTATACTTGTAGCAAAAACTGAAATTTGAGCAAAACCTGCATAAAATCAAAAAATACTCCAATTTCTACATATAATATAGCTCTATGTGCCCTGCATCACAATGTTATGCAAGCAACTCAAGATAGTAGATATGCAATTCAAGGAACAGGCTTGAGCATATATGAGACAAGATACAAGCATAGCATATAGATGAGCAAATATTCCAATTATAAACAAGGTTAGAACTACATGTATATGAACTACTAGTAGATGATATCATAAGTTAGGACTACTAGTAGGATCTAGATCATAGCAAGATATGCCAAAAGATACACAAGATAGAGCAAGCTATGATTAGATGAAGAGATATATCCAAACAAGGAGATATACAAGTTTAGAAGCATGAAAGGATGTAACTCACTAGATATGCATCCTTACCATAAGATGATTACCCCTATGAACCTCAAGGTTGTATCAACACAAGATGTACACCTATATAGATGTAGCAAGTTAGAGCACAACGGAAGCAATTTTTAGACACAACCAAGAGATCCAAAGAGATCATCATCAAAACCTACAAAACAACTCAAAGCAAGTAATTGCAAGATATATATATACCAATTTAGAGCAATTAGATAGATAGAGTTGTAAGCAAGATAGGCATTTAGAACATGGCAATATGCATATATAAAGATACCAAAAGAGAGTGCCAAAGAGTAAGGCTATTGGTTGAAAAAATCTAGTTGAGAGGGAAATTCTCACTCAATAAGCCAAATTTATATTCTATGCACAGTGTAATCGGTCGAGTTTTGTGCATTGGCAACTCGACCGATGACAACTGCTGGCAACACCCATTGGTGCCTATCAGTCGAGTTTCACTAGGGCAAACTCGACCGACAGAGCAGCTGTCAAAAAGCACATATATTTCATAAAAACATATTTAAAGGCATGCTAAATATACAAACCATATCCAAACATGTCTAAGCAAGTTAGTAATGCACTATAGAAGCATTAGAAATAATTTTTGAGCAAGAGTGTGAAGAGAATCACAAAATGTCACTTTTGACTCAAAAACCATATGTATAGTGCACACTAACTTGACAAAAACAAGTTAGAAATGGTTATAAGCAATAAAACCTTTATCTTTGTGCTTACCAATGCTTTTTCCACTTGTTGTCACCCTCTACACATCTCACCTTTCTTCTTTCATGCGGATTGACAAGTCAATTTGCAAGTACCTACAAGAAGAAAGATGAAATGGTCCCCAATCATGTTTTTGGGTCCGGAGGGGTTAGTTTTGCAACCCAAATCCTATTGCTCTTGGGTGCTTTCCTAAAAGGACAAAAATTAGAGTAATGACCAAATTCATTGCAGTAGTTGCATGTGCCCATAGTCTTGGAACTAGAGGATTCTCCATGGAATATTGGAGGTCCTTTATCTTTTTTGTACCCTTGACTACTATCATACCCTAAACCATGTCTACCAATTTGTTTAGTAGTATGGTGTAGGATATCATTAAGATTCTTTTTACCAACTAAGAATCTTTGCAAAGATGATCTCAAACTATCATTATCATGCTTAGGAGAAGTAATAGTAGAATACAAATGATCTATATTATCTCTAGCATGCAGAAGATCATTTTCTAAGCAAAGAGTTTTAGTTAAATAAGAATCTCTATCAATATGAAGAGCAGCAACATCATTCTCTCTATTTGTAGAACTAGAACAAGATTCATGCCCATTGATTTTAGCAAGCAAGGAGGCATTTTCTATTTCTAATTCATGCAAAACAAAATCTTTATCCTTGTTTTCAGATTTAAGAACATCAATGTCATGCATGAGAGAATCAACAATTAAAGTATGCTCTTCATTTGAACTAGGCATGAGAGGTTGAGCTTCTAGAAATTTAATCTTATCAAGTAAACTAGCATTTTCAAGTTTAAGAGAGTCTACTTGGCTAAGACAATCATTTTTATCAATAAGCAAGCAAGAATTAGCATATTCAAGATCATCTAGTTCTATATGCAAATTATCAACAATTTTAGCAAGCTTTTTCTTTTTCTTTTTAGAAGACTTATAAGAGGCACAAATATCATGAATAATAGCAATTAAAGATTCTTTATCTAAAGAGTCTAGATTTACCTCACTTGAGTCTTCACTTGTTGACGCTATAAGGGCAAAATGGCATTCTCCTTCATCACTAGAGCTTGAGATTGATCCTTCACATGAATCTTCACTTGAGGTTGAGTTGGAGGAGCCACTTGAGCTTGATTGCCATTTCTTCTTGTGAAGATGGGTCTTTTTGCCTTGTGGGCAATCTTCCTTGTAGTGACCCTTCTTCCCACATGTGAAGCACCGTGTGGAGGAGGACTTGCCTTTGTAGAATCTACCCTTGGAGTATATGGCATCTTCTTCAACTTGAGAGGATGGAGAAGCTTGACCAACAATAGCCTTGATTTGAGCTTTGATTTCAGCCTTCTTCATTCTCTTGAGTTCTTTCTCCTCTTGTCTTTCTACTTCCTCCCTCTTGTCAAGTGTAGCTTCATGTGCTTGTATGTTACGACCCATATCAGGGTTAGTCAATAAATACCTCGAATTACGTGAAACACCTCAATTAGTGCTAAGTTTTTGTTAAACATCATGGATAATCAAGATAAGCTAAGATGTGAATTAATAGCTGAGATTGAATCACCTGAGGCAATTAATGATGTCAATGTTGATTATTTAGTACATTAAGTTGAATCAAGTAATCACAGTTGCAATTAGAGCTTTGATCCAGTGAAATAGTCCATTTAGCATGTTTTCTCGCTTTGAGGTTGTATAGAATTCCATGCTTGAAATGTTGCAAGAAGAATCACTTCAAACGGACCTCCGAGTCAATAGTTATAGCATTTCCAATTTCTAGGGTCAAAGATGTAATTTTTCCAAATCCGGGTTATAAACCCTTTTCTTTTCTTTTATTTCCCATTCTCTCGCTTATCCCCTCCCCTCTTCCTTCCCGATAGAACAGGGAGCGGCCGCAAAGCGGTGCTCGACCTGCAGCAGGAAGCAGAGGGGTCGACCTTTGGCCTTGGCTCCAACTAGCAACTAAACACCTTCGTCCACCCTCCTTCTTCCTCTTCCCTTCTTCCTTCCTCCTTCCTCGCCCCCTTCCATGGCGCCCCACCTGCAGCTGACCTGCAGCGTAAAGATGCGGCCGCACAGCAGCTTGGAGGGCGGCCAGGAGGCGCCTTGGGCGTAACCAGCACCACCAAAGGATGCCCTCGACTCCGACTCGCTCAAGGAGTGACGCCCAGCCTAGCATGCCGCCTTACAACCTTGGCCGGTGGCCAAGCTGCAGCAGCAACTGCTGTTCACAGCTAGGGGGTGTCGTTAGGTGTGCCTACAATTGGGAAAAATCCATCCTTGAGTTCCGATTTTGAGAACACCACAAAGGTGTGCAGCTCCTTGCTACTTTTTAGCCATCGACTTAGCTTTAGATCGAGCCATGTGTAGATTTTCTTTTAGGTAATGAAGCTAGTTGCTATTTTATTGCAGGTTAGTGTTTTGATCGGCCGAATTAGGTATGATTCGGCTGAGTTTTCTTTATAGGAAATTGAGCAGGGTTTTGATCGGCCGAGATTGCAGGCTGATCGGCCGAGTTTCCAGCCAATCGGTCGAGTTCCCAGATTGGTCGGCCGAGTTTCAGAAACTATGAGGTGATCGGCCGAGTTCCAGACCGATCGGCCGAGTTTCAAGCAGTGAGTAGTAGTTCATTCAGAAATCATTATTTAACTCAAATTAAATGCTTAATTTCTTCTGTATCAGTTGGTATAACTTCTAAACAGTGTAATACATACAATAGAGTATGTTAGATTCATTGGAACTTGAAATACGTAATATGCTTAATGAAAACGATGAAATTTCCTGTATTATGGTTGCAATGTATTTGTTGATTTAGAAATGGATATTTAGCATGGAAACTGGATAAATGATACTGAATCATGTTTAAGGATGACAAATGTTATATATGCATTTCAAGTAATGTTCAGAATGTGCAGTAAGTATGGAATGTGATATTCTTGTTCAAAATGGTTATATGTTAATCAGTTAATAGACTTAGGTGCCCCAACACCGTAGAACCCCATTGCGCGGTCTGTACCTTTGGGGGGAAACGATCGATCTAGCCTTGTCCCTAGATGATCGGTGGCTCGTGTTCAACAATAATCCGTGCGTGTGTCACGGTGGCACGAGGGCAGAGAGACAGTGTTCAACAATAATCTGTGCGTGTGTCACGGTGGCACTGGAGTAAATAGGGGTTATTCAACAATAATCTGTGTGTGTGTCACGGTGGTAACCCAGACCCTCCGACTGTGCACTACAGGTTGCGGGAGGAGTCCAGAGCACTCAGAGTTAGTGCAGACAGGCCCTTGTGCGCCTGAGGCCCTTGTGCGCCTGAGAGTCCTGTGCAGACCAGGACGGACAGTCATACTTAGCATTTCCCGGGTGTGTCGCTAAGTCTTGTACGGTGGGATCGTAGTTCGCTACAGATCTTCATATGTAGAGTGCGCTGCATATGTTTGGGGGATAATAATATAAATATGAAATCATATAGGATCACAGTAAATTAATATATCCAAACTTTTGTGTCAATTCATTCTATCTGTTTATTGGTTTAAATTATCTGTTGTTGCATAGAAATGCGATTATATTCTGTAATCTGCTATGTCATTAGAACTGCCCTGCTTGTACTGTATTTATGTTTATTTCAATTTTATAAACCTGATGAGTTGTTTAGTGATAGCTAAATGGAATGCTATTCACTGAGCGAGTAGGCTCATACCTCTACTCAAAACATTTTCAGGTCATCATCAACAGCAGGAAATCTGAAGGATCCTTTCATCCTAACGCTTAGTCTGTAGAAGGTATACGTAGTTAGTAGTTAGAGGTCTCTTAGTCCTTTCCCCTCGATCTTTGGGACATGGTGTGGGGGTGAGAGAGAAGGTGTATAAAGATGTAATTAGCTGTTATGCTTTATTCTATGTCGAGCAATGTAATATGTTGTAGTCTCTGTTTATATTACTAGTCAGATCTAAATAAAAATGCTTCCGCAGTTTGTTTAGATTTAGTTTACAGCATAAATCAGATTATCTTTTTAATGTCTTTAAAATGTTTTAAAAATCTTTGAGTGGTTTGGCTTGTGTGTAATCCCTCCGTCGCGCCCTAATCTCGTGATTTGTGGGTAATGCGAGATCGGGGTGTGACATCTTGGTATCAGAGCATAGGTTGAGTATGTGAATACTCTAAGTCAAGGTCAGGGGACGATAAGAGACCAATAGGATTAAGGTTTAAGAGTTTTTCTTCTGTCTGTAATTTTCTAACAAGAAGTGTTCTGTTATACTATTACAGATAGCAGGAAGAGGATGTGGTCATGAGAATCAAGTAATGAGCTTAAGTTGAGTCGTTAAGAATCATTAAGGTCAAAAGATAAAGTTATAAGTGAGACGAATAATAAATGATGAGTTTTAGCTCTGGAAGGTCTAAGTGTTTAGATACCCTGGCCAGGTGTCTGAATACTTAGATTGACCAGTATCAAGCTACTCTGTCTGTTCTTCTCTGGATGCCCTGGCCAGGTATGCAGAGGAAGGATAGGCTAGAGAGAAACCCTAGAAATCTTAGGGTTATGAGATAAGAAATTAATGTAGGAATAAGAGATTACATATAGGAAGCGATATAACTCTTACTTGATTTTGCTTATTTGATATAAAGATCACTAGAAATGCTCTTATATGCATGAAATTAAATTTTTCAGCTTGTAAAGTAAATATGGTTCTTTTATATTGTTGTGTGATGAAGTGAAAAGTTTAATGTTTGTTTTCTTTGTATTAAAGTAGACCCGAAATTATGTTTAAATGAGTTTGCCCTAAGTGGATATTCTTTCCACATGTTTAAGATTAATAGGGGTTGATTAATCTCGAGTAGCTTTTGGCTTCAGGACTACAGGTTCGGCCTGGTCCGGCTGGCAGGATGCGTTACTGGGATCTAATGACTCCTATTAACAGTAAAATAAGAATAGACTCTGGATGATTTAGACCCGTAACATAGTGAGAATGTATATACACTAGGATGTTTTAACTATGATAAGAAGTCTAAACGTTCTTTTGTCTTGAGATTTAGGGTTTGAGAAGCATAGACCCTAATCGGCCCAAAATAGGGTTTTGATGATACATAAACACAAAATTTGATAAGTAAAGTGTCTCAGTAAATGATTTTTGGTAATTTATGTGTAACTCTGATTTAGCTCAAATTTGGATATGATTTGGATATATAAAATGTAAACAACATTGGAAAATATCAGAATTTGTGAAGTATGGTCTGACCTGTTTATCGGCCGAGTTTCAAACTCAACCGATCACATTTTCAGAATGATATAACAGTGTGGTAATTGAATTTTATCATTTTATTGGTACATCCAATTGATCTCAAATTTTAACTGTGCTTGAAAATCACAATTTTAGACACTCTATTAAATTGGCGTAATTTTTGGATGACTTTTGATCTCTACAGTGAGGGTGTCGGTCGAGTTTGCAACTCGACCGATAGCAGTGCACTGTTTGATTTTTAATTATTTATTGGTAATTATAAATGATCTCAAATTTTTACTGTAGGTCTGAAACTTCATTAGGTATAACATATAAAATTTCCAGAATTTTTGGAGCTTTTGTTAGCTATTTAATAAACGAATTACATAAAACTATTGAGAAAAATGAATTTTCAGCCAATATAATTAAAGTTGAGTGTTGGGTTAATATGCTATTGACCCAAGCAGCTCAAATTGATCTATATGATCGACCACACACACACACAATAATTCTATGTTACTGATAAGAACCAAACCCTAGAATGATTAGAGTTGTAGTAGTTCAAGGGATATCACTAGTGATTTAACCTTGAATACTAGTATCTCTGTAAAATAAGACCTTGAGATTTGATCTATGTAAAGTAAACTGGCTTTGATAGTGATCTAGGGTTTTAAGGTAGCTAAACTGATCGGTACATGAACAACATGAAATGACTTAGAGAAAAGAGTAAGACATAAACTTGAAATGTAACAATAAGAGAGTAGCATAGAAAGAGGAGTATTATCCGATATATGATCTGAAGATAGTTGATGTAGTTCATGTTTTTAAGACATGGCGTCACTATCTTTATGATGTGACAATAGATTACCACCCTGGTAAAGAGAATGTGGTGAATAATGCTTTCAGCAGAAAGTCAAGTTCAACAACTAATGCATTCTCTATGGCAGGTTTCAATAGAGACCTGTTAGTAGAAATGTGGAAGTTGAACTTAGGCTTAGGGGTGACAACACATAGTGATTTGATTGTACAGATGTAAGTTAATCCTACTTCTTATGATCAGATCAAGGAACTACAATAGGGTGATAGTGAGTTAAACCAGACCATGCATGACAGGATGGGAGGAAAAGAGACCAGAGTTTAAGTTTTTTTAAGATGATAAGGTGTTGTATTAGCATGACATGTTGTGTGTACCTCGAGATAGTGAGTTGAAAGAAAAGATTCTTATGGAAGTGCGTGTATTGATGTATGCTATGCTTTCAGGAAACACTAAGATGTATATGAATCTCAAGAAGTTGAAATGGATGGTCAGATATGCAGAAGAATGTAGCTGAGTACGTGGTTAGAAGTAGTGTATGCCAGTAGGTTAAGGCTGAACCCTAGAAATCTACAGCTACCTTGTAATCTTTTTTCTATGCCTGAATGGGAATGGGAACATATCACAATGGATTTTATGATAGGGTTGCCCAAGACACCTAGAGGTTATGATTTGATATGAATGATTGTGGATAGACTAATTTATTCTGCTTACTTTTTTCATATTAAGTCAACCTTTGATGTTTCGAAACTGGACTAAGATATACATGGATGAAATAATTAGGTTGCTTGGTAATCCAGTTTCAATCATGTCATTTTGAGAACCTAAGTTCACATCTAGGATTGTAGAAACAGTTGCATCGTACTTCGGGCACAAAGTTAGGATTCAGTACAATCTTTTCATCCGCAGACGGATGGTCAGTCTGAGAGGACCATTCAAACTCTTAAGGACATGCTGAGAGCATGTGTTATGCATCTCAGTGGAAGTTGGGAAGAACATTTAAGTCTTATAGAGTTTGCTTAGTGTGAATGTTGAGTTTAGAAATACACAAACGATAATGGTACGGTTTGGGTATAAACCCAGACAATACAGATTTGGTAAATCATTAGGTGCATGATTTCAAGGAAGTACGTTAGCATTAAAATATACAAATAAACCTAGTTGCATGCTTCCTGTTATGTTAATGGGTATGACTTAACATTTTCATGAATTGGCACGTTTCTCTGAGATATTATTAGAAATTCTCAAGTACTATTAATTATTTGTGTTATGATTTGTAAGCAACTCTTAATTGAGTTATGTGATGCACAAACCAGGAATTTGGTTAATATGCACGTTCTTCGAGAAATTTCAGATAATTGAAAAATATTACAGATGGTTTCTTATAGGTGAAGTAAATTACTCTTATTGATGTAATAAGATGTTCAATTACATGAATTCAGTATGTATGTGCCAAAATTGATTTGAGTTTGGAATATTTATGAATTTTTTTTAATCTGCCTGCATGCATGATATAAAGATTACTCAGTAATTACAATGATTTTGAATATACTGCTCTGCCAGTTCTAGAATGATACCGTATTGTGATTTGAACTGCAATCAAACAGATGAGATAACGGAAACCCTAAGAGTAGGGTGTTGCCATGTGACTAGTGAATGAGATAACCCTAAGAGTAGGGTGTTGGCATGTGATGAATGAATAAGGCAAATGAAACCCTAAGGATAGGGTGTACGATGAATCAAGTATTTTGATATCAATTTTCATTATGAGATGTGATGATGTTTAATAGTTAAATTGCATGATTTTATTTTAGTACCAAATTGACATGCATTCTGTTTATTTAAGAATTTTAGTTTGTCTGCATGTATACTATAATAATTTCTCGTTAATTACCATGAATTGAGATACTGTTATAACAATTCTAGAAAGACCATGTATTGTGGTTTGATCTGGAATCCGATCAGATGTGTCCTAGGTTGAAAGATCAGTGCAGATGGTTGATCAGAGGATCAAGAAACTCAAAAATCGTGAGATACCTTTAGAGAAGGTTTTGTGGAGAAACCACAACTTAGAGGAAGCCACATGGGAGTTTTGGGTTAGATATGCGTAACAAGTTTCCTTTTCTCTTTTAGGAATTTCGGGATGAAATTCTTATAATGGAGGGAGATTGTTACGACCCATATCAGGGTTAGTCAATAAATACCTCGAATTACGTGAAACACCTCAATTAGTGCTAAGTTTTTGTTAAACATCATGGATAATCAAGATAAGCTAAGATGTGAATTAATAGCTGAGATTGAATCACCTGAGGCAATTAATGATGTCAATGTTGATTATTTAGTACATTAAGTTGAATCAAGTAAACACAGTTGCAATTAGAGCTTTGATCCAGTGAAATAGTCCATTTAGCATGTTTTCTCGCTTTGAGGTTGTAGAGAATTCCATGCTTGAAATGTTGCAAGAAGAATCACTTCAAACGGACCTCCGAGTCAATAGTTATAGCATTTCCAATTTCTAGGGTCAAAGATGTAATTTTTCCAAATCCGGGTTATAAACCCTTTTCTTTTCTTTTATTTCCCATTCTCTCGCTTATCCCCTCCCCTCTTCCTTCCCGATAGAATAGGGAGCGGCCGCAAAGCGGTGCTCGACCTGCAGCAGGAAGCAGAGGGGTCGACCTTTGGCCTTGGCTCCAACTAGCAACTAAACACCTTCGTCCACCCTCCTTCTTTCTCTTCCCTTCTTCCTTCCTCCTTCCTCGCCCCCTTCCATGGCGCCCCACCTACAGCTGACCTACAGCGTAAAGCTACGGCCGCACAACAGCTTGGAGGGCGGCCAGGAGGCGCCTTGGGCGCAACCAGCACCACCAAAGGATGCCCTCGACTCCGACTCGCTCAAGGAGTGACGCCCAGCCTAGCATGCCGCCTTACAACCTTGGCCGGTGGCCAAGCTGCAGCAGCAGCTGCTGTTCAAAGCTAGGGGGTGTCGTTAGGTGTGCCTACAATTGGGAAAAATCCATCCTTGAGTTCTGATTTTGAGAACACCACAAAGGTGTGCAGCTCCTTGCTACTTTTTAGCCATCGACTTAGCTTTAGATCGAGCCATGTGTAGATTTTCTTTTAGGTAATGAAGCTAGTTGCTATTTTATTGCAGGTCAGTGTTTTGATCGGCCGAATTAGGTATGATTCGGCCGAGTTTCCTTTATAGGAAATCGAGCAGGGTTTTGATCGGCCGAGATTGCAGGCTGATCGGCCGAGTTTCCAGCCAATCGGCCGAGTTCCCAGATTGGTCGGCCGAGTTTCAGAAACTATGAGGTGATCGGCCGAGTTCCAGACCGATCGGCCGAGTTTCAAGCAGTGAGTAGTAGTTCATTCAGAAATCATTATTTAACTCAAATTAAATGCTTAATTGCTTCTGTATCAGTTGGTATAACTTCTAAACAGTGTAATACATACAATAGAGTATGTTAGATTCATTGGAACTTGAAATACGTAATATGCTTAATGAAAATGATGAAATTTCCTGTATTATGGTTGCAATGTATTTGTTGATTTAGAAATGGATATTTAGCATGGAAACTGGATAAATGATACTGAATCATGTTTAAGGATGACAAATGTTATATATGTGTTTCAAGTAATGTTCAGAATGTGCAGTAAGTATGGAATGTGATATTCTTGTTCAAAATGGTTATATGTTAATCAGTTAATAGACTTAGGTGCCCCAACACCGTAGAACCCCATTGCGCGGTCTGTACCTTTGGGGGGAAACGATCGATCTAGCCTTGTGCCTAGATGATCGGTGGCTCGTGTTCAACAATAATCCGTGCGTGTGTCACGGTGGCACGAGGGCAGAGAGACAATGTTCAACAATAATCTGTGCGTGTGTCACGGTGGCACTGGAGTAAATAGGGGTTATTCAACAATAATCTGTGCGTGTGTCACGGTGGTAACCCAGACCCTCCGACTGTGCACTACAGGTTGCGGGAGGAGTCCAGAGCACTCAGAGTTAGTGCAGACAGGCCCTTGTACGCCTGAGAGTCCTGTGCAGACCAGGACGGACAGTCAGACTTAGCATTTCCCGGGTGTGTCACTAAGTCTTGTACGGTGGGATCGTAGTTCGCTACAGATCTTCATATGTAGAGTGCGCTGCATATGTTTGGGGCATAATAATATAAATATGAAATCATATAGGATCACAGTAAATTAATATATCTGAACTTTTGTGTCAATTCATTATATCTGTTTATTGGTTTAAATTATCTGTTGTTGCATAGAAATGTGATTATATTCTGTAATCTGCTATGTCATTAGAACTGCCCTGCTTGTACTGTATTTATGTTTATTTCAATTTTATAAACTTGATGAGTTCTTTAGTGATAGCTAAATGAAATGCTATTCAATGAGCGAGTAGGCTCATACCTCTACTCAAAACATTTTCAGGTCATCATCAGCAGCAGGAAATCTGAAGGATCCTTTCATCCTAACGCTTAGTCTGTAGAAGGTATACATAGTTAGTAGTTAGAGGTCTCTTAGTCCTTTCCCCTCGATCTTTGGGACATGGTGTGGGGGTGAGAGAGAAGGTGTATAAATATGTAATTAGTTGTTATGCTTTATTTTATGTCGAGCAATGTAATATGATGTAGTCTCTGTTTATATTGCTAGTCAGATCTAAATAAAAATGCTTCCGCAGTTTGTTTAGATTTAGTTTACATCATAAATCAGATTATCTTTTTAATGTCAACAAAATGTTTTAAAAAGCTTTGAGTGGTTTGGCTTGTGTGTAATCCCTCCGTCGCGCCCTAATCTCGTGATTTGTGGGTAATGCGAGATCGGGGTGTGACATTGTAGATTTCCAATGAGCTCTTCAATAGGAATATCCCTAAGAGACCTTGCTTCTTCAATAGAAGTCACCTTGGATTCCCACCTCTTGGGGAGAGTTCTAAGGATCTTTGAGTTGATCTCTCCACTAGACATAGGATGTCCTAGAACAGCAAGACCATTCAAGATGGTGTTGAGCCTTGAGTACATGTTGGCTATGCTCTCCTCCTTTCCCATCTTGAAGTTCTCAAGCAACCCTTTGAGCATGTAGACTTTGCTTTCCTTCACTTGATCTGTCCCTTCATAAGTGATGAAAAGCTTTCTCCATACCTCATAGGCCGTCTCACAAGAGGAAATCCGGTTGAACTTGGTGGGGGTCATGGAGGCATAAAGGATGTGCATGGCTCTAGCATTCAAGGTTGCTTTCATCAAGGTGGCTTCATCCCATTCTTCAATATTTGTCTTTGGTAGAATGTATGGGCTGTTCACCATTTGCCACATCTCGAGACTTGATCCTTGGATGTAGAATTGAAGTCTTCTTCTCCAATAGAGGAAGTTGCTCCCATCAAAGATTGGAAGGTTGGTCGAGAGTCTCCCTCCTAGGTAGTCACCCATCTTCTCCTACTTGTTGAAGTATGCTTGGAGAAGACCCGCTATGATACCACTTGTTGGATCCTAGATGGGTGATTAGATGCTCTAGAGGGGGGGTGAATAGAGCTGAAAGCACTTAAACAAAACTCATTAAACCTTCAAATTATATGACAAGATAAGGTTGCTAAATAGGTAATTTGAGTGCAACTAAATCATGCATAGCAAGGATAAGAGAGATTGAACATGCATCAAATTAGACAAGCTATTTAGAGTGGTTCCACACTTCAAACTAGAAGTGTGTCAGTCCACTTGCCTAGAGAGGTAAACCTCTAGGACTTCAACCAATTGCACTCTTATATTCAATTATAAGACTTACAATACAAGACCAACAAAGGACTTACCAATCCAATACAAAGAGTCTTCAACCTTACCAAGGACTTACCCACTTTGCAAGAGTCTTCGGCCTTCTCCAAGGACTTACCCACTCTTGCACAAGTCTTCGGCCTTGTAGGAATTACCCACTCTTCTTGGATCTTCCGCCTTTGACTTCACCTTCACTCGGAGAAGCTTTCCACCAAGGTCTTACCCACTTGAGCTTGAGTCTTCTGCCTTCTCCAAGGGCTTACCCACTCTAGCTCCAAGTCTTTAGCCTTGATCTTCACCAAGGGACTCCTTCCCTTGTTCTTCTTCACCTCTCTTGGACAAGACAGAGAACCTTCATCTTCAAGATAGGAAATGAGAGATGGGGAGGTGGTGGAAGTGAGAGCCTCACAAGATATACAAATAAGACTAGCTCTCTTACAAATCTCCTACTCACTCTAATGGATGTAGCAAGTGATTAAGCTTAGAGAGAGAGAGGAGGCTGTAGGAAGCACTCAACTATTTAATAGGGACCTCACAAAGAGTTTGCAATGAATGCTCAACCTTGGAATGAAGCCCAAGGGGTCCTATTTATAGCTGGGGATGCCTCTTAGCCTTTGGGAACACTTGTGAATGAAAACTATTCATTTTGTGGCTTGCAACGGATCTATTTTCACTTGTTGCAACTCCACAACGGCTAGAAACACTTTTCTGCACTTTTCCGTACAGTGCATTCGGTCGAGTTTCTATATGTGTAACTCGACCGATCAAGTAGCAGGAAGCCCAATATTGAAATGATCGGTCGAGTTTGTTCTGAGGAAACTCGACCGACCATTTCAACTGGAACTGGCCTACTACCCAATCGGTCGAGTTCTGTGAGTGCACAACTCGACCGATGCAATCTTCAGAAAATCGACCAAGGTTGATCGGTCGAGTTTCAGGGTGGGAAACTCGACCGAACAAGTGCCTGTAATTGATTTTCAAAGTTGCATTAAAAGTGCTCTAAAATTCGATCTAAGTGTTCCTGATATTTTTCTAAGCTTAATTACAAGTCATACAATCATTACAAGTGATTTACAACATGATTCTAATGGATATACATCATATTACAAAAATGTGCACTTGTATGACTTTGACTTGTCTTTTCTCCAATTTGAGATGCGCAAGTTAGGGCAATTGGAGTGTGTCTATACCTAATCTGAAATTACTCAAGTAGAGACATTAGACACCAATATGTGGAATGGTTAGTCATCATCAAAACACGGGTTTAGTCAATTTAGACGTGAGTCAACATTGACCTAATTGACCTTGAGTCAACAAGATTCTCCTTCAAAATCTGGAAAGAACACTGACACTTGTTGTCCCATACAAAAGGCACACATTTTCTCATCATCTTCATCAGGGGTAACACCATGACACTTCAGTTCTTGATAAATCTCATGTAATAGCCTACAAAGCCAAGAAAACTGTAAACCTCCATCGACATCTTTGGCTTCTCCCATTCCATCACTAATCGAACCTTCTTGGGATCTACAAGAACACCCTCAATAGATATCACGTGTCCAAGGAAAGACATATCTTTTAGCCAAAACTCACACTTGCTGAACTTGGCATACAACTCGTGCTCTCTCAATAAAGTCAACGCCTATCATAAATGTTGCTCATGTTGCTAGTTGTCTATGAAGTATATTGATGCAACCCTATTTTAGGGCTTCATCTTGTGTCTTTTTCATGATAATCGCATTTAAACAGTTTATATTACAAGTTATTCCCTCCAATATGATCTTTTATGCCAAATACACGTATGCCTCCTTTTGTGTGTATTTCAAGGCACTTATGCATGCATTGATGCATGGGAGAGAGATGAAGAACGTCTATGGGGTCTTACACCCCAAGAATGGACCTATCTCTTCCCCGAGCTTTCCTTGGATGCACAAGAGCAATTCAAAGTAAAAAGAAGGCTAGATGAAGAAGAGATCAGCACCAAGAAGCCCCAAAATGGTAGTGGTACATCACCATGGTCGTGGGAATTATGCTCTAAAAGTCATAGGAAAGTTTCTCAATTTACACACGAATGACCATGACTATGGTCATTAAAGACCCTACGGCCATGGCCCCCATAACGGCCGTGGCCAGCACCTTCCACCTTGCTCGTGGTCATCAACACGACCGTGGTGATTTATGCATGAAGTTCCCAAAAATCAACAGGGAGTTGGTCCAATTTACACGTGAATGACCACAATTGTGGCCATCAGCACAACCATGGCCCATGAAGACTACCTCGCTCATAGTGCTCACCATGCCCATGGTGGGTTCAAGACACAACGACCTCAAAGTGGCCTCGCCCGTGGCCCCCTCCTCCAACATGGTCGTGGTACCCCACACGATCGTGGTACCCTCTATCCACCACGACCGAGGTGGGGTGTCACGGTAGTGGCTACCATACACACTTATAATTTCAACTCCACTTTCCACCTTGGTCATTCCACTACCCACGACCGTGCCATGCAACCCCCACTACGACTGTGGCACTTCAACACAGCCGCGGTGACTACCTAACCCTACCCGTTTTCACCATTGATTTCCCCACTTTGCCCCTACTTACCCTAGTGCTTCCCCACCACCTATATATATATAGGTGGCAGCCACAACACAAAGATTAGCTCCCTTTAGCTTCCATTACTCCTCTCCACCCACTCTAGAGCATTCATTGCACTCCCCTTGCATTTATGCTCTCTGCCTACCATTTCCACCTCATTTCTACCATAGAAACGTAGTTTTCTAGGGTTTCTACCATAATACCCTTCATTTTCATGCCCATCATCCACCTTAGAGGATGGAGGTCATCCTACAGTAGCTAGGAGGTGAAGAAGTAGGATCTACTTCGAGCTCCATAGAGTCATACCCCTTCTCATTTCTTTTATCATTTCTTTGAGCATGCCTAGCTAAGCCCCTAGCGGTGGGATTTTTGGGGTTAAAATGTGACTTTGATACCATATCGGGGGAAAATAACTTATAATTAACATAATTCCATTCTATGATGATTACCTCTTACTTCTATCTCATTTCCCATTATCTTGCATGTGGTTTGTGCTTTTAAACATGAATTGCTTGTTTTATGATGTTTGATGACACTTAGCTTCTAGCGGAAATTGGAATATATGTGGCAATATTAGGAATGTCTCCTAGGTCCAATTAGTGGATCCCTAGCTAGCCCCCTTTGTTCCTACATACATCTCCCTTCTTCTACAAGTGAGTGTGAGATCTAAGTATCTAGTGTAAGTGTGATTGGTGCAATTGCCTAAAGCTTCCTAAAGGCTAGATGGCAAGGAACATGAGGTGAAATATCCTCATATGTACTCCCATTCCTACCCTTGGCTCTCAATTTCCCTAATACCACTTACCCTAGAAACCTAGAGTTGCCAAGTCCTACTAGAATTACACCTAACCCTAGTTCTCCAACTAGTAGTATATGGTATATTCTAATAGCACTTTCCTTGTTGTTTGGTTTGGTAATCTAGATAGAAATGTGAGATTTGCATGCTATGTTGACCTTCCCCCAACTAATATCAAGTTGCATTCCCAAACGGCCCACATGTCCATCATATTGCTTAAAATCCACCTTTTCCCTCTTAACTTGTTAATGCTAGTGTAGTTAATTTCCCTTGTTAATTCTTTGCTAATTGCCTAATTCTGGATAGTTAGTTCTTGCTCAAGTAGTTAGGGTTCCTTTGAGCTTGCTTGTTGTAATTTAGTTAACTTGTGATAACTTAGGATCTTGCTTGTCTCATTTCTTAGCTTGCATCTTAGTTGATAACTTGCCTTGCTAGTGTAGTGTAACTCCTTGCTTTAGTCTAACTATTTGCCTTGCTTAGTTTGATAGCCTTAACTTACTTAGAGTAATCTAGGACTGTTGTTAACTTAGTTTCTTTCTTGCTCTTTCTTACTTGTGATTGTAGGGTAATCAAACCAAACCCAAATTTAAACCCTCAAACCCTAATCTACGCTTTAGGAACATAGCCAACGCTAACCTAGCTCTAGTACCCCCTCTCTCCCTGAGGATCGACCCTGATCTTGCCACTAGCGAATACTACAACATGCCCATGTGCGCTTGTGGGAACGTTTGATTAGTTGAGCCTATGAGTTGGACTAGGTTCACATATAAATTTTGAGAGACCCGTGTGTTTTCCCTTGGGGTTGCATCTAGCAACCTTTAGTTGGTTAGTGTGTGGCCCTGAGAAGAATTACACCAAATCTTTCTAGAACCATTATCGGGGAGTGAGGCGCTTGGCCTAGCTAGTTAGAATAGCTTAGCCTTTCCTACTGCTCTCACCATTACTATTCTTTATTCTTTGTTCACTTTTGCATATTGTCATTCTAACTTGTTTTTTGTTGTTTGTTTGTGTATTGTACAGGTGACAGCTGTGTATGCATCATAATCATTCGACTTGTACCAAATTGGTGTTATATGACCCCGAGATAGGTAGAAGGAGACGCCAAAGTTTCCACAACCAACATCGAGAAACCGAAATGGGTGACTGCAAAAATGAACCTCATGGAGATGATAAACCACAACCCAACTGCCCTCTCTATGAGTATTTGACCCTGGGGATCTACAATTCCCCCATTGCCACCCTTGTAGACTGAATGTCGGGTCGAAAATTCTCCATTCCACCAACACTTCTTAGACTCCTCCCTACTTACTATGGGATGGAGAATGAAAACCCCTACCACCATATCGACACCTTCCTTGAAACTTGTTCTACTTTCCGTAGACCCATTGCCACCGATGACTCCATCTGGAGGACACTTTTCCCATTCTCTCTAAAAGAAAAGGTCAGGGTATGGTACATCTCAAAGCCAGAGTTGGTGACGTGGAATGTGGTAAAGAACGAGTTTCTCAAGAAGTTCTTCCCCATTGCCAAGCTGACTCAAATGTGAAGATGTGTCACCGCCTTCTCCCAAAAAGAAAATGAACCTTTCCACAAGGCCTGGGACAGGTTCCAAAAGCTCATGTGTGATTGCCCCCATCACAAGGTACCCTTGTGATAGCTGGTTCAAGCTTTCTACACCGGGCTAGTGGAGTTGAGCCAAAACAATGTTGATTCATCATGTGGAGGCACCTTCATGGCGAAGCCACCTGAGGAGTCATGGCCCTTGTCTGAGAACCTTACTGAGAATTCTTACCATCGGGCTTCTACTAAAGGGGAACATTGTGACCGGAACTACATCCCTCCACCTCCTCTTGTAGTTCCATCCCGGACCGCAGCCAACCCCGACATGATAAAAATAATGGTGGATATGATGAATATGATGAAAAACCAAGCTGGTGGTTCTTCAAGTCAATCCACTATGGCAGTTGAAGTTGAGGAAGAAGAAGTTCATGCTTTGCATGCCTTTAGCAACCGAAACAACCAAGGCCCGATGTGACGTCCCCGAATTTTGATTTCTCCAAACCCTATTGGGAATGAGATGTCAAAATCCGAAAACATCATCCAATCATATCAGAGAGCGATGCGGAAGCATAATACGCATACATGAACATACAACCATAGGCATACACCATAACATTTCTCAACAATTAACGTGTATATTTATACAATATGAATTATTACAAAATGATTTACATTTACATATTGAATGAAAATTCTACAATCTATGAATATGTATGCTAACTAGGATCTTTACAATAGGTACAACCTGTACAACTGCTCACTTCCTGTATTTTATTCCATGCTATCTCTGAACCTAAAACATACGTGAAACAACGAATCAACACACAAGGTGTTGTGTAAGTGGGTAGAAAGATACATACTAATATGCTTGCATAATTGAAATAAATTGAGAAAGAAAGAGTAAATGAAAGCATTATTTAAAGCGATAATCAGGTAAACACATCTTTTATACATTTCATTAGATGTAGTTGTACTACAATTTTATAAGCACTTCTCATACATCCAGTATGGGCAAAATTATTTTATCATACATCTAACATGGGCAATTCATCATACATCCATGTTAGGCAACATACATCCATACTGGGCCATTTGCACTAGTAGCTACAACTCATCAAAATGTCCATTTATATTTCATTAAGTTTTGGTGAAGCATATAATACCAATACGCATCCAAGAATTTATATGCAAATAAAAGCATCCAAAGTACATCATATCATTATGCATCCACAAAAACTAGTCATATACTTAATAAAAACCCACGTACCTAAGTTCAGAGATTTCTAATCATATCCATGATCATCTAGATAATCTGGTAAGCACCTGATTTAAAGAAATTAATCATCATTAATATATGTACTTCATATTCTTGGTAATTTTAGGTCCAAATTAGGGTTTGGCCAAGTCTAGGTTCAAACAACATGGAACTTGTATCTGATATTTTTATTCTAATCCGTACTTCATTATTAAGGTCTTGTATGAATTTCACAATTTTTTGGTACTTTCCCTATTTTCTACAATTAATATGAGGATTAAACATGTAATTAGGAAAAAAATGAGAAAAGGCCTAAAATTGTTCAATTATATCAAGATAGGAGTCCAAATATAGTTTCTAAGTGATTCTGGGGTTCAAAAGTATTTTTCTCATATTTTATATCTGTCATTTGCTAATTATACAAATAATATGATCTCAAAAAGAAGCATTATCATCTACATTAAATGTTATCATTATTTGTTCATCAAATGTCTGATCTAAGGATTCAGTAATGTACATGATATTTTTCTGAGTCTAGGAGTATTTGTGGGGGATTTATTAGCTAAGGGGTCTATTTATTAGGCATTTTCTAAGAGTACTGATATTTCTGAGGTATAAAATTGATTTACCTGAGTTGCGGGTCCCACTGCCTGGGTGGCAATCCTTGGTTGATCAGTGCTGGCTGATCCACATCCTCTGGTTGCACTGTGTGCCTATGGTCAGACTGACTGGTCTATGATTTCCCTGAGGGTGAAGACCCGATCTAAGCTAGGTGAACCTTCACGCACACGATACCCCATCGTCTCGCACACGATACTCCTCCGATGCATCAATGCCGCCGTTGGACACTCCTCCGGTGGGCAATTGATAGATAGAACCTCATCTCTGACATGAATCAATGAGTCCAACACCTTCGCAGAGGAACCCAGATCCACGACGGCCACTCATGAAGGTTGTGAGTCGCCGAAAACACCATGTCGGCCTCCACCTTGGATCCAAGGTGGAGAAGGCTCTGTGGGATTGGGGCTTTCGGATATGTGGATTCTCTATCTCCTTCAATCCATTCGAAAGCTCCGTCGTGATCCCCCGAATCTGTCTACAGACTGAGAAATAGATGGGGAATCAAGGAGGTCTAGTCCCGAGACTGCCCTCCATAGATGGAGACGGTGAACTTGGAAGCTCTTGGGGTAGCTCTGTGATGAAAGATGCCCTCCCAGAAAACACCAAGGAGACACTAGCATCATTTTTCTTTGGGTTTTATCCCTCCAGTCCCCTCCATACCATCGCTTATGATAGTCCCACCTTCTGCAATTGCGGATGGAGGTAGTGAGGTGTGATTGGTGGTTCCTTCTCTCTAGGCCACCTCATCCTTCAATCTCGGTCTCCAGATGTAGATATCAACCATTTGCAGATAACTGATCACATGGAAATCCCTAGAAATCCTCATGGAATCAAAGGAATGGAGAGGGGTCGATAAGAAACTATTACCCATGGAATTCGGGGGTAGAAGACAAAGTCTTCATCAATTGATCTACTTTGGATGGCCAAGATTAGGTCACACATCAGTGCTGCGGAGGCCTTACAATTACAACTAAACCAGCGTGTTCGAAGTCACAGAGGCCATGCGACATCAATTTCACGGCCCACAGTATTTTCCAGCAACCATACTCCTCAATGCATGTATCAATCATTTGTTTGTGATATTAAAACCTAGATAACTTCCTATAAGAACATGCTTTGGCTCCAAAATTTTGATTCAAGATTCTTCCTAGTATATTACACCTTAAGAGAACGTTTGATACCCAAAATCGATTATTTGACCCCTCAATTGAGATACTCCAAAGGGGCACATATATAAGTACATTGAGATTATACTATACATAAATTTAGCTTCTAACGTCAACAACAGAATTGTAATTACTTAGTATGACCATCATGCATCCCAAGATTCATTATTCAGTCATTTGAATCCATGTACACTTAGAAACCATCATTGAGTAAAATTCACCCTGACTTAGGATTGATCAACTAGGAACAACATGAGATTTGAATACTACATAAAATATGAAAACTCTAAAATCAAGGTCATCACACCCGATGTCCAATTCCTATACTCCCAAGTGGAGAAATCATCCAAACTTCTCATGGAGACAAAAAAATAGGAGGGGAAAGGGCAGCCAAGGCAACATCAAAGTCCCCAAGTATAAATGCGAGTTTGAGGAGGAAGTTCTAGGAAGGCTAAGGAACCTCGATGAAGTAAAGAAAGAGGTGTCCTCTCAAGGGCAAAATATTAGTTGCCTTGAGCAAAGGCTTGATCAAATCTCCATTTCACTTGCTCACTGTGCATAGGGGAGGCTCCCATCTCAACCCATGGCCAATTCAAACAATGATGGTGGTTATGTGAGCACCACTCAAGGTGCTTATGTCCCACCACAAGGTCAAGTACCCCCACTTCACCAATGCCAAGGACCACTACATCCATATGCTCCTCCACCTCACTAACCCCCCTACAACTATCAACATACTCCACCTCATCCATACCAATAACCCCTCCACAATATCACCCACATCCACCAAAACAACCACAACCCCATCCATAATTTATCCTCCAAAACCCAAATCCAAGGCTACAACCACCTCCACAAGCCTCCTCTTCCACTACCCATGAGCATTTGAAGGTGGTGACGGTATTGAGGAGTGGTCGGACCTTGGAGTAGCCCCATGATACTATTGTTGATAGTGCAGCCAGTGAGGATAGAGGTGATACTGTGATCAAACATGTTGATACTGAGATCCAGATTAATGATACTGTGACAGGAACTAGGGTTGAGTTGTGATACCAAGAAGTGATATCATGATTCCCATGATTCGAGATGATGATTCCATTGATTCGAGCCGATTAGGATCCCAACTCCCCCCATTTCCTGATGTTCTTGAGGAGCCCTCTGCTAAAAGAAGAAAAAAGAAACATACTGAAGATATCATGGAAACTTTCAAACATGTGAAGATAAACATTCCTTTGCTTGATGCGGTCAAGAAAATCCCGTCCTATGCCAAGGTTCTGAAATATTTGTGCATGTTTAAGAGGAAAACAATGGGGAGAACACCAAAGAAAGTCAAGCTCACCGAGCAAGTGAGCTCAATTCTACAGCACACCATGTCAAGAAAGAGGAAAGACCCCGGTGCTCCCATCATTTTATGTTACATTAGAGCACATCGCATAGACCAAGCCCTTCTAGACTTGGGTTCTAGCATGAACTTGATGCCATATGATTTGTTTATCAAGCTCCAAAGGGGACAATTAGGTCCAACTCATTGCACTTTGCAATTGGTCGACCGATCAGTGAAAACTCCTAAAGGGTGTGTTGAGGATGTGATAGTTAGACTTGATGATGAGACTTCTTCATTCTTCCCCACTGACTT
This sequence comes from Alisma plantago-aquatica, assembly GCA_963693085.1. Lineage (NCBI taxonomy): Eukaryota > Viridiplantae > Streptophyta > Magnoliopsida > Alismatales > Alismataceae > Alisma > Alisma plantago-aquatica. Next base: position 958,027,727 of record OY856409.1, read on the forward strand.
CATTGTGCTAGATATGGAAAAATACACAAGAAGAGTGTCTATTGTCTTGGGGAGGCCCTTCTTGGCTACAACTGATGCATTGATCTACGTGAGAACCGACACCATGTATGTGACCTTCATGCACATGAAAATCCAATTGAACATCTTCAATTCTTTAGCTACAATCTAGGTGATAGGGGCCACATAAGAGGATTGTTATCTTGTTGAATGCCTTGAAGAGATTTGTAGAGGAGTGCCTACCTACGTTGATCCAGACTGCCACTCGAGATAGAGGTTTAGAGCCCATTTTTTATTTTCCTGATGATGATGATGAAGAGGATGAAGTACATTAGCTTAGCCCTAGCAGTTGCAAGTGAGGACCTCCCATCCATTTCTGAGTCATTGAAGAATTCTCTTGAAGAACCTCTGGATGTATGATGCAAGACCAAGCCCCAGAGGGAAGGTCTAAGGTGGTCAAGCCCCAGAGGGAAGACCACTGGGAACCCAGAGAGGTGACCCTAGGCACCAAGCTCAGGGTGGAGAAGGTGGCCTTATGTCCCTTGCAAGGACAAAACCCTAAGAGAGAGTATCCCAAGGTATGTGTAAAAGCAGTTGGGAAGTTACATTAAAAATGTAAATTTGGCTTTCTTAACAACTATTTGATATGTATAGGTTGTTAGAGCCTAATTGCAATGTAGACTCCACCTCCTGAAACTCCACCACCCCAGGCGACTCAACCAGATCAGCCAGAAATGGGTGACGGTGATCTAGAAGTTGAAGAGTACACGGTCTGGGAGAAGATAAAGGCATCTTATGCTACAGCTCAATTGGGGCCAATCCAGAGGTGGGCCATTAATATGGGCATTTACAAGATAGACCTAGGGTTGGTGGTGCTAGTGAAATCACAGGCATTCCATGGTCATAGAATCCATGACCCAATTTCACACTTCAACAACTTTGTAGAGAGTTGTGATATGGTGAAGATTGACAAGGTTCCAGTGATAGTGATATATTTGAATTTGTTCCCGTCATCACTGGAAGATAATGTGAAATCATGGTTTCGTATCCTGCTATGGATGTCTGTAAAAATGTGGGACTAGATGATTGTTGTCATCTTTGAATGCTACTTTCCATCCCAGAAGACAAATGAGTTGGTTGGAAAATTCTATAGCTTAAAGCAGAAGGCAGAAGGCTCATATTATGAGGCATGAGAGAAATTCCAGAACATGCTAAAGAAAGTCCCACATCATGGGATAGACCTCTATAACCAAGCCAAGACCTTGTATTCTGTGATGTACAAAGGAGAAAGAACTTCACAGGACAACACATGGTCATGATTTTTCCTCAACAATAAAGCAACAAGGTGTCATGATATATTGAAGAACATGGCTAAGAACCAGTCATGGGCTGAGGAGAGAGAAGTCCTAACATTTTTTAAAAGCATTGGAGAGTCTAAAGTCGTCACAACATTCATTGAAAAGTTAGACAAGATTACCAAGAAACTAGACCAGAAATCTAGAAATTCCTCTAGAGGCGAGGAAGAGGAATGCATGTATGTGTGGCAGCAAAACTACAAGGGCGGCAATGACTACTCTTGGAGGAAAGATCCAACATTTTCTTTGAAGGATCCAAACAAATTTTAGCAGGACCCATCTCAAGCACAACATATCCTATTGTGGAGCCACTATACTCCTGTACTCTGTGTAAGAATTCCTCTTGAAATGCTCTCTGTGGAGTTGACCCTCCGCAATAACACCTAAAATTAATAAAATCAGTGTGAGAAATAGATATTAGTGATTGAAAAAGAATTTGGGAAATGTACTCTAGAGACTACTACTAACTGTGATTCAATCAACTGGACTGATGAAAAGGGTGATTGAATGATTAATTGACTAATTGCAGAAAGTAAAACTAAATTAGTTGGTTTGTGATCAATGATGGAACATATTCCTTAGAATTATGGTTTTATCATGGTTAACATTGCAACCAACATCATTTCACTAATATCTATCTCTCCTAACCCTAGACCAAGGGACTTGTAGCAAGAATTCCCCACTCTCACAGTGTAATTCACTACCTGATCTAATACAAACCTCACTCTTATAGCAATTTAATTATTAGTTAGGTGCTTTAATGACTTCTCCGAGTTACTCCCTTCATATCTGTAGGCCTTCTCTTGAAGCGTTGTCTAAGCTATGTATCTCTACAACCTATCCAATCCTTAATCCCTCTCTCAAAGAAATTAACGGTATAAGAAATCACCAATAGTGATCAGGCATAGGAAATTCGTAAAGCAATCATAAAGATATGTCAAGAAATTGAGAGAAATATGTATATTACTTCATAACTGTCAATTACAATGCAAAATCGGGCTAGTCCTGAGTTCAAGGAACAAAAGGGATTATCCCCACATCATTTGCATTGTCAAATATATTTGTGAAGGAAAGTAAAATGTGGGAAATATTAGAATATTAAAGTAACCTCTGAAGAAGATGGTCTAGATGACTCCCTCTCTCGAACGTGCTGATTTGCTAACCTCTGTCTACAAATCCATCCACTGGAGGTGCCCAAATCTCCCTAAATGTGTCTTTCTCCTCTCCTTCCTTCTCTCCTGGCTCTCAGTTGTCGTGTAATGAAAAAGAACGTGATGATTAGATCTAGCCACACTTTCCCTTAGTCATAGAATTGACTTTAGGGCATCATTAAGTCTCGACCGTAGGATTAACTGTGATTTTTGATCTAGTATGATCACTCCAAGTCGGTACTACTGACATGGTGTTGGTAGTATTGACACCTTCTTTCATTTGCGATCCCTTGTAAGCTATTGATATTACAAAGTCGATTTTGATAGTACCTACATTTCCTCTGACATTCCCCATTGGGTTTTTGGTAAAAGTCGATACCACTGAGCCAAGCATCGGTAGTATTGAGACTCTTCCAGAGTGCTCTTGTAAAAATGTCGGTAGTACTAATTCTTGTGTCGGTACTACCGAGTTTCCTTGACTGATCCATGTTCCTTTTCATCAAATGTCGGTACCACTGACATACATGTCGGTAGTACTAAGCAGATTCATTTCTTGTAAATTCACCTAAAACATAGACAAGAAAGAACATAAGCTCCAAAATATTTGATGCAATTAAGTGTCACATGCCAAATCATGGTAACTCATGCATAAATAATATGAAATTGGGCAATAAGTGCACAAAATACATAGAAAAATAGTATGTGAAAAAGAACAATTACTTAGTGCATCAGCTGGCACAGATATATGTTGACGAGATAGCCCGATTGCATGGTATTCTAGTTACCATAGTTTATGTCAGAGGTTCATAGTTCACAAGTTGTTTTTGGAAACGTATGCATACAACATTGAGGAAACAGCTGAGGTTTAGTACACCTTTCCACCCAAAGACAGATGGGCAGTCTGAGAGGACTATTCATACTTTAGAGGATCTTTTGAGGGCATGTGCTTTGCAGTTTCTTGGTAATTGGGATGTGTAGCTAAGTTTGATAGAGTTTGCTTACAACAACAGTTATTAGAGAAGCATAGACATAGCACCTTATGAGTCTATGTATGGGAGACGTTGTCGATCACTGCTCTGTTGGTATGAGATAGGTGAGTATCAACTTTTGGGTCCTGAGCTTGTTAATCAAACTATAGAGAATATTAAGGTAATACAATAGTTGAAAGTAGCCCAGGATAGATAGAAGTCTTATGTAGATAACCATCATAGATTGCTTGATCTCAAAGTGGGAGACAGAGTATACCTCAAGGTTTTCCCTTGGAAGGTTGTGTTCAGGTTTGGTAAGAAGGGTAAGTTGGCTCCTGGGTTTATGGGATCATACCCTATCTTGGCTTGTGTTGGAAAGGTGGAATGCAAGTTAGAGCTACCACCAGAGCTACACAAGTTGCATAATCTCTTTCATATCTCCATGCTAAGGAAGTGCCTTCCAGATACAGAGAAGACAATCCAACTAGTGAAGGTTGAGTTAGATGAGAATGTTTCCTACATAGAGGGTCATGTGTTGATCCTAGACAGGAGGGCGAAGAAGTTGAAAAAGAAGGATATAGTTTTAATGAAGGTCTTGTGGCATAACAATGGTGTATAGGAAGCCACGTGGGAGTTATCGGGTGAGATGCATATGAATTACCCATCTGTCTTTGCATAGGATTTTGGGGGTGAAATCCTTGTCAGGGGTTTATGGTTATAAGACCCTTAACCTTGATTATATGGTTGAAAATGCTTAATCATCATAGTTAAGTGCTTAAACCTTTATAAAACCATATGAGGTTCTTTTATATCATGTGACAATCTTAAGCTTCAAGTTTGGTCCAATTTGGACATTGTTTGTGCAAGTTATGCAATTTTTTGCATGTTTCGGTCTTTTCTACAATTTGCCTATATTTGAGGGTTTACTTGCAATTTTTCACACACTTTATGTTCCTTTTATGTTTTCATATCATTCTTGATCTTTTTAGACCATGGGGTACCTGGTTGTACCATGGTTTGGTGGTGTTACCCTTCTAGGGTAAGTTAGGATTTGGGCTCTCATAGATGAGCTACCTTGAGAGGCGAAGAGGGTGCCCAAGGTAGAAGAAGGTGGGTGGTCTCATTGTATAAGTGGATAGATATTTGATCTACTTTTCTTTAGGGCTTGTGGAGCTTCCTTTTCTTGTTCCTGACCTAAGAAAGTAAATTCCTCCTTCTCTCCATCATTTCTCTCATTGTTCTACCTCCTTATTCCTTATTCTAGGATGGAACCATGGTTTTTCATGGTAGAGATTACTCTAGAGCTTAAATAACATATATTTCTTTCTTCCTTGACCCATGGTTTTCTCTCTTTCTTGGATAAGAATCTTGTTGGCCGAGTTTAGAGCTAAAGCTAGGGTTTCCTACCTCCTTTGCTCGAGCCTTCTTGCCGTTTGGAGCTTGTTCTTCTTCCCATAGGTGAGTTATATAACCTTATTCATGTTTATTACTTACTACTATCTTTCTGACTCATGTTCTTGCTCTAAAATGAAGATCCAAGCATAAAGAAGCTTAAGTGTCATTCCTTGAGTAGTTTATAACCATAAACGATCCTAAAACCTTGTGCACGGCCTTCTTTTTTTTGGTCAGCAAAAAAATGTGTTACTATAAAACCAAAACTTTAGGTACAAATGTGCCTCTGGAATAAACTAGATCTATGTATCTCCACGCAGGAGAATCCATCAGATCAAAATAAAAGGAAACCCCAGGTATCTGAAACCTAAGAGCAGAGCAAAGAAAACTAACAAGGAAGACGATCAAGATAAGCCAAGAAGAGAAGGCACACAGAATCATTAAACCCACCCACAAATATATCAGTGAGACCCACCCCCATCACTACACCAGACCATACGCCTTATTAGATCTTTAGTCTGCTACATGGGACAGTTGATAGCTGGGAAACACGTAGGAAATAGAAGAGACATGCACGACCTACCACACCATAGCATTCTCCCTGGAGCAAGAACGATCTACCACATCCAAGCTTAACTCCAACAAAAGGCAACAGACCAGAACACCTTCATACAGAGAAGATCCAGTAGGCACACCTAAACTCTGCAACCAATCTTCATCCTATCAGGAGCACTTACAATCAAATCACCCACAAATGTGTGTTACTGGATAGGACTTCAACCAGCCACATTGATCCAAGTGAACCAGAAGATAAGAACAACTCAGCCTGTATGGTCCTCTGCTTGGCAACCTACTCAAAAGAACACAAACAACCAACTTCTTACAAGGAGGTTGCTCTTCAACACCATAGGGGTGTTCCTGCACCCAGCAAAGAGGGGGGAATCATGATGAAAGATCCGACCCTAACAACTCTTTGTTGTAGCTCCAAGGAGCATAAGGTCGAACACCTTGAGGGTGCTCTACCTTGCAGCTTAGCCTTGAACTCTCACTGAGTTTGAAGACAAGAATTTTATTACATGCCAAACATTGGTTCTTACTACTTCTTAATTGATGGATTACACTTAGAGGTTTTGAGCTATTTCCTACCTCATGTAAGATCTGATGGGTTGTCTTCTTGCAAGAACCGATGGAGTTGCCTTTAGTGTTGTTTTACTTGTGTTTTCTATGAAAACTGATGGTCACACCTTATCTCTCTTTTAGATGATCAAGAATTGATGGTCCAATGACCTATAACAATTAACTGATGGTAGTGCTGGTTCAACACTCAATGGTGTCAACCGATGGGAATTCTGAACCCATGATCGGATGGTAACACTGAGTGTCACAACCGATGGTGGTCCTGGACACTGTAACCGATGGTGGTCCTTGACACCACAACTGATGGTAAGACTGAGTGTTATGTAATGATTCTTTTAGTATCTAATCTGATGGTTTTCTTAGTTAAATGATTCAAGTATTGGACTTATATTTCAACTGATGGTTTTGAATAAAGAACATGCTCAAATGGTTAGGATTTGCTGCCTCAACATCTGAAGATTCTGATTGAAGCCCATATGTGATGTTTTGGTTTTGGTGTTGTGAATTCCATGGTTCAATCTCTTAACTTTGTAGTCTTAACTTTTCCCTCATATGTATATAATTGATAATCACCATGATGTGTTGATATGCAACCCTAATAAAGTATAACTTGTTACACCCAACCCTAATATAACTAGGTGACGGTGGTTGATTATTATCAACCTTCTTGAATGATTAGTATGATAAGGGAATAATCTCTCATTGTTGTTGGAACCCCAAAATGGTGCTATCAGAACATCATAGTTCCTTGCTATGTTAAACTTATATGTCATATTTGTGGTGATGACCTATTGACCCTTGTTCTAAGGGGTAGAAATATAATGATGATCTTACAAGGGAAAATGTGATGGTCTTATTGACCTTTAGGCATGGGTGAGCCCTATTGGAGGTGTAATCCTATTCATAAAATAATAAGGGTTGGAACTCTGGATTAATGTGATGTAGAATTGTATCTTGTGGTGGTAGATGACAAGTGTGATCTCATGATTGGCAATAAATATTAAGAATTATACCTCATACATTTTACATATTCTAGAGTTGTTATACTTATGTGCTTGCTAGAACTAAATTAGGATTTGTATGTCAACTTGTTTGATGCATCCTTAATTCACCCATAACTAATCAAGTGAAGCTCTATATAGTACCATGTGCCTTAGAACCATCCTCAATGTCAGAACATGATGGATGGTGAAACAAGTATTCCTAAGGGAAACTCCAAGTCACATACATAACATGTTGAGTATGCGCGGGTGCAAGTGACTATACATCCTTGACATATTGATCCCAAGGTTATTGAGAGCAGTTAAGGCCATGTCAAATATACTTGTTATATATGATGCGATTGGGTATGTTGTGGTTGTACCTCAGGTGGCAAGGTTTTGCTTTGCATACCATTTTGGCTAGTGTTGTGACCTGTACCAAGGGAAAACTAGGTGTTATCAACTTGACTATATGTCGATGTTGGCAATTTGATGAATATGTCACTGCATTCTGCCCTAACTAATAGAGCATAGTTGAGATCTTAGGATTCTGACTCTCTTAGATCTTGCGCAAAACTGATTTTGACTTCGTAGTGGTCAGTAGGACTTTGGGTAGTATGAATCAAACTCCCCAGGGTATAAGAAAAGATGTAATATAGCCGTGTAGTATATCTTCTAGGGTTAAATATGATTCACAATGGATGTTATCCCTTTCCACGTTCTCTTACATTGATAGATGTTATATAATGAAATTAGAAATATCAATTGTAACTACATGATAAGTGTTACTTGCCCTCTTATATATCTAGTTAATCCTACCTGCTGCTATGCTTAATTGTTTAGTTACTTAAATTTTTTAACCTACTTAGTATTCTTATTCTGTTTAACTATACATAACCTACTATAATCAATAATCTATGTGGAGAGTTATATCTCTAGCCGGGATATGGTTCTCACCTCATTGGTCACCACATCTTCTTAGGTGTCCGTCAGTGATGTGGTCAAGATCGTGTTGTAGAAGAGGAGTAGCTTGGTGAATAGTAGATGTTGAAGGTTGGATAGTTGAATTTATAGTTGTAGAGTCCTAGTGTCGTCCCTATACTCTTAGGTCCGGGCATGGGATGCATTTTCTAGATATGATATACTTGTATCGATATGAGTTTTTGGCAGTATGCCATGTTTGTATATATAGCATGTATATATGTAACAATGTCTCTTTTGTATACATGTTGTGGCTGAGACCAATGAATTCAGATGTAAATACCTGGTATGGTATATGAACTTATGGAAAGGTTGGACATGTATGTAAATGTTATCAGAGCATGTTATAATGTTTTGATCGGTTTTAATTATTCTACTTTTCTAGCTATGTGATTAGCTAGTAGTTTATCATGTTTTATGTTTTGAGTAATTTTGTTTAGTGCGATAATGTGTCACTATATATATATATAAATAATCAGGCTAGAATACACTTGAGTGTATAGATTGCACCGTACACTAAAGTGGTGTTTACATATCTAAAGATTTTTTTGAAAAATCCAAAATGTTGGTATTTATTGTTATAACAAATATAAGATACATGCAAAATTTGAGCTCATATGGATTTTTCTAAGTCACTCTTTCATCACCAACAAAATCGACGTACAAAACTAAATTGAATTGTATAATTTTTATCTCAATTAGATGCACGACCTATAAGTGCTCAAATGAGCTCAAATTTTATGTCACTACTACAGAACCTACCTTTAGTGTCGGTTATTTAAAGCCTTTAGTGTCAGTTTCTAAGCGACACCTATGTGGGCGACACTAAAAGCTCACCCATTAAACCGACGCCCAAACTCTTCGCGCGCCACCGAAAATGCGCCATCATGGGACTATAGGTGTCGGTTATTAGATAAGAAACTAACGCCCAAACCCTTCGCGCCACAGAAAGGGCGCCATCTTGGGCACTATCAGTGTCGGTTTTTTACAAATAACTGACGCCATATATCTTCGCGCCACAGAAAATAGACGACGGTTATTTATATAAAACCGACACTATAACATTGTGTGTCGGTTTTTTACAAATAACCGATGCCTATTGTTTTTTTTTCTGTCAGTCTGCAGACCTGCTGTGGCTGGTCGCAGGATGAGAAACCTGTTCAGTTCAGTTATGAACTGCAAGTTTTACGACATCCATTGATATCAGCCGACAACAGGCCACAAACCTGCAAAATTAACAACAATAATATTCACACATGCATTTAGCAATGCAACCTACAGTTCCATTTTATTTTCACACATTTAGAAACATTCATGTAGCTAGCAATCTGTAGTTCCATTCATTCACATTCACACATGTAGAATCATTCATATAGCAACCAACACTTTCATTCATTTTCACTCAGACACATGTAGAAACATCCAGACATGTAGAAACATTCACACATATATTATAATTCAGAAATTCATTTACAAAATATCATTGTTTAGTCATTATTCGCTATCAGGATCCCAATTATATTTTAAAGCCCCCACTATTTGTATGGATGTTGCCCATTCTTCTCTTACTTCATTTAGTTCTCCCATCGTATAGGGAGCATTTTCATCTGGTAAGGCCTCTCCAGTAATGGGGTCAGCTTTAAACACCTGTAAAGAGAATGATGTATATATATAATTAATGAGCTATAAATAAGATTGATATATTTCGATCATATTATCTAATGAGACTATATAATACCTGAGCAATACACTCGATATCCAGTGCGGCATGTTTGATAATCATGTTCATATATCGCATGACATAGTATCCACATGCCCATCCGTTGTCTTGTGTAGCACACTATTAATTCAAACATACAAAATATTAAAAAATACAACTAATTAAGCATTGTTCACATAAATAATATATACATATATTGCAGTCGGGAACTTACTTTCACGTTCTTCCAAATTATTGGCTGGTTCTTTTTCGTGGGGACCTTTCCTCCAGCCTTTTTGAACTCCTCAAAACCCCTACATGTTAATGTAACACAGAACATTGCAATTAAATAGTAATGTAATAACATATGTTAACGGATATGAAAATGAAATATTTCTCACCGGAATAATGCCATTTTCATTATGTGTCCAAATCTTGTATTCAATTTACTCCCCTTAGGATCTAGATAATACACAGTGAACGCCTCGGGGGCAATAACCAGTAACTCCCAATGCCTACCCCTAGAGGTAAAAAAGTTAAAAATTAATAACTCAAAATCCATAATAAAAATGTAATTTTCTTAAGTCCAAATTATAATAAGCAAAGTAAACTTACTCTACATTGAATGGAGCCATTATCACCGTCTTCTTATTTACAGCAAAATTTGAAAAAGCCTCACAGCAGTATTGTTGAACTGACGTAGGGTCTTTAGCTACTAGACTAATCAAAGATGGAATAAAAAACCCTACATGTTCGAATCCAAAATCTGCACATATGTTGTCTAAGTAGCTGCAAAATATGTATTAATTACACATGCATTAATAAATAAGAAACCAGATCACCCGATCATACACAAGGTATATGGATGTATAAAGAATATCTCACCTTATCCATAGCTCTATCACAGATGTATTTAGCCAATCATATCGAAACAACTCCAAAATATCTTGTATAAATAGTTTTGTTTCGTATGACTGACCTGTAGAATCTGAATCGGAAGAAACAGTTATAGGGGAGTTTATATCATGTTCGCCTAACCATATTTCCATACCCCTACAGTTAGGACCTAACGGGACAGGTAGGTCCTGTGGAACCCAACTAGGTAATGTAGGAGGTGGAAGTGGAGGCCTAGATGTTGTGGGTGTCTTCTTTTTAACCTGTATATATATATAATTTCATATCAACTGCCATCATATACACACACTAACAATTGAATGTAATGTAAATTTACCATACCTTTTCAGTAAAGAGGACATCCGCTTTTAGCCACAATATCACTCCGCCTACTGCCTCACCAAGCGTTTCACAATCTGGGTGGGCATATGGCAATGGAAGATCCATCCACTGGGAGAATATATGTATCGGGCTCACACGAATCCAACCAGCTGGTACTGGAGACCCGTGACACATTTCCCCTAGTAGGGATGGGTAAGCCGATGCCTCTGCAACGACAAATTCTTTACTTTTTAGACGGCATGGCTTCAACCCCTACAAATTTTTGTGTAAAGAATGTTATATACATATATACATATCATCTTTTTTTGAAACGACTACAATTTCATATATACATATCATCTTGAATTAAAAAACTAGTTACTATGTCATAAAAATACTTACAGCGGATGTGCTAGGTGGTGGTTCTACAAGATTACTCCCAACCTCTGCAGTAGGAGTAGGAGGAGTAGAGCCTGCAGTAGGTACTGTCTGGTAAGTGGCAGTCTGAGATGCCTGCCACTTTTTCATTTCTTCTTCTAGTTTCCTATCAACTAGCTTATCTACCTATACATGGATAAAAGAAACGTTAGCTTCTAATTATTGAATTCTCTTTTACAGTAACATTATAAAGAAAGAATATGTTACCTCCTCTTGTGAAAGTCCCGCTTTTGGGACATGTTTGTGCTGGGATGGCCCAAAAAAAGCTTTGATGCCCACACCAGCGCCTGCAGCCCTAACACGTCCAGGATGCTCTGGGTTACCCATAGCAACTGTCAATTCATCCCTTGTGCCCTCAGGGATGAACTTGCCTTGTTTCCTCAGCTCGTGCAGCTCCCGCTAATTGCCAAAACAAAAATTTGTAATTAAGTAAACAACACAAATAATCAATATTCGAATGCTTGCTGTAAGAGTTGTATTTTACCATTTTTGCAGCCGCCTCAGCATTTGCGGACTTCGTTATTTCTCCCTTCTTATTTTGCCTCCCAGCTATCCAGACATCATGGCGAGGCAGAGGTGTGCTACCTATGGTAGAGGACTCCTGAGTAGCAGCAGACTGAGTAGTAGCCTCAGACTGTAGTCTTTGGCAAATGTCTGCATACCCCTTTGGACCCATTGTGTGGTCATGCACATTCAGTGCACGCCTTGATCTTTGTGCCTCACTGAGGGCCTAGTTAGTATGCACATTAATGATTTGGTTAGTAACACTAAATGTTAATCTTGAATAGGTGAATACAACATATATTAATTAATGAGATTGAGACTGACGCCTAATACCTTGAATTCATCAGTTTGTCTTGAAGCGACAAACGTGTCCCATTCTTCTTTGTCCAGGAAGTTCCACTATTCAGTGGCTATCTTCTTCCTCTTGTCAGCTTCTTTTATGGATTCTCGGGTGAGATTTGTCCTATAGTTCCTTAGGACTCTCCCACAGCGTTGCATCACGCATTTACGATGCAGCTTTTCATCCAATTCAAATATACTCTGCAAAATAGAATTGCTATTAACTAGTATCCAAAAATTTAGTAATCTACAAAATAGAATTGCAAATTAATAATAACTCACGCATAAATCCCTCCATATTAAGTCTTTCTTCTCCTTAGAAACGTTATGCCAAGAATCTAAGCGACAACCGCAATGGCTACGAGTAACAAACCCAAGATATGAAACAAATGAATTGCGATTCACACCACATGCATTTCCTGCATTATCAAAATCCACAAAAAGTTTGGGTCCATTGCCCTTTTGCGCAATTAACTTCTTCATCATAGTGATGCCCCTTCTCTTGTCAACTTTTTGGTGCTGTTGATCAAGTGCCTCAAGTGCTTCAGATGGTACCTGTGCATCATCAACCTAAAATTTGACAAAATAATCACATTTACAAGATATAACTATATATGGACATATAAATATAAATATATGATATATTTTTAAAACTTACATTGTGAGGCGGCGCATTGATGTCCTCACCCTCATGGTAATCATCAGCACGGTCATCAGGAGAATGGTCAGCCATCTGCAAATTCACATTCAAATTGTAAAGTTCACATTGTAAAGTAATTCAAATTGTAAAGCTCACATTGTAAAGTTCACATTATTACAACAAAGTATATATCACAACAAAATTGTAAAGCTCTATGATCAAATAGAAAACAAGTATATATTACAACAAGATTAGGGTCTAGGGTTAACAAATACATGTGATGTCATTCTTATATATAATAAATGTACATGTACCACCTATCCCATCCTTGAACACCTAATCTCACTAGTAAGTGTATAATGTGTATTGGGTTTTCAAGAAAATTTCGGCAGCATTTCCCCGCTGTTCTCCAAGTACATATGTACTTAGAGAACAAATGGGGAAATGCTGCCGAAATTTTCTTGAAACCCCAATACACATTATACACTTACATCCTAAGCGAGATTAGGTGTTCAAGAACAGTCCCAAACCGGGGACTATCCAAGATTTACTCCTAATGAGTAAATCTTGGACGGGTTTCTAGGCCAACAAATAATGTGTTGTCATTCTTATACCTAAAATCCTAGTTCTTCAAGTTAGGGTGATTATTGATGTCTTTAAAAGCATGATGGGCAATTTAGGGAAAAGTTCATGATTTACATTCCAAGCATGTCACATGTGTGCATTACAGTTCATCATTAAGCAAGAAGGGTGATTAGGATTCTCACCAAGAACGGGTTTTGATTTTCTATACAATTTTATAAAAAAATGCACATGTATGCATATATATACTATACTTTTTGGAACCATACTAAACACCCAAATACTTTATAACACAACTATAAAACAATGATTATAGCTAAACTATTAAACAATAGACTTGTCACACATAAAACACCCTATACAACTATAAAACAAAAAAGTATTAAGATATGCATGATACAATAACTATTTTGCATCACATTACAGCAGACTTATCATTGATACCTTACTAACTTATTTCTACATTTACATATCATCACTTGATAAAAAATTACATGTATTGTATAGACAATAGAGGATTCAACTCAGTAGAAGCACAAAATCAGTACCTAAACCCTAAACACAAATAAGTAAATAACTTTTAAAAAAAACGCCCAACAGCTGCTTGGGCGTGCCTTGGCACCGCCCAAGCAGCCTCTGGAGCAGAGGAAGCAGGAAGAAGGTAGGGCGAGCATACCTTGAGGCAGAAGAGGAAGCAGGAAGAAGCAGCGGCCGGAGCACAACAGCCACCGGCGGAGGCGGCGGCAAAGAGAGGAGAAGCGCCGGCGAGGACACAGAGAAACGGTGGCGAGGGCACGGAGTAGGAGCACAGACGGCCGCCGGTGAGCACAGAGGGCAGGAACAGGAGCATGAGCACGACCGCCGGTGAGCACGGAGCAGCGGTGAGGGCACGGAGCAGGAGCACGGACGGCCGCCGGTGAGCACAGAGGGCAGGAGCAGGAGCAGGAGCAGGAGCACGACCGTCGGTGAGCACGGAGCAGCGGTGAGGGCAGGAGCAGGAGCACGGCAGCAGCGGCGGAGGAGCAACGACCGGCGGGGGTGAGCAAGAAATCGCCGGACCCTAACTAAAATCGGGAATGAAATAGGGAAAGGGGAAGAGAAGCTCGCGCTGGTGAGCTATTAAGTTGACAATAAGTGTCGGTTATTCAAAAAACCGACAACTAAACCAAAAGTGTCGGTTCTTTTCCATAAACCGGCACCTATACTTGATTATAGTCGTCGGTTTTTAACTAAAAGACAACCGACAACTATTCCTATCCCGCGAATATCCTTTAGTCGTCGGTTATTTATTAATGAACCGACGACATATGTCAAATTTTGGAGGTAATTTTTTCGCTGGAATTTTGGTTTTGGCGGTTGATTTTAGATGTCGGTTTTTTATTAATTAACTGACACTTAATAAAAGCGGTACCCGTGTTTGGTAGACCTTCACAAATTAGATGTCGGTTTATGTTATAAACCGACACTGTAGAGTTTAGGTGTCGGTTTATGTATACAACCGACACCTTGAAAAGTGACTTTATAAGCCATTTCTGTAGTAGTGTGTATAGTATGTTCATATGATATTTAAGAACAACATTGGTTTATATTTTCAAAAGACAGGTAGCATGATGGAAAACAAATTGAGTGTCTCTGGTACACTCGTATTCTAGGCTGACTCTCTCTCTCTCTCTCTCTATATATATATATATATATATATATATATATATATATATATATAGTATATGTGTTTGTGATTGTGTGTGTACATGTATAAATAGATACATACATACATACATATACATATACATATACATATACAAATATATATAGGGGTTGTTTTTAATACCCGCACAGGTACTGTAGCATTTACTACCCGTGCGCTGGATGCACGGTGGCATCTTTGTAAATAATCAGAATACTCATCTTCCCTATCCTCGATGCTGCCTTGCCCGCTTTGGAGGCAGAGGATGAGGTGTCATTGGCTACGGATGCGACAGCGGAGGCAGACATGGTGGTGCTGCCAAAGGAGGCATAGTAGGGGAGGTGGAGGTCGGCACGGAGGGAGAGGCCCAACATTGTTCTGGACTAGGTGAGGGCTGCGACGTCGCGTCGGGTCTCATACACTATAGTCGTCAGTGCTGGGCCTGGTGGTGTGGTGCGACGTTGGCAGAGGAGGTGGACGTCGCACGGCGGTGTCCTATGCAAAAGCAGAAGGGGAGCGGATCCATCAAGGTCGTCGCCATTTTCCGACTTTGAGCCCCCCACTATTTTCTCATGCTATCAACGCTTGGACATGTAATGGCCAGGGAAAGGTGCCAACAAGAAGACATGTGGTGGCAGCAGTGATGAAGCTGAGATCTTGGGCTGGATGGTGGGTATGCAGTAGAGAGAGAGAAAGTTGGAGAGGTGGGGGATGTAGATACAGATGGAAGAAGGGAAGGTAGAGTGAAGAGTTGGCTTGGGGGTAGAGAGAAGTGGAGCGGGGATGCGGGGTGGCTGGGTGCTTGCAAGTACTTGATGGTGGATCGAAGGGTCTGTCTGTGGCGTGGTCGGGTTGTCTCATATAGATCGGGCTCATGGATCTAAGGGAGCCGTAAAGTTAAAATTATTCTCTTATGCATTATGCAATACGACTATTTTTAGTATAAAAGAGTAACTATATGGTATAAAAAGTAATTATGCGGGCATAAAAAGTAATCATGCCTTATAAAAAGTAACTATTTGGTATAAATAGTAACTATGCGGCATAGAAAAGTAAACACATTTTGACATAAGGGTATAAAAAGTAGCTATTTGGTATAAAAACTAACTATGTGCTATAGAAAGTAACTAGTTAGTATAAAAAAGTAACTATGCAACACAAAAAGTAACTACTTAGTATAAAAATGTAACTATGCGACACAAAACGTAACGTTGAGTCATCAAAAGTAATAAATATATATGTCTTTGTCTGCATGTTTGCTCTGACTTCTAAATGCACTTGCATTAATAAATATATATATTTACATTAACTATGTGGTATAGAAAGTAACTATATGATAAAGTAAGTAACTATAGGCGGAGGATGAGGTGTCATTGGCTACATATGCAACAGCGGAGGCAGACACAGTGGTTCTGCCAAAGGAGGCATAGTAGGGGAGGCGAAGGTCGGTGCAGAGGGAGAGGCCCAACATTGTCCTGGACCAGGTGAGGGCTGCGACGTCGCGTCGGGTCTCATACACTATAGTCGTCAGTGCTGGGCCTGGCGGCGTGGTGCGACGTTGGCAGAGGAGGTGGACGTCGCACGACGGTGTCCTATGCAAAAGCAGAAGGGGAGCGGATCCATCAAGGTCGTTGCCATTTTCCGACTTTGAGCCCCCCACTATTTTCTCGTGCTATCGACGCTTGGACATGTAATGGCCAGGGAAAGATGCCAATAAGAAGACATGTGGTGGCAGCAGTGATGAAGCTGAGATCTTGGGCTGGATGGTGGGTATGCAGTAGAGAGAGAGAAAGCTGGAGAGGTGGGGGATGTAGATACACATGGAAGAAGGGAAGGTAGAGTGAAGAGTTGGCTTGGGGGGTAGAGAGAAGTGGAGCGGGGATGCGGGGTGGCTGGGTGCTTGCAAGTACTTGATGGTGGATCGAAGGGTCTGTCTGCGGCATGGTCGGGTTGTCTCATACAGATCGGGCTCATGGATCCAAGGGAGCCATAAAGTTAAAATTATTCTCTTATGCCTTATGCAATACGACTATTTTTAGTATAAAAGAGTAACTATATGGTATAAAAAGTAATTATGCGGGCATAAAAAGTAATCATGCCTTATAAAAAGTAACTATTTGGTATAAATAGTAACTATGCGGCATAGAAAAGTAAACACATTTTGACATAAGGGTATAGAAAGTAGCTATTTGGTATAAAAACTAACTATGCGCTATAGAAAGTAACTAGTTAGTATAAAAAAGTAACTATGCAACACAAAAAGTAACTATTTAGTATAAAAATGTAACTGTGCGACACAAAAACTAACGTTGAGTCATCAAAAGTAATAAATATATATGTCTTTGTCTGCATGTTTGCTCTGACTTCTAAATGCACTTGCATTAATAAATATATATTTACATTAACTATGTGGTATAGAAAGTAACTATATGATAAAGAAAGTAACTATAGGGTATATAACGTAAGTATGGTGTACGAAAAGTAATGATATGTCTTAGAACGTAAATATATGGTAAAACAAGTATCAATTTGTCCTAGAAAATAACTATGATAAATAAAGTGACTATGTGGTACTAAAATAAATATTTGTCCCGAAAGTAACAGTAAGTCAACAAAGTAACAAATCAACCAATAAAAGTTGTTGCCAATAAGTGACACCCCAGTAGT